>MUZC01000835.1:11961-155118 GCA_002072015.1 Radix auricularia | reverse complement strand
CCAAAACGGTCGCTTCCAGAAGCGGCCACCTGGGCGTCCAGGAAACTAGGTAGAAAACGCCTCCCACTAAGTTGACCTCCCAAGGGAGGGGTGGAATTTCCCTTCTTCGACTCGCTATCACTTCAGCGCCAACCCGGCAAAGCTTACGAGTCTCAATGGTTACGACCACCCCAATGCGGGGGATCATCACTACCCTACCTAGGGTTTCACCCCCACTGGAAGGTTTCCTCAGATTTGATCAGAAAATTTTACTTGTGTAATTGGGTAATGGAGAAATTGAAATGGCTTGTCAGCACATGTGCAACTCAGTTGAGCCTTTAATTATTAATGAATGCATACAGGCTGATTTCCAAATCCATTAACATTTAAAAAAAAAACATTTTCATGTTTAGGCACACTAAGGACTATGTTCAAGTTCAACCAATGGATTCAGGCTGGTAAAGTTATGTTCATCTCATATATAATTCATAAACCTTTAGCTGGTTTCAAATTTCTTAAACATCATTATAACTATATCTGAAATCTGCTTTCCGTTGAAGTGAATGAAGAGGCTTTCCAATAAAAAATGTAGGAAATAAATAGGCAAATGACCTTCTTACTTAGTGCTTGGAGAAAATCAACAGTAAAATTTATTTTAAACTCTGCTCTAAATCCGGACACAACACATAATTTATTGCCTTTGTATGTTCAGTATTACGAACCTGAATTACTTTATTACCAAACTCACTTTGCTGTTAGTAGGAAATGTTTACTGTGTATCCACTATAACCCATGCTCAATACAATTAGGTGGAATTTCAACAATGTCTTCAAGTGCTGAACTTGAGAATTTCCATAAGTAAGCTCAAGAATCCTTACATCATACTTGTGATTATTGAGTTAGCCAGCACTTGTAACAAAATGTGACATAATAAATAGCTACTAATTTATAAAATTAAAAAAAACCCACTCATGTTCCAGGGAATCAAATCGTCAATAACTAAATGTATCCAGAAAATACCCCTCAGTAACAAAATAATTGTCTTTTCTAAGCTTTAGCCACGGCAACAACAATCCCTTAAAATTAAAATTTTTTGTTAAACTTCTCAACCAATGAAGCATCAAACTCTTTTTCACAGTCAGGAAAAATGGAGACAGTTCATAAAATAAAATAATGGATGCTTATCATTTTTAGTGCTTCAAGACTGTGTGAGATTGCCACTTGGAAAGTTCCGACACCAACATTGTTTACAATAAAACTTACCAAAAGTGTTTGAATAGAAACATATTCTTACTCAGTTACAAAATTGTTTAAACTTTAATTACTTTAAATCATCACTCCACCCTTTGAATTGAAGGCAAATTTATCATTATTATAATTCAAGTTGATTTAAAAGCACACCATTTTATAGTATTATTCATCAAGGCAAAACATAGAATGCTGACAAATCGCACATGAAAAATCAAGACAACATTTAAACATTAACTTTTTAAAAAATGTGTTTTTCAGAAGCAGATTTCACAAAGGCACAAAAGACTTTTATATAAAGCAGATGCTAATATTAATAGCATAAAATATAACAAAAAATAGAGTTATTTGCTATCTTGAAATGACAAATAAATGTACATCAATTTTCATAATGCCAGGGAAAGCATATATCTACCTATGTGTGTGTATAAATATATATAGATTTATAATTATATTTATAAAAAACATATTTAAATATCACAAATTATTTTGGCTGATAAGCGTGTTCCATTAGTTATTATTATTTTATGGTTAGGATTTAGAGAAAATGATCAGTAAATTTTAGAATATAATACAATAATGTAAACTGGTTTGTTATTTCCCCTTGTTAAATATTTCAAATCAATATACCAATAATGCAATAAATCAAAATAATTTTTTCATGAAATATTTATACATAAACTTGTACCTAGAGCTAAAATAAAATATAAACATAGAAAATTTAGCATAATACTCTTGTCAAAGGAAATATTTTATAATGTACAAATCCCACTTAAACATCTATTTTGTAAAAAAAAAATGCACAAGAAAATTAATATCAACTTCACAATATCCCACTCACAATACTGATTTTAAAAAATGCTGAAATATAATTAGTTAACATTTGAATATGAGGGATAAAATATGAACAATTATGTATGACACAAATACTTAAAAATAAGACAAATTGCACAATGATTACATTATCTTAACATTTAAAATATATTTAAAGATGTTAATCGCAAAATTCAGATTATAGTTACCCCATTTTTATGTTTTCACTGTAAATGTGTGAAAGATATTCTAAAAATTAGAGCTAAACCGTCAATGAATTTTCAAATATAACAAAAAATTTAATGTACAATTTATGATACATTGGTACTGCCCTTAGAATTAAACTTACATATTCCTTAACAAATAGAGTAGAGATGTTCTCCCTATGACACTCTAAAGCCAGAATTATGAAATCATTGATCCTGTGATGGTCGGACATCCTCAAGATTGTTAGCTGCTTCTTATAACGTGGCAAATTTTTCAGTTTGAAAATAGTTAAGTTTGATTATTGACAATATGACAACATTCTCACATTGTTCAGTTTGAGCTTTGAAAATCATTTGATTAATGGCTCGCATGACATTTTTGAAGGTAAAACCATGGATTTAAGAAAATGAAACTACTTAATTGTTAAATTTCAATTAGTAGAAGCCTAAACTTAAACATAAACTTAAATTGCAACAAAGGATATTGTGCTTTCTACTGGAATAAAATTTAAAGAATAAATTTTTAAATGCTCTAGTTCATTCTAATATTTCTTCATTTGTTGGTAATTGATAGATTGATTAATTTGTTGGTATTTGAAGACAGTTGTCCCTTAAAATATTAAAAAATCAGCTCCCCAAAAATCTGAAATACTTTTTTTTTAAAGTATTGAAACAAAATAACTTAATTTTTCATAACTAGAATTTAATAATTTAAAAAAAAGTAGGTAAATTATTATTGTCTATAAATTTTGTTGCATTTAAACTTTTATTTTAGATGTGCTATAATGATCTTTAATTAAGTGAATAATAATAAGTACAAAATATGGTAATACTTTACTATTGTAGCTTAAAGGAAAAGGTTACAAATTCAGGCCTCCACTTGTGCATTTGTGGTGCTGACAGGTTTAGGGGCAGAAGCACAGTTACTCCTAGGCTGACCTTGAAGCAGTAACTGCTGTTGCTGAATTCCTTCTCTCTTCCTTCTCTTCAGCTCCTGTTGAATTAGATACACCTGGGCTCTGCACATTCTGGCCTCTTTCTTTTGGAACTCATCCTGATAAACGGTCTTAAAATATCCCTGTTTAAATCATATATAAATATATAGTTGAGGTTTGTATGAGACCAACGAGACAAAGGTCTTGAGATTTAGGATGGAATAGTTTATGAATTTTAAAAAAAAATTTAATTGTTATATTTATAATTTGTTGTAAAATTTCTTTGTGAACACACCAGAGTCAACATAAAAAACTAGGGCTGTTATTGATTAATTTAAATTTAATAGTTAACTTTTGAAAAATTCTCAATAATTAATTGATAATTTAGATTAAAGCTGAAAATAAGATGTATAATGTCATTAAACTGAAAACTTCATAAAATGCCCATAACTTAAGTATTTCATAAAAAATATATAATATTTTTATGTGATATATTTAAATATAACTAGTTGTCAATGAATTTAAATTTTGTTATTGTTATTATTAGTTAAATAAAAACAATGTTTATTTTTTTCTATAATTTGCCTTATAAAAACTGCTTATCTTAAAGTTTACACTTCAAAATGTTTTTTTTAATGGAGAAGTTTGTATGTAAAAAAAAAACTATTATTAATTATTAATAATTAAGTATTAATTAATAAATCAAAAAAATTGTTTAAAACATTGTCTTCAGTTTTAATTGCTATTTTATCGATTTTAAATAATTTTATACCCATATTCCCATCTCAGTTGTTTTTGTTCATGCTCATCTATAGAGAGAAAAAATGATTTCTAAGTCTAAAGGGGATAGATTACTTCATAAGTGTCTGGGGATAGATTACTTCATAAGGGTCTGGGAACCATCGTAAACTCTACAAAGGTTTTTAATGCAATAAAAAGGGTTTTAAAAAAAGAACGTCTGATGAAACTAATTCATTAGACTTTTAATATGTGGGCGCAGCGGTCTAAAGGACTATCGAACCAAGGCTGAAGAGAGTCACAGGTTCTATCCTCGTTGCTAGCCACACACTCCCTTGTTCGTTAGTGGTGGCTAAATGAAACTTGCACCATAGGCCATCATGGTAAGAAAAGGGTTATTATTTTAATATGCCTTCTGCGGTTAAAAAAAAGTGCAATTTGCATCCTCTTTGGATCTTACCTCTCCACTTTTAGAGATAGGTCTGTCCTCAGGTCTGTGTTTCTTAATTGGTTCAACGGGTTTTGGGACAAATGTTGACTTAGTTGTACTTTGGGCATTGAATGGTTGCATGCTGGGAATGTAAGGCTTGTTTTCATGGAAGTCTCCAAATCTGGAATAGCCATACGGTCAGAAAGAAAAGTAGAGATTTCAGTGATCTTTTTATTTTTGTTCAGTTTCATCTGTTTAAAACAACGGTGTTAAAAATGCTCTTATATGGAAGGATTGATTTTATCACAAAGTAACATGTTGTATTTATAGTTAGTGTGGTGTACAATGAGAATTGCAATGTGAAACAACAGAATCAAATGAAAAACTTAACTGATGAAAATTTTGAAATCATTGTTGCCAGAGATGATTATTACTTTGAAGTAGTATAAATCATAAACTTTTTTTTTTTTTCAACTTTATCTTGAGGGTCAAAGATCAGATTATAGATAACCGTGGCTCTTATTTCATAACAGTATTTAAAAATAATAATTTATAGTCACTTTTTAATTTTTTTCTTACAGAAATTCTTTAAAAAAGAATATGTCAAAATTAAATTGTAGTTATGCATTTCTTCATTTCAGCTGAGTTAATAAAGTTTATATTTCACATTTAAAGGAAAAAAATCGTAATATTTTAATAATTGAATTAATTAATCACTTTTTATGTTAAATCACCTAATACATCTTTTTAAGGTATGGCATTAATTAGTGTTAATCTTTCATTTTAATCTCAGGTGTAATATTTCAAAATTAGATCAGCTCTATTTTGTATTTTGTCTCTCTTCATAAGCACATACTTACCTAACTCTGGGCTGCACTCCCCAGTTTTGGAATAAGTCATTGTTCATTGTCCTACCATCAAACTTAGCATCAGCAGAAAGTGCAAGATGGGACATGGGGATCCTGATTCTGGGATTGTCAGTTGTCTTCAAGTCAATTGGCTGGTAATCTCTCTGATTTTCAGGTCAATAGCATAATATTAAATTATAACAATTTACTGGATAATACTAACATTTAAAAATAATTCATAAACATTCACAAAAATATTTATCTTCAAATTTAATTTTTTTAAAAAGTAGGTACATTATAATTTACCAGGTAATATTAAGTTCATGATTTTAATTTTTATTTAATTTTTTTTAAAGGAAAAAAAAAAGCATCATGTGATTAAATTTAGTATAAAACTACTTTTGAATTAAATAATGTGTCTGAATATTAAACATTAAAAGAGATTAAGTAGAAATTTACAAGATAACACAAGCAAACCTTTTGACTAGTTTCTGTCTCAAATTTAACAGAAGGAATTTTATAGTCATCATCCCCCTTCTTACAAGAGTTTGGTGCAGGATGTTCTTTAACATCATGTCCTCTGAAGGTAGCTCTATTTTCAGTTGAAAAATTATGCCTTTTTGGACAGTAAATTTTTTTTATTATTTTGAGATCAAGAGGTTACTGATTACATATTATAAGTGTTTAACAAATATAATTAAATTTCCTGTTAAGTTTTTCAAAACTACTCAGTGAAATGACTTAAAGATATCATCCATCACTAAGTTTATTTTAGTACCTGTTGTCAAATTTTAAATCAATAGTTGCATGTGGTGGCTCTACAGGTTGAGGTGGGCGGGGCTGACCTCCTTTGAACCCAGGAAAGTCCTCTTGAGTTTGTGTGACACCTAGAAACTGACCCCGCTTGTGAAGTGGGGACATGTCATTGGGGATGATTTTCTTAGCTCTATGGTCACCATCAATTTGTTTGTAGGTAGAGTTATGTGTTGTATCAAACAGATGATCACCTGTGATATTGTGATATTGTGAGATATTTTTACAAATGAAATCTGCATTCGGTTGTCAAAAAACCCCAATATAATGACAATGTTTCAAGTCAGAAATGTCATACTTACCATAAAAACAATGAGTCCAACCCCCACTCCCCCCACTGTAATTCAAATGTATAATGTATGGAGATTATAATAAGAACAAAAGTTACTATTAATAATAATAATAATAATAAAATGATAATTTATATAGCGCTGTATCCCAGCAAGGAGCCAGGCTCACAGCGCTTTACATGGAAATAACAATACATATATCAATAAAAAGAAACATTCATATCATATTAACTACATAAATGACAATACGCTAAACTCAATACATCAGCTACGTTAATCATTTAAAGAAATGTTGTTTGATTAATTTTGAAAATAAATTTTAAAAAGATGTGTCTTAAGTGCAGTCTTGAATGACTTAGCAGTTGAAATGCTATGGATATGTAATGGAAGAGAATTCCATTGTTTGGCTGCACAAAAGGAGAATGACCTTTCGCCAAATGTTTTAGTTCTTATCTTAGGAACACAGAGAATGCGTGTATCTGCAGAGGTGCATAGCTGACGACTTGGTGAGTAGACTGACAAAAGTTCAGTAAGATATGAAGGGCATGAGTCAGAAAAGAAGTTGTGACACAGAACGGCCAGTTTGTAATCAATTACAGTGTGCATAGGTTTATAATTATTCAATAAAAATACCAACACATATGTAAATAATAATTTATAATCATGCTAATATTTTAGTGAACCTTCTAAAGTTATACTGGCTGGGGGCATCTTCATTTGAGGTGGAGGTGGTGCAAATGTCCCAGTGAAAGCATGTCTCATTGTGGATACAGGTACATTTTCCTTGTCTGGGAAAAGCACTGAGCCTAAGAAGGAAAAATGAAAGCATTTAACATTATTTTGTGTGTATGTGTTCATTCCCAATTACACAAAGTTTTTTTATATTATCAGCCTCCATTATTATTTTCTATGTGAATGGCTCCAAGTGAGAGTTATTTAATTAATAATTCCTTAACAGATAGGCTGGTTGTAGAATAGATTAGCTATTCTTTGACTTCATTCAACCTGTAATAAAGCAGTTAGCTTTTTAAAATATATTGAATCTATAGTACTGAAATTTAAACTTAAAAGTTTTTTTTTTAATTAAAAAAATATTTCAGTAATTGTCAGTTTATTGATATGAATTTAAAAAAAACAAAAAGAATTATTGTGTTTTATAAATTTTATTTTTCCTCCTGTTGAAGGTAAATTACCTTTTCATAGAGGCTAATTTGAACAACACAGGTTACATTTATGAAATGACATATTCCATTCATTAAAACATCATTTAGACAAATAAAATAGACACGGTTAATAACTTATTGGCGTACCCGTGAAGCTGGGTAACTCCCCAAAACTTAAGGAAGGTTGTGGCACCCATCTCTTGAAGTGTTGTTTATTGGTTGTCATGTCATCAAATACTGCAGGCTCTTTGTGAATTAGGTCATGCCGTGGCATGTGGCGCAAAACTGGTTCATTGCTTATCTTGAAAAGAAATCATGAAAAAATTGCTATTACTTTGTGATAACCTGAAATATAAAATTTTAGATAAAACAATTTCTTTTTTAAAATTTATTTCTAAATCCTTAACCTAGTATTTATTCCAATGTTTTTAATGTGCAAAGTGTCAATACCTAAAATAAAATTGTTTAAACTCACATTGATATTTATAATGTATTTTCTGTAACTAAATTACCAAAGATTCAATATGCTTATCAATTAATTTTCATCTTAATGCTTAATCTTGTGTGTCAAACCTGGATGAAGGCTTTTCTTATTTTATTTTTAAAAAATGGTAGCCTAACAACACCAGGGTGTCTGGGTGTCTTATAACCACATGAATTTTTTTCTGATGGCCTTTGTGTTAGGTACCACAGAATCAACCTTTATGAGGCCTTATTCACTGAGTAACATTTCAACAGTCTTTTATTCAGGTAACTTGGTGCTAATATCATACTTTAAATAGAATCTTTTAATAGAATTTGAATTCAATTTTATCTGACCTGCTTAGGTGTGAATTCCTGTGCATAATAGGTCAATCCATCAAGTGGCTCTTTGCATGGCTCATACTTGTCCGCCTGCAGAGGGCAAGAAACTTAATAAATAATTCCTTTATCATTTGTTGACTGTTATAAATACTCTAAAATACCAAGAACTATTTATAATTAGTTAAGGATTTCCCTGTAACAAGGATTTTTTAAATAACTAATAGATAGCTACACACTTGAATGATTGGCTTCACTCTTTCAACAGTTCCCAAGTCTTTAAATGCATCCTTTTGATTGGTTGAAATGTACATTGGTGGCAGCTTGGGATCCCATGGAATCATTGGGGGGCGTTTGGAGGATCTTGGTCGAGGATGTTGCACAGCTCGGAAAGTCGACATATAGTCTGACTTGGGAAAAGGATCACGAGCTTGTTGGAGCATGGATTTGTGTGAATGCTGCCTCTTGTGACGTCTGTAGAATAAATAAAGTTTTACATAGGAAGATCTAAAAGCTATCTAATAGATGTTAGACATCTCAACTAGTTTTTGAGGTAGAAAAAATAATCATCACATTAAAAAAAAGCACAATGACATAAATGTGACTCACTACTTACCCGCAGTCGCAGAGGTCACTAACAGATACATTATCAGGGAAAACTTCATCAAAAATCGACATCCCATCTACGCTGCAGATATCTGTTTTCTCTGGCATTTTTATTTTTTAAAGTTGAAAAAAATCAGCCTGAAATGAATAATTAATTAGAATGAAGTTAATGCTTGATTCAAATTCAAAATGTTATTAAATAGATAAAAAATAAAAAAGGGAATGTTGGTGGAGCTGCAAAACCACTCTGCTGGTGTACCAAGAGTGGTGGATGTGATTATCTGTGAAGGCAGGAAATTGTTCCCGTGGTTTCCTGACATGGGTTGTCCCTGAGTTCACCCAGCTCTGATGAGTACCTGACATGAGTTTGGGTAAATAAAGTCGATTGAGACATTGTGTCACACAATCCCAACTTCAACCATGGCCTGCGAATGTTGTTTCACTTGCCCAACAGGCCAGCTTTTTCTGCATTTTCTAAGAATGGAGGATGCAATAATCTTATGTATTTAAGGAGGATCTGTAATGTATTAAAAAACAAAAACCTTCTCAATGGCTATGCCCTACCCTGTTTACGTCTTTTCCATTTACTTTTTTATAAGTATAAGCCTGATTGCAGTTTCACCCCCTTGTGTACTATCAATAAATAAAAGACTTTAATCTACTATACTTTATCTTATGGCAAGCATTATTCACACGGTTTTGCCGTCCTAACCGTGCCGATAATTTTGAAAATTATTCACACGGTTCAACCGTGCCGATAATTATTCGCACGGTTTTGAAATGCTAATCTACACTTACTAACTACAAAGTGTAATAACTAAGATAATGTAAAGTATTAGTATAGTTGATATTTAAGTTTTAGGACACTGTCTACTGTTAATTGATTGAATTGTTGTTTAATTGAGTCAAATAAATATTATTAGACCTAATAGCCAGCGCAAATAAAACAAATAGAAATTACGACAATATTTAGTTACTGACCCACTGACAGACAGTGTCAATGTGACTGTGACTCAATGAGTCAATGACCAATGGCTACAAATTATGAAGATGACAATGCTTATGAGATTTTGAACAAAAAATATCAAACATTATCATTTTTTGCAGGGTAAACTAATTTTGCTGTCACTGATATTGATAGTAATAGTATTTGAGCAAGAATCTGAGTCTGAGCGGACCTGTATACCGCCGTTCGCTAATTAATTATTAATGATTTATAATTAATCATTTTATTAATTTAAGTCAAAGACTTTATGATGGTAAAGCATCATTTAAAAAAAAAAAGTGAGAGTCCGTACTCTGTTCTGTACTGTAAGTGTAAGTAAGACTGAACTGAGTATGATTATAAGCATAACAGTAACTAGTAACTTCAGACACTTCAGTTCAGTAGTAACACTTGTAGTAACAGTGACTCACTCATGGGATATAAAAAAATTGTCCCTGGAAAAAAAAGGCCTGTTTGAGTGTTTGCAAGCATTGTCACTGTGGTTGTAAAACAAAAATCAACACAAAAAAAAAAACAACAGAAAAACACAACAACAACAGATAAGAAAAAAAAAAAAAGACTGTATCAGGATTCAATCCGCTAACCAATTAGACCAATAATAACACTCACTAACTCTGACTATCTACTAGTCTAGAGAAACTTGACAGTTTATTATGGGATTATTCAAAGTTATATTCAATTATCATTGATTAGACATCAATCAATAAATTGTAACTAGTACTACTAGTACTAATATTAGTACTATAAACATATAAATATTAGTACTATTAACATATAACTGCACAATTTAGCCTAAATAAATCAAGTGAAATCGGCTATTACTTTGTTATCAGCCGCTGGGAGTACGCATGCGCGACGACCAGACCCGACCCGTGCAAATAATTTTATAAATTATATGCATGGAAAAACCGTGCGAATAATCACTTCCTTATCTTATTTTAGTGTAATCTGTATCTGTCAACACAAACATCCAGTTAAGGTTAATCTCATAGGCATGTCATAGGCATAGGCCAGGCTCTATACTCTATAGTCTATAGTACTCTATAGTTTATAAAAGTTAATAGGCCATAATTTATTGACTGAAGACTGTTTGTGTAGCAGTGTTACTGAACTGACTGAACTGTCATTCATTTTCATGATCCGATACTATACTATAGGCTATGACACGGCTTGACAATCATCAATGCCGTCAAATGTCAATCATTGACAACTACGACTAAGACCTACGACTACGATCGAAAGTCAGCTTTACTTTACTGTAACTTTACGCTTTACATTTACATAAATTATTATGTTCAAAATTAATTCACTACCTATACTTATACCGAGTTTCCTACCTGGACTAAAAGGTTCAACCCTTCAGCGTATCGCTATTTTGTAAAGAAATTATAATATCAATGGTAACTTTTCCATTATGTGAGACGGGAAGTAAGTGTTTTTTCATTTGAACGCAATCTAAATCACCAATTCCTTAGCAACGAAGAGTCTATGACAACGAAATGCGGTTCCGTACTTTTAAGATATTAAAACGTTATTATTACGTTAACTTATCTAACATTAATGTCCAGGCCATTCGTGCTTTTGTAGGGGCTATAGGGGCTTAAAAATAGAATTTTAAAAATTCATAATAAAAAATTAAAATGACTTTCAAAGTGCTCTCTATGAAATAATTCATCTTTTGAGCACCGAAATGTATGGTATGAGTCAGAATGTCAGTCACACATGATAATTTTTATATACGGAGTTTGTAAAATCTTTTTTTTAAGAACAGATTTTTAGTCATTGTCACATGATCTGAACAAAATGGCGGATCTAGATATTAGATTGAAGAAAGTTAACAAAATTTATAAAGAAGGGGTATTTGTTAATCTTCTTACTTGAAAGATTTATCAGTTTGAATTAAGATGCAGTTAAGCTGTTGAAATTTATGAAAACTTTCCTTTTCATTTGCGAGTCTAAAAAATGTATAAAATACAAGAAGTCTCTGACTGATGTAAAATGTGGGCGTAACCTAAGCCTAAGGCCCAGAAAAATATTAAATTATTAAACTATATTGTGTTAGCCATACAATCCCTTCGTTTGTTCATGGTGGCTTAATAAACTTGTGAACGCTACTTCACTTGCCCTAGAGTCTGCCATGGACTGAAAAAGGGGTTATAAAGTGTCTAGTCGTAGCAGCAGTTTAGTGGCTATACTCTATTGATTTTCTGTTACGGCCAGGGGTGTCATTATGTTTATCCCAGAATTACGGATTCGTTAAGCTAAAAAAAATTATTTTCTGGATTTGTCAGTTTTTGATTTTGCTATTTCCAGATTCGCGAGTTTAGTTTTCAAGAAGGGGGAAAAGTCATAACGCGCGGAAAGCCTTTTCAGTGAGATACGGACTTGCTATAGAGCGGGTACTTTAACCTCTCACTTCCTTTTGCTCTCATCTCATTGTAGCGCGAGTGCACATTGTTCTACGCATATCGAAACTATACTGAAAACCTTATAATAATTGAATGGATCGCTGTCCGTTGGAATCGTAATTTTGTGCTTGACGTCAGATTTTTCAACAAAATAGTTTTATCTTATCACAAATTACGTTAGATGTTTGCTTTCAGATGACTGTTTTACGGTTGGCTTTCAACTCATGTTATTAAATAGCATTGTTCAGCCAAGGCACACTGCTGCTACAATAATAACCCCATTTGATTTCACTATATTTAGGCTAAAATGTTTAATTACTATGCTGAACATTAGTTCTGAGATAATCAACTCTAATTTAAAAACTGAATTTTGAAGGTTAAAGGTAACAAGGTCGGCCCGGTCGGAGATATAGGTTTTAACCAAAAACATTATTAAATAGTTATGATTTTTAAAAATCCCAAAATGGTCATATATTTTTCTTATTTTTCTTCTTCTAATTTTTTAAAATTTAAAATCATAATTAGTATGTTGGCAAACCTGGCCTCATACTTGTAATTATTGTACTGCTTATCATGTAAAGCTGAGGCGTTGATTAAATATATTTAAATAAATTTAGATTTTAGAATTAATACACATATAAATAAGCTCATATATGCATATAAAATATTATAGAGCGTTTGTTAAGGTATTATAGTGACTTGGTTTTTTCGAAGTGTCTGATACTATGATTTGTCATATTAATAAGAAAATTTTTATTGCTATGACTAGTTGTAGCAGTAGTTTACTTGCTAATGTTATGACTAGTCATAACACTAGCAACATCCTTATTTAAATTAGGGTAGTTCAACTTGTTTTAGTCTTAAATTTGATTGTGACCCTGAATTAGAATGTTAAAGTTAATTCATAAATTAGATTATGTCATTTATGTAGCTAATACTAGTACAAAGAAAACATTCTAGTTACGGATATTGCAAAGGAATTGCATGGAACCCTCTTAGCCGTGGCCTATGAACTGATCGACATGGACTGTGGATGCAATAATCTTCTGTATAGAAGGAGTGTCTGTTTAGATAAGAAAAGACTACATTAAAAAAAGAGCTTCTAGATTCATTACTGGAGAATAGCCCTGTCAACGGGTTGCCCACCAATTACCCGATAGTAAAATTGCCCCAGCATAGCCCTGAAAATGTTACTGCAATGTCTATACCAACAGTGATCGAACTATCTTATCTTAACTTAGATATACAGACACTCCTTCTATGCAGAAGATAATTGCGTCCACAGACCATGACAGATGATCTGTTGGCAAGTGCTGCAGCGGTCACAGGCCACGGCTGTAACGGTTCCACGCATTACCCAGCCGCCTAACTATTGTTAGTTAGGTACCCAATCAGAGCTGGGTGACTCAGGAACTCCTTTGGCCTCGGGAACAAATCCTCACCTTCGTGTGGATTTGAACTCAAGCGCACTGCCACTCAGCCACCGCGTCACACTACGGCTCTTGTGTTAACATTTCAGTTAGAGAATAATTTATCAAATAAAAACTTTTCAATTGAAATATCTTTAACATGAAAAAACTTTAAAAGAAATAACTGTCAAGAGGAACCAAAACACGGTCCCAACAAACTACAATGTATTTTTATACACATTTTGTTCCTGGAACATGAAACAAAAATCATTGATAACGAAAACAAAAAGGTTTTGGTTCTTTGAATGTTTAAGTAAATAAAATAGAACTCGGCACCAATAACGAGGAAGGGCTAGAAATTGGCTTCGGCATTGAAATACGCCTCACATATTTATTACCGATTGAGATGAGCCAATATTGTTTACGTAATCCCTCCCCTCCTCACACATGTCTCCACTCATATCCCCACCATGAAAAACTGAAAAACTCCTGCTATATTCTTTTTAAAAAGAAAATAATTCATTCATTGAATGATCTTAATTATAACAAAAAATGAATGCTTGGGGGTGGGTCCACAAAGTAAGGGCAAGTCTCTGAAAGTTTGATTAATTTCCATAATAAGCAAAGAATTAAAAGGTTAATAGTGGCCATGATAACAAAAAGTTTAAGGCATTTCAACAATATTGACAGCCCTACTGGATAATTTTCTAAACTGACAAGAACAACAACATTAGTTAAATCATTAAACTATGAAACACTAGAGGATAGAAGAACCTAAAGTAAAGTTGTTATAAAAAATAAAGCTATTAATTCTAATTTAGAAATACAACACAAAGATAACTTAATACAACCCTCAAATTGACGTATGTATAAAAAACCACCTTACAAATTCTTGTTCTTCCCATCTGGAATTTGGGTATGGAATGGGTTGACTGAAGGAACCAGGAAAACCAACACTTTATGACCACTTAAAACTCTAATAAGAATGCAGGATTAGACACAAGCCATAGTATGCATAGGACATATAAATCTTCTGAATAGAAAGAGTAATGTAGTGTCAATATAGTACACATGATAGATAGGCATTTACTAAGGCCCAATAGTCAAATGAAATGTCAATGGCAGGAATTAAAAACACAAATTTTGATGGATTACTCCCATTGAGAATGTAGGGGTTTAGTCAAGATTTGCAAATTTTAAAAGACACAGACTTGTTGCTCATTAATTGTTTAATTTAATAATTTTATCATAATGAAAATAAAATTTATAACTGAATAAAAAAAATTCATTGTCTGATATTTTTATTATAATTAATTAAAAAATATATTTAGTCTAAGAAAACTTGTGGCATAATTATACCATTTTAATTTTTTAGCAAGGGTTATCTTATTTTTAAAAGCATCTCCTAGCTGATTTTAAATTACATCTTCTCATTTCTGAAAAAAAATGTTACTTAAAATTATCCAGGATGTCATTGCTGGTGTCGTGGTTGTGCAGAGCAAAGGGGAGCTACAACACCAGGGCATTACACTCATTATGGAAGGCATGGTGAACTTACAGCTGAGTGCAAAAAGTGTTGGCCTCTTTGAGGCTTTTTATAATTCTTTGAAGGTTTGTTTTTTCATTGGGGATTTAGTACAGGTCATTTGGGGCCATTAATAAAATAGACAATCATATTTCTTTAATTAACAAATAGTATAAGTTTCTATCTGCATGTTAACTTAGAAAACTTTCTTTTATCTGAATATATTTTTGTATTTTTAAATAATGCTTTCTAATAAGAGAGCATAATATAGAATTAGAATTAGGGCTGTGGAAATTAATGATTTATTTTTCAATTAATTGTTTAAAAATTTTTATGATTATATTATTTTTTAACGATTAATTGACCCATCACTTACTAATTATTGGAAGTCAAAAAGTAAGAATTTTTTTTTTGTAAAATAGCAGCAGATATATAATATCAAATTTCCTGAAGATTACACTAAAAATTTGATTTTTAAACTATTGACAGACGTAAATGTTCCAAATGTGGATAAAGTTTGCCTATCATGGCTCTAACACTTTGTCTATTTATCAAACCAGACGAAAAGCATATTAAACTAATGCAGTGGTTCTCAAATAGTGGGGCGCGCCCCTCTGTCAAGGGCGGATAGTTTGATCTCAGCAGAGGTGTACTTATAACAATTTTATAGACAAATTATTTTATTTACAGTCACAAGGGGGGCGCTAAATGTTTTCTTCGTCTGAGGGGGGGGGGGCATTCAAGAAAATAATTAAGAAGCACTGAGCTAATGGCAGTAGTGGAGTCAGGCTCAGAGACAGAAAATGGTGATAGCTCTTCGATGAATTACTGCATTACAAAATAGAGATGAAAGTTCCTTAGTTCATAATTCCTCTAAAATGGTAGAAACTTAATGAACACCAATATTAGATAATGTCATTCCTTGTCAAGACCGTTTTGTGCATACCAGTTACCTCAATTCCATGTGAATGATTGTACAGCTCTGCTGGTTATATTGTCAATTAGACCCGCTCATCACTTGAACCAAATAATGTCTTACACTTGCCTTTTTACGTAGTTGGTTAAGAGATGACATATAAAGGAGACACTCCAGTGTTATTTAGATTTTCAACAAGAAGATTTGATAAATGTTACTTACAACATCATAAATTTTAATTTTTGGCTTTTAATCAAATTAACGATTTTTTAAAATTTTCAAAAGTTGACTATTAAATTGACATTAATTGTTAACAGCCTTAAAAAGTATATAAAAATTAACATGCATTTATTTGATTTTTGGTTCATAGACAATGCTGGAACATTCTGAACATTACATTTTTGTTATTGCTTTATGCTTAAAAAAACTTTCTGATTGAAAAATGCACCATATCCCTTAAAATTAAATGATGTAAAAGTAAATTATTAGTTGGCTATTATTTTCTATTCAGCAATTTTGGGGTGGTGGTGCTTGTAGATGAAAATAAACAGTGTTAAATATATTTTATTGCACATTTGGAGAGACTTGATTATGATTGAAGGCAATAACATCTAAATTAAAAAATATTTCTATTCCTTTTAATAGCAAACCAGCCATGTGGACTGTGTGTAACTCTTTTTTTCTTCTTTGAGTAACTGTTCAGCTTATATTCCAAATAATGTAAAAATTTTCAATACTTTTAAATTTAAAATAATTCTCACAGCCAATACAACTGCTGAATTATACACTTGAAGTGGCCAAGCCAGGGAAACTGCCTAATGGGAAAACTGAAATTCCATTTGAGATCCCACTTAAACCTAAGCCGGGGAAAACTCTGTACGAAACATACCATGGTGTGTTTGTTAATATACAGGTCAGTATGGATGCGAAAATCACTTTTTAAAAAAAATTTGGGGCATTGGGGTATGTTTGGATCCGTCCGCCTAAATCACTAAAAATATTTAATTTTTATGATTGGCATCTACTGTTGAACTTTTGTGGAATGTTGTTTTAAGGAAAAAGTAGCTTATCAAAAAGTTAATAGTGTGGATCACTACAATTTCTTATTTTAACACAATTCGTGGTGTTAAATTTACACAAATATTTGCTAATTTATTTATTTTATTGAAATGACACTCTTCTAATGGATTTGAAAAATATTTTTGTCTTTCTAATGATTGTTCCTTCTTGGAACTTGTGACAGCATACTTAAATTTTGGAATACTTTTTATCAACATTTATTTTTCATGTATCAATTAAAAAAATAACTTTAAAGGAAGAATATAAATAATTTGTTTATACAAAATGTTTTTAGCTTTAAAATTTTTTTTGTTATGCATACATGGTATTATCACACTAACACTTGAATTTCTTTTCTTCTCGTTAGTATCTTGTTAGAGTGGAAATGAAGAGGTCAGTTTTTAATAAAGACTTACAGAAACAGACAGAGTTTATCATAGAATACAGGGTAAGTGTCAAAGTGATATCCTTAATAAATTAGCTGTTAAAGATTATTAATTTAATATGTATCCATTTATTTCATATAATAAGAACAAGCATAATTTACAATTAAATTGGGGGTGAATTGAAGTACATATAACAATGTTATATATTTTCATTTTTTGTGTGGATAAATAGGTATTCTTGTTTTATATTGTTTGCAGGAGTAGGTTAATCCTTGAACTATTACTTTTTTTTTACCTTTCAAATCTTAAATTATACTTATCTAATTCAACATTTTATTTAAGAGTTTTTTTAAATTTGTCCTCAGTAATCAGGAATTCTGGTTTTTGTTACATTTTTTTTAATGAGTAAATTTAATAACAGTTTATAATAATTTTGAGTTTTTTGTTTTTTAGAGTCAAGAAGAGAAAGCTAAAACAAAGTTAGTCAACTTTACAATAACACCTGACACTTTAACAAATGTGAAAGAGGTAAATATTAGCAAAAATATTCTTCATTCTAACAAGTGATGACAATATCTAAAAAAAAAATATTTGAAGATTTTAAAGCCTGAACTAAACTAATTTTTATATTAATATAAAGTAGAAGAATTTCTTTAATATAAAAATTGTATGTCTTAGAGAAAACCCTCTCATATTTCATTTTTTTTTTAGAAACAGAATGTTCCAAAATTTAAAGTGAAAGGTCACATAGACTCTTCATGTCTACAGATAACGACCCCACTGACAGGAGAGGTCTGTTGATTTAATAATTTTATATGAAATAGTTTGACACACTGACCTTATAAATTTGCACTTAGTTTAAAATAAGAGTGAGAGCAAAATTTTTAAGTAATGAAAGAGAGATGCACTAAAAAAATAAAATTGCTGTCAAATGGCTATCAAATAATTTTTAAAAATTACAGTTAACAGTCGAGGTTTGTGAAGCACCAATCAAATCAATTGAAATACAACTGGTTAGGGTTGAAACTTGCGGCTGTGCAGAGGGATACGCTAAAGATGGTGAGTAATCTTTAATATTCTTTGCAACAATGTTCCCTCCAAGATTTGTTGGTCCGTGTGAAAAAAATAAAAATAAACTAGTGTGCAATGTTGTGCAGCATTAATTATTTTCTGTGCAAAATTATATCTTATCTTAGATATACAGACGCTCCTTATATGCAGAAGATAATCGCGCCCAATGACCATGAAGGATGATCTTTTGTCAAGTGATGCAGCGGTCACAGGCCACGGCTATAAGGGTTCCACGCATTACCCAGCCACCTAACTATTGTTAGTTAGGTACCCATTCAGAGCTGGGTGACTCAGGGACTCCTTTGGCCCTGGGAACAAATCCTCGCCTTTGTGTGGATTTGAACTTGTGACCATCGGTATGCCGGTCGAGCGCGCTGCCCCTCGACCACAGCATCCCATATATTCCACAAACACACACATTTTCCTGATCAAGATTTACTGCTGGGTAACTTTTAACTGCTGAATGGGATCAGGGACATAGCTGGTGGGGGGGCATAACTCATCACTATATCATTGTATTGGTTATACCAGGAAACTTGAGTAAAACGATGGATCAGAGGATATAGTTGAGGGCAGGGGTTGTATTGGTGGTCTGTATTTCCCATTTCATTTGACGATTGCAGTAATAAACTTCTGATATTCTAAGAGGACATTGGGACTCTCAAAGTGGATGTTTCAGGATTATCATATCTTATCTGTTACAGATGCTCCGCCAACACAGAAGATTATTGCGTCCTACACTTATCCATGGTCTTGCATTTTTATTAGAGTTTTAAATGTTGATAGAGTTTTAGTTTTCCTGTTATATGCAGGCAACCCATTCCATCACTGAATATGTATGATCTGATTTTTTCAAACACATGAACCAGCAAACACATGAACCAGCAAACACATGAACCAGTGGAAATTGACAAGACATTGAAATGTATATAAAGTTACTCTCTAATAAAACTAAAATTTTTCACCACATTTTGTCCTCAACAGCAACAGAAATTCAAAATATTCAAATAGCTGATGGGGATGTGACCAGGAACTTGGCCATTCCAATTTACATGGTTTTTCCTAGACTCTTTACATGCCCATCACTCTCCACCAATAATTTTAAAGTTGGTAAGTCTTTATGCTTTTTTATAATTCTCTAATTGACTTTCAATGAGTGTTCATTTTTGCGTGCAGTAAATAAATAATCAAATACCATTCTCATCAATTTCTAAGGTGTTAAAAATTAGTTAATAAGTTTTTGCTGTTGAAATACTTCTTACCCAATAGAATATAAAACATGAAAAGTGTATTTCAAAGTTAATTTTACAAATTTAAATTGTTTCTTTCAGACTTTGAGATCAACATTGTTGTAGTTTTCGCTGATGATCATCTAGTAACAGAGAACTTTCCACTGAAGCTTACAAGATTTTAGGACTGCTACAGTGTTTTAAAATATTTCATAAAATTTTCTGGAACTGGAAGCACTGTCGGTTTAAAATTTGGGAAGTTTTTATAAAAATGAAATAATGTCAGAAAACAATTAATAAATTTTAAGTGTGCATCCAGCAAACATCCCTTATTAAACTTATTTCTTCTTTATAGTGGGAGGAAAGAACTTAACTTTAGTACTATTTACTTGTTAACTCTTAATGTGCCATAAGGTTTTCGGAAAACTGACGCCTCAGTCCCGTAAGAATTTCCCGATATTCCGATCAAATGGTTATGAAATTAAAAAAATTGCGTAAAATTCATTTATATTATTATTGTCATACTTACTTCATTTTTTAGACTCAGAAAGGTTATTTTACGCATTCAAAACACTGTCTTGAGCTAAATACTATATAATACCTTTAGCTTAGTACTATTATTTTAATAATAAGTATAGGAAAATCACATCTTCAAAAAAAAACAACAAAAAAACAAACATAAAAACTAAAAAAAACTTCGTGAATCAAGCATTAACTCTAGAGCAAGCAACAGCCCCCATTGCTGGAAGTCAAATTCATCATTTTTCAAGCATTGATGAGTGTTTACTTTTCGTTATCTCATTTCTGATGATAGTGCAATCTAGAAGCGCTTTACAATGCTTTGGTAATAGCGCTCAACACATTAAGAGTTAATTGCAAAGTCATCATATGTATTCATTTATAACCAAGGACCCATGTTGTAGTTAATGTTCAAGTTAGCATCTTAAAAAATTTTTAATGCGCTTGTAATAGTATGTCGATGACTAGGTTTAAAGAACATTGTTCAACAATTGTTCCTGAAATCTGTTAGATGATCCATGTAGAAATAGAATGAAACATCATCAAAGAGTTGTTTTGTCTGTATTCATATACTGAGAATAGGTAGCTAAGTATAGTAACTTTTCAACTGCATAATGTATTTTTAAATAGAATGAATTTGTTTTAATATTGTTATCGAGATTTATGTGAAATATAATGTTATATATATTTTATATTATTGCATTTTCAATGTTGTTGAAAATAAAAAAGTACATTAACTTAGAAATTTGTTGTCATTATTATTGTTTTTATTGATGATGAATGTCTATCAGCCTGGTGTGTCTATGCTTACAAATGTTTATTGTTAAATGTAGTTATTGTGTGAGTAACAAAAGAGTTTTATCTTACAAATTGAAATACATAAATAAATCTTTCCTTAAAAAAAATTAACAGCAAAAAAGATATTTTAAATACATATTAGTTAGAATTTAAAAAGAAACAATTTTCAAGGAATGAGATGCAGCAGTTTATCACCATTGACATCTGTATTCTTTGAAATGTTATGGGCCATTCACAACAGTCCTCTAGGCAACCCTAGGCCAGCCCCTCCAGCATCTCCCAGGTATGTCCAAGTCTCTTGATGTCTGCTTCCATCTCATGGTGACAAGTGTTTCTTGTATGACCCTATTTCTGCTCTCCCTGTTGTGTTGGATGAAGGTTTTTGTAGTGTATAGTGTATTTTATTTGTCAAATATCCTTCGTGTCTTGTGGGCTTTCCCTATCAGCTGCTAGGGAAGGTACTTGGAAGATCAGCATCTGGACATGAGTTAACAAAATGTGTCAACACACTTAATTTTTTTTTTAAAAAAGGACTTGAGCATTTACATAACAGCTTAATCATTAATCTCAAATTGTTAGACTTATTCATGAATCTATGTAATACTAATACTTATATTCACCGGGTAATTCACCTGTTTCAATTTTAAAAACAGAATGAGTCACCCAGAAGGTATTTCCCATCTGACCAAATTTTATCCATCAGGTGAGCAACAGTTTTCATTGCTATGCAGACTAGGGGATTGTGTGATTAGCTCAATGCTCAACTGCCTTTACTAATCCCCAACAACTTTCTAGCACTAGCACTCATTAACTTGGGCTAACAAAAGGAAATCGTCCAATCCAGTGAATAAATCATAATCTCCATCAGCCGAAATTTGCTTCTGCTTGACCACAGCCACAGTGCCCCAAACACCCCCTCTAAAAAAATATTTTTTCCCCCTTTGAATGGCTATCATCTTAAAAAGATGAAATTTTTAAAAAGGAACATAAAATAATGAATAAAAATGAAATACTTAAATAATAAAATTAAAATGCATGAGTTCACCTACAGTTTAATTAACGCTATGAACATTTTTTTTCCAGAGCTTTATGAAATTATTTAGAAAGTTTTTCATCGATATATTTATAAAATAAGAAATCGAACATTTTAAATTCACTTCGCAAATTAAAGAGCTATGTACAAATTCGATACCAATATTACGGTGCTGTGTATTCAAATACTGTAACACAAAGCGCACTTTTATTCAGATTTCATTAAGATTAAACCATTTATACTTGCATACAATTATGATCATGGAAAACTTATTATTTTAATTTATTATGTATAATAAATATGTCAACAATTTTTTAACTTGAAAGAAATATTTGATTTACTTTTAATTTAAAAGTACTTGTCATAGAAATTGAGAAAACTTCCAAGTAAAGAAAATCATTCAACAAAACTTTACGAAACAATACGAAAAACAAGGAAAAGCATAAAAATGCTCCAGATAGTTAGAGCTCAAATTTTGCAATGTACAAGACGTAGTATAACTACTTCAACATGTCTCTGTGGAAGAAAATCGAGGTTACCTTGGGATAAGAGGTTTCCAGTTTCAGTCGAGGATGTGAGTCCAGATGTTAAAGGAGGCAGTGTTGAGATGGCTGAAGCCCTTCCCGAAAAAAGTGAGTCCTAGTGACTAGTGACACTGGTGACCTTTTTACTTTAACATTAAATGACTTTATGTTTTACAAAATCTAATATTACCGTATGGTTAAATCTGACTTAACGTTCCCACTCAACATGTCCGCCATCTTTTTTCATATGCCGCATACCAAAGAAATTGAAAAATTCAAGTCTTAAAATTCTAAACCTAACCCAAACCCGAAATTAACAAATAAAAACTCAACTCTAAACCTAAAAAACAAAGGAAGGGAACGCATAATTAATTGCTTTATAACCCATTAGTATTAGGGAACGTATAATCGGATTCAGCCTTACCGTACTTTTTATAGCAAAGATACCGGACGATTACAAATTAGTATTAGTGACAGTTTTCCAGCTAGTCAAAGGTATTTCATTTGACATAAGACATAAGATTACCACATTAATAGTACGCAGAGTGTAGCTCAAACTCTATTTGAACAGAAAAAACTCTATTATTCTGGCGCGTGACGATTAAAAAATAATGTATTAAAAAAAATTTTTTAAATCCATTTTATCATCATTGTTTACTCCAAATTATATAAGCTTTATAATTTTTAAGGTTGTTAAGACCGCTCGTTTTTGAGGACCCGCTAACCATTAAAAAAAGACCGGTTAACCGCTTGTCCTTAATCCCTAATGTTTTGAGAACTAACAAGAGAATTTTGTCGCCTCAAGTCGTCTGATGGCACCAAAGCCCGCTTCCTCTCGCTTGCGTTCAGCTCTTTCCGCATTGCCCTCAATTCATAGCATTTTTTTAAATCCAAAAAATTAACTAAAGAGTGATGATTAATTGTCTTTTTTTATATTTTATTTTGAGAACTCGTGGTTCACCGGTCTAAGTAAGAGGACAGGTTCAATCGTTCGTTTAAGTTAGCGAGGTATTTTTCATTACTTTCAAAAACCAACGCCTCGCCCCGTCCGTTTTGACGTCATGTTTACCTCTCTTGTGTGTGATGCCGGTCAACTCGCGTATTAAAATTAATAATATAATAAAATTATAAAGCTATGGAGTAAACAATGATGATTATAAATGGAATTTATTTAAAAAAAAACACATTATTTTTATTTTTCAATCGTCAACTCGCAAGAATAATTGAATTTTTCGATTCACATGTTCACCCTCCCCGTTTTTTTTTTTTCAATAGGGTTTGAGCTACACTCGCTGTACTGTTAATGTGGTAAACGAATGCCTTTGATTGGCAGGAAAACTGTCACTAAAAGACTGAACTCGAATTTGTGGGTCGATTAATCACTGGTATCTTTGCTACGTCTTTCAAATACCTCTCGTAATATAGGTACATGTACTTCACTAAGCGGGGTGAGCCAATACGTTTTTTGAATGCCTGAAATGGACTATAAACCGGTGATCAGAAAATTTGGATAGGTCACGGGGTCATATGCTTTTATAGCTTTTTTTGTCTTTATAAGAAACGGACTATAATAAATATAAATAGAAACAGCTTCGGCCTTGACCGTTGTTGACATCAAACACGCACTGTTAGTAACTAGTACTATTAGTTGTGAACTTAAGTGAAGCAAGGCTATAAGGCGTCATGTACGCACGCTTACAGCTACTTGTCAGCTGGGTAGGGTATCACTTTCACCGTGACAAAGCCAGAGGGAGAGGCGCGAGGCGCGTTACTGCTTTTTTTTTTTTTTTCACTACGTTACCGCTAGTATTTTTTATGTTTTTGTTGTTGTTGTTGTTTTCGGTTACATGGTCCTGCTGTCCTCAATAAAGACCGTTATCAAGCTTGATAATTTTATCATTATTAATTTTAATACGTGAGTTTACCTGATCCCACACAGTAGAGGTAAAAATGACGTCACAACGGACGGGGTGAGTTGTTGGTTTTTGAAACTAATGACAAATACCTAGTTAACTTTAAAAAAAACGATTGAACCAGTCCTCTTATTTAGAACTATGAACTACGAGCCCTCAAAATAAAATATAAAAAAAGACTATTAACCATCACTGTTTAATTAATTCTTTGAAATTTTTATAAAAAATGCATTGAATTGAGAGCAATGTGGAAAGAGCTGAACGCAAGCGAGGGAAGCAGGCTTTGATGCCATCAGGCGACAACATACTCTTGTTAGTTCTCAAAACATAAGGGTTATAAATATGAGCGGTTAACCGATTAACTGGTCTTTTTTTTAACAGTTACCCGGTCCTCAAAAACGTTAACGGTTAACCGGTTATTCGGTTAACCGGTCCTCAGACCAGGACCGGTCATCTTTATTCGGGACCGTAGGACCGTGTAACCCAAAAGAAAACAAGAACAACAAACTAACAAAAACAAGCGTTAACGCAGTGAAAAAACTAGTGAAAAAACAACACAAGCGGTAACGCGCCTCGCCTCTCCCTCTCGCTTTGTCGCGGTGAGTTAAAGCGATACCAAGATCCAGCCGATTAATCGCCCGATATCTTTGCTACGTCTTTCAAATACCTCTCGTAATATAGGTACATGTACTTCACTAAGCGGCCGGTCATCTTTATTCATGACCGTAGGACCGCCTAACCAAAAAGTAAACAACAACGAACCTAGCGATAACGTAGTGAAAAAAAAAACAACACAAGCGGTAACGCCTCTCCCTCTCGCTTTGTCGCGGTGAATGTACTAGACTAACACAGTGCGCATTAGATGTCAACAACGGTCAAGGCCGAGGCTGTTTCTATTTATATTAATTATAGTCTGTTTCTTATAAAGACAAAGAAAGCTATAAGAGCATATGACCCCGTGACCTATCCGCATTTTCTGATCACCGGTTTATAGTCTGTTTCAGTTCAGGCATTCAAAAACTTATCGGCGCACGCCGCTTAGTGAAGTACATGTACCTATATTACGAGAGGTATTTGAAAGACGTAGCAAAGATACCGGGCGATTAATCGGCCCACAAATTCGAGTTCGGTCTTTTAGTGACAGTTTTCCTGCTAGTCAAAGGCATTTGATTACCACATTAATANTCTATCGTAGCTTTATAATTTTATTATATTATTAATTTTAATATGCGAGTTGATCGGCATCACACACAAGAGAGGTAAACATGACGTCACAAAGGACGGGGCGAGGCGTTGGTTTTTTGAAACTAATGAAAAAACCTTCCTAACTTTAACGAACTATTGAACCTGTCCTCTTATTTAGACCGGTGAACTACGAGTACCCAAAATAAAATATTAAAAAGACAATTAACCATCACTGTTTAGTTAATTTTTTGGATTAAAAAAATGCTTTGAATTGAGGGGCATGCGGAAAGAGCTGAACGCAAGCGGGGGGAAGCGGGCTTTGATGCCATCAGACGATGCCAGGCGACAACATTCTCTTGTTAGTTCTCAAATGGGTCTCAAAACATTAGGGATATAAGGACGAGCGGTTAACCGGTCTTTTTTTGAACGGTTAGTCGGTCCTCAAAAACAAGCGGTTTTAACAACCTTAGTAAATACATTTCAAATATTACAATTTACAACTGAATTCTTTTCAAATTGGGCTTAAAAAATTGTATCAAATGTATATATAACTTTAGTTAGCTTAATTGTTTTAATTACAGAGAACAGGTCCGTATTTCTCCTGAATTGTTTTAGAATCAATAAAGAGTATGTATGTATCAATATTTCATCTCACATCATCTGATGTTGACTTCAAAGAACATGTGATATCACCGCCCACTTGTGTTCAGCTGTGATGCACTGTGCTCCTTTTCCAATGAACAAGAAATAAATTTTAAGAAAACATCAAATTTTTTCATGATGGGGTAAAACTGTCAATATAAGACCAAAATCGAATTTTAGGACTGGTAAATACTCTGTTAGTAGCACTGTTAGGCTTAGCTTTCCTCATGTAACATAAATAGTAACATCTGTGGCCTTGATCGTTCTTCACATTTTGACATTACAGCCCTGCTGTGTGTTAATGTTAGTGCTCGTAATATGGTTTGTCAACTAAGTGAGTTGAAAAAAAAATTGTTCACTAGCCAAACTCCACTTACAGTGTTGACGTGTATTTTTATATTACAGTCGAAACCGCTTAAGTCGACGGCGTCGGGAATTAAAAATGGCATCGACATAACCGATGATCGAGTTAAAGCGAAAACCAATATGGCGGCAAAATATTAACATGCGCTTGAAATTTCTATATGTACGTGATGTGCGTTAATTAGTGATGGGACGATTAATCAGAATCGTATCGGAATGTCGGGACCCTATTTCTTTACGCTTTCTTAAGGCTGTTAAGACCGTTCGTTTTTAAAGACCGTTTAAGTTTAAATATAACGCCGTTTTGCGGTGATTCCCAGATTGAGCGATACTGTGCCTTCGAAGCGACTTGCTTGATTTTCCTTACAAGCTACACAAATAAGTAGCCTACACATCCCCTCATTGTCCCCGAACCATTCTCTTCTGGACTCGGAATGGTCTATCGTGACCTATATATGACTCATGACAAAGAGAACTATCATCTTATATAAACGTTCACAAAAAAATTAGGTACTCCTTTGAACTTTTGAACCTTCAACTTTGACATATTTTGATTAATTCTAACCAATAGTTAAATGGCTTTTGCACACGGCCACTTCTTATGAATGAAAAAATGAGAACAAAGCAGTAGTACAGTACATGTAATAGTCAAAATGAGGTTGAAGGATGAATGGTTGCCAATGACAACAAGTTTGGACACTGCACACGGTACATTTTATTATTCCATACGATCCCCTCAGCTTACAATTCCTTCGGTAACTTGATGCTAATAGGACTAACCAACAACAATGGTTTGGGAGATTGAGAGTAAACTGTCTGTAGTCTGTTATATTATATATTTTAAAATCTGGGGATCCTTGCTTACAGTAAGCAGCCTATGATTTTGGTATCGTCCCATCACTAGCGTTAATATATGATAATGTTCATGCACGTGTTTTTGGAGTTTTTTTTAACACAACAGCATTGCCGTTATTTGTTTGATGAAGCTATCGGCATGCTATAAAATTGTACATACATGTTTGCTAACAACAGAAGGTATATGTGCACCAACTGACAGCAAAAATTTACAAATTTAAAATAAAAACCAACGTGGATTATCGATACAAACTTTTAATTTTCTCCAACACATCTCTGAAACTGGCGATTTAAGTTAGCAACACATGTCTCAGCGCAAGTGGGCTGTGACGAAAACGTCACCAGCACACATAGCAAGCTGATCACATTGCCATGGTACCAAAAACAACACAGCGCTGAGAGCAAAAAGCAAGTGGGCTGTGACGTCACCAGCAGACACTGGTGAAACATTTTCAAAAGCTTGCGATTGGTCATGTGGATCGAGTTAGCCGATGTTAAGTGGCAAATTTGACCTTTTTTGTGCTCGTGTTATGAGGTTTCGGCGACTTAAAAAAATCGAATTAAGCGACGAGAAAATACTAAGACAAAAAGAGAATTTGGCGGTTCCAATAAAAACCGTTGACTTAATGGGGTGGTTGACCTAAGCGAGCTCGAGGTAAGTGGGTTCCACTGTATTTATATACCAGAATTTTAAGAAAACACTTTGATGTCACTGTCGCTTGCATATTGGATCTGGTATGCTGCCTTAACACAACAAAAATTAATTCCAGTTAATAAGCTTTGAAGTTACAATTAACAAGTCCTGATCTGAGGACCGGCTAACCGTAAATAACCTTGGAATTTACTGCATCAAAACTTTTATAGCAGTACTAGAGGTGTAAATTTGGTAGTTCTATATAACAAATAAATTCGTCCAGCTATTACTATTATTGAAACAGAGATAATAAGTTTAAGAAAAATATATAAATCAGACTGTCATTTGTAAAGTAGACAGCCATGTGACAACAGTTTGCTGGACCTTTTGCCTCTGTTCTATTGGTCCTATTGCCAAACCTACACCCCCTTACCAGTCTGTTCTTTTGCTCTGGTCAGGAGACATATAGTATAGCCACGGAAACCTGAAATGTTATTTAGTTTAATATTTTTTCTTTTTTGTATCTGACAATCAAAAAAAGATTCTTTAAGAGAATTAATTTACACTTCTATTGGATTGTGGTCAGCAACTAAAGAGCAGTCAACTGATATTTATGATATTTTTAAAAATTATTCTGATTTGTTAATTTTTTCCCTGTTTGATAATATTTTTTTCAGTTGTTGCTCCAACTGGAATATACGACAACCTAACCAAAAAGTATATACATGTCCCGGAAATGGTACCAGAATTTGTTGTTCCTGATCTTAGTGGCTTTGAGGTACAACATTTTATAAGGTTATTTGAATAAGTGGCTGAATTGGTGTGTTATTTTTTAGTTCAAATGAGACACGAAAGTGGGATGTGGGTTGAGTGTCTCACAAAATATCCTGGTGGTTATTTATCAGTTAATTATGAAATCAAAAGCAAATTTTAATTTTTTAAAATCATATTTAGAATATTTACAAAAATGAAACTCTGGCAAATGTTCAAATTAAAGGTTTTGGTGTTGTAGTCTCTTTATCAAGCCTTACAGGAATACTGGAGTTTTATTATAGTTACTAGATTGTGCCAGGCGCCGTGGCGCCTGCGGCGCCCCCGTTTTTTGGGCGCCTACGGCGCCAACCTTTTTTTTAAAGACCAACTAACTTGTCCTTTTTTGATAAATATTGTGCCGGGCGCCGTGGCGCCTGCGGCGCCCCCTTTTTTTGGGCGCCTACGGCGCCAACCTTTTCTTTAAAGACCAACTAACTTGTTCTTTTTTGATAAATACAAATTATTAAACTTTATGAAATGTACGCAAAGTATTTATTTAATAATAATGCGGCGCCCCCTTTTTTTGGGCGCCTACCTTTTCTTTAAAGACCAACTAACTTGTCCTTTTTTGATAAATACGAATTATTAAACTTTATGAAATGTACGCAAAGTATTTATTTAATAATAATAATAGGGGTTGTATTTTGCGTACCGATGCACACCAAACAATGACGTCATCATATTAAATATTTTTACAGCGCTCATAAACTAACTGCTGTAGACTGTCGTACATCGCTCCTCAGCGTTTCAACTAAACTAACTGCTGTAGACTGTCGTACATCGCTTCAGCGTTACGTTACGTTACAAACATACAGAACCACACCACTGGGCTATTATATATATAATAGTACAGAGCAAAAGCAAATAGAGTGTTTTTGAAAGAACATTGTCATTTATCATAGAACTTTGACAAAACGTAAAACAAATTTTAAAATGTGTTATAAATTATCAAGCCAAAGTCAGTATTATTGTATTATGATTATCATATACATATACAAATACTTATGCATTGTGATTTTGTAGAATGAGTAAAGTTTGTGTTCTTTTATAAAAGCCTTGTTTTTTCTCTAGACAAAATTGTGTAACTTTTACCACTATATTATCTCTTAAAGCACCATAAGGTTTTTGGAAAACTTCCGCCTCAGTCCCGTAAGGATTTCCCGTATTACGATCAACCGGTTATAAAATTTAAAAATTTGCGTAAAATCCATTTATAATATTATTGTCATACTGACTTCATTTTTAAGGCTAAGAATGGCTATTTTACGCATCCAAAAGACCGTACTGAGTTTGAAACAATATTTACCTGTAGTTTAGTACTATTATTTTAGTAATAAAGTATAACAAAAACGTATCTTAGAAAAAAAACCGTTAAAACTACCGAAAAACATCGCCAATCGAGCGAAAACACTACTGCCGGCAACGGCCGCCATTGCCGGAATTCAAATATATCGCTTTTCAAGCATTGAAGAGTTTTTACTTTCCGAGATCTCATTTCTAACGAGATTTGTATCTAGGGACGCATTACGACGCTTTAGGGATAGCGGGAAGGGACGCATTACGACGCTTTGCGACTTTAAGAGTTATTGTTGTGTACCAGGAAAAATAAAAAAGAATCATAGTGAAATTAAAAACAAACAATAATGTATTGCTGCTTGTATACTTTTATGTTAACTATTAGATAGCTATCCTTTTGTTTTTTTATTTAAACGAAAAGAATAAGTAATTAACCTGTATTTAAATTTTAAAAATTTATTTTAGATTTGCCCATAAATTATGAAACTCATTTATTTTTCTCCGCAGCTGAAACCTTACGTATCCTACAAAGCTAAGGAGATAAATCAAGCTCCACTAACTCCACGCGAGATCTTCGATTCATTTTATGCTCAGGAAATCGAGGATGACTTCCTTGATGGAAAAATCAAGTTTGACACACAGAAAGTGTTTTTAGAAAACGGGAGACAAGTGCAGCTTGAAGAGTACATTAACATTGTCAAAGAGAAAAAATTGTGATATTAAAGTTTGGACTTTTTTTTTACTATAAAATTTGCCTTCCTGTTTTCTTACTGTGTTGTGAAAAAATAAATTTAAAATGGTGTTGATTAAATATTGGATATGTTCAATGCTGGTGCAAAATCATAGTATCTTGCTTCACCAACATAAACTATTAACATAATTTATAACATATTTATAAGGAGCTTTAATGATCAGAGTATAGGTTGTAGACCTTTATAAGTAGAATAGAAGGGATAGATGTTAAATCCTGTGCAAAATATATTGGCTTTTTTATTAATTTTTTTAAAGCATGAAGAAACTTTCCAATTAATTAACCGTAAAGTTTGATTCTCATTTCATATTGCAGTGTGTGTATATAGTTTATATATGATATAGAGAGAAATTTGAATACAAAAATTCAACTTTATTATCAAATGAAATAGACAACAAACATAAACATTTCAGTAATTTCAGGAATAATGTATTTTATTTATTGAAAGCAAAACACCATTGAAATTGGAAGATTTCAATGTAAAAAAAATCATAATCAGTCCTTAGTTGCCTGACAAATGTCCAGTGGAGCTGTACTGCAAGTGAGAAATGCAAGTATGAGCAGAAGACATGACTACTACCACTAGTGCACAAATTACTTTTTCTTGATTGATATTGAAGTAGTCTGTTGCATCTACCTGATGACAAGACAAAACAAGAGATGGTGTGACAACAGACATTATTTTATACACATTGGCACACTGTTCTACAGTGTCACATTGCTGATAAACAAACGCATGAGATACCTCTGTCACGACTGTGTTGGGAGAATGGATCAGAGAGCTCATCAATAGCAATGTACCAAGGCATGATGATTGTGGAACACTGAGGCCCAAAGTACATCACACTATTTACCTCCCCCCTCCCCAAAGTAAACCATAAAAATCTCAGACCCATCCCCCCTCCAAATATGCCACACTTTTAAACATATATTTTTATATAAATAAACAACTCAGATTTTAACGAAACCAAACATGACGTCACACATGGCTTGATCCCCACTCCACCCTGTCACAAGCTGTCAGACTTTCTTACTTCCCCTTCCCACTCCGGCGTGTGACTTATTTTATGGATGGCGCTGGGTCTGGCATCCCCACTTTTAGTTGTAAATAATTGTTTTTTTCAAAGCTATTCAAAATCTTAGAGTATTTTCTCCATGCTTCTTGAGTCTTGACATACTAAAAAAAATAACGTGATGAGTTTCAGGGTTAAGAACTTTAACATCTCAGTTTAACTGAAATTAGGGGCGGTGTGGTCAAGCGGCAGCACGCTCGCCTGGCGCACTGAGTCTCTCTCTCTCTTTGAAGGCTGGGTCTTGTCATGCCTTAGGAACTGAATCCATTCAGTTCCGAATGGTTACCTGAAGTCAGTTAGAGAAGTTGCGATGGCTATAAAAATTGTGGATTCTACTTCACTTCTCCTACAAACCCTTATGGTCTGAATGGGGAACTTAACTGAAATCTCATAATTTTGACGTTGTCCACAATAATTTCATTATAATTGTTGACATCTTTGATATACAGACGCTGATTCTATGCAGAAGATGATTGCATTCACAGACCATGACATATGATCTGTTGGCAAGTAATGTAGCGGTCACAGGCCACGGCAATAAGGAGTTCCACGTATTACCCAGCGGTCTAACTATTGTCTAGTTAGGAGCTGGGTGACTTCTCAGGCCCCGGGAACAAATCATCGTCTTCGCGTGGATTCGAACTCGTGACCATCGGTACGCCACTCGACCACCTCGTCCCGCTCAATTATTGAGTAAACGCCATTGTAATCATTAAAGAAGAAGATAAAATAAAGGAAGTGACCTAAATTTAAAAAAAAAAATGGATTTGAAACTAAACCACTTTCTATGATGGTCAAGTGACATGCGCGCCACTGCTGGCGTATGTTAGTCACGGGTTAGAGTCTCTGTGAAGGCACGGATTTGTTCCCGATGGTTACTTGGCATTAGTAAGGAAGGCAAACGCGGCTGGGCATTGTGCCTCCCACACAATACCCTCTTAGTTGTGTGACTTGGCAACAGACCATAGTATGAAATGCCCCATGTCATTTAAGTCAAACTTAGCAACCTAGAAATTTAATTTTAAAATGCCTGTTTGTGCATAAAATATAAATATACGCATTTTTATAGCTGAATGAGTTGTGCATAAATAGTTGTATTTATATAGCTGTATGGGTAAGGGTTGTGCATAAATAGCTGTGTTTAAGTAGCTGTATGGGTTGTGCATAAATAGCTGTGTTTAAATAGCTGTATGGGTTGTGCATAAAAAGCCGCATTTATATAGCTGTATGGGTTGTGCATAAATTGATGTGTTTATGAAACTCTATAAATTATAATATAAAATATAGATCTAGATCTATGTGTTAATAATTGCATTCAATATCACAAAATAAAACCCAATGTTAACATTAAGTAAACTATTATTCCCTAAATTATATTCCGAGCTGGTTAACTGGCAAGAGATCGCGCAAAGTGGAAGGAAGGCTTTGACTGAGGCCCAATATTCAACAATGAATTTTAAGGAAACATGATGGCGCAATCATCTTCTGTATAGAGGCGACCATGTGGGCGTCAAGGACCTGGCAGTCACTGCCATTGTCTTTTGCACAAACACACCCGGGAGTGTCAGTCTGGAGAATAAACTTATACAAGAGTATGGGACTATTGCGCCTCATCGGATGAATGTTATGTTTGCTTTGACGTACTAGTCGTTTTGCCCAACCCACTCTCTTCTTTCCTATATAGGCTCGCTCTGCTCTCTTCCAGCTGTACTTTCATTGATTCTTTGGATTTCATAGCAGCTAAGTTTTTATTTTTTATATTCGTTTTATTTGTGTATTGTTTGTCTGTTGAAAAATGCTCTTTGCCGAAGCGTTCGCTGTTTTGTTACGTCATGTAGTGCTAACCCTTAACTTGTTTACGTCTTTTCCATTTACTCTGTATAGAAGAGGGGTCTGCAATAGATAAGATGATGTCTTATTTCACAGCAGCTCAGTTTCTTTTATTATTTTTTGTTCTATTTGTTCGTTTAAGGAGGGTCTTTTCCGAAACTTACCTAATTTTGTGTCGTCTTGTCAGGTTCACAGTGCCTTATTTGCATGTTATCGCATCTACTCATCTGTAAACCAGATTACAGTCCTCAACCATATTTTGTTAGCTACATGATGATGATGAAAAGAGCGTTTACTCTTCAATACTAATTCTCAAGCAAACCCGACCTATGTTAAAAATGTAAATTATTGCAAAACGATCATTCCTTACGAAATAACAATTGTTACATTCACTAATTAAAACACATTTTCTTTTATTTTCAATAGAAAATTTTCAATTTTCAAGTTCTGCTACTTAAAACAAAGAGAACCATTAAAAGCCAAAGGGAAATCAATTTCTTAGGTCAGTGATGAGGAACCTCCTTTGCGTCGAGTCCAATAAATTGAACTAAATTTCACTTAACTGTATAACAAAATGCAAAGACACCCATGAAACAAAAAATGGGGGTTTAATTTGCTGGTAAGAATAAGAAAGTAATATTTTAGTCGCGTGCTAGCTGATTGGACTCTTCGTGGCAACTGAGGCACGCGTGCCATAGGTTCGCCATCACTGTTCTAAGTACACCACCGTACCCTAGAAACTCAATTTGACGTAACAATCAACAAAGTTTTAGACAAATAAACCACTTTTTATGAAATATTAACCCGCGTCCCCTAAGGTTATGTACAACTTTAAAAAAAAAAGTCACATTAACTTCTGCAAGACATCTGAGTATATCTGAGTCTGTACCTCAGATATTACCTCAGGGACGTGAAGGTGAGGATTTTTTCTCGGGGCCTGAGGAGCCCCCGAGTCACCCAGTTCCGTATTGGTACCTAACTAGATAATAGTTAGGCGGCTGGGGTAATGCGTGGAACCCCCATAGCCGTGGCCTGTGACCGCGGCATCACTTGCCAATAGATCATCTCTTATGGTCTGTGGACGCAATTATCTTCTGCATAGAAGGAGCGTCTGTATATCTAAAATAAGATATTCAAAGGTTATAAGCTCTCGGCAAAAAATATAAACCTTTTTTGCATTACTTTACTCCAAGCTTTGAGATCAAATAATAATAATAATAATTAAAAAAAAAAATCAAAAACAACAAAACTTCAAAAGCCGTATGAGGAAACCTCTGTCTCCTGTCTATCAAATGCACGTGCCATAATTAGATTTAAAAAAAAATAACTAAAAAGATTTTGTTTAAAATTGCTCCTCCCCTTTTTTTTCTTTATGAAATACTCTTTGATCCAAGTAGAGAACCGCTGCATTTCATGAGAAATCAAGACAAAGTATTGATCAGGCTGCATGCCTAGTGTTTCCAAGGAATTAAGGAATGCAGGCAATGAATTGAACCTTTAAAAACAATAATAGGCCGGTTGGCGCAACATCTGGCAACTAGTTCGTCCATCACCTGCTTGCAGTGGTTGCTTGTATATATCATTTTGAAAAATTCAATATTTAATTCGTGTTGCTGGATCTAAATGTATACTGTCTTTTTAGAAAATAGATCCAATGGATGCATGCTTAAATTTAATAACAACTGTAGAAACTATACTTGGTGAGTGATGTCTTTTTGAAAAACTATAGACTATAGAGTAACTGAATTCGCACATATGCCATCTGTCTTTGACGTTAAGATAAGTTTTGTTGTATTAACCAATGGATAAGCTCATGTTACTACTGTCTTGAAGCATATCTACAGAACCACTGCTTGTGGTTTTTATTAAAAGCCTTGAAACTTGTAAGTATATTAAAATTTGCAGCTCACATTTTGCTATTTTAATGAGCTCAGCAATAATGGCAGTAGTAGGATAGTTAAACAAATGATAGCACAAGAAGACAATCCAAATGTTATAGGTTTGAAAATTAGGATATGGTTATCAAAAGATTTATTTATCAGGCTAGAATAGTTACCAAAGTTGAAATTTGTAATTGTCAAAAAAGCTTACAAAATTAATCAGGAATTACTTAAAAAACTTAAAAGGATCTGTAGGTTTGTCAATGTTTGGAAACCCTCCTCAGCTCTCTTGCCCCACGAGGAACGTAAAAGCTGAAAGGCCCCCCCCCCCTTTCCCGGAGCGTCGTTTTTAGAATTAGCCACCAGGGCGTCCAGAACACTTGGTCGAAAACGCCTCCCACTATGTTGACCTCCCAAGGGAGGGGTGGCATTTGCCTATCTTCGACTCGCTATCACTTTGGCGCCACCCCGGCAAAGCTAACGAGTCTCAATAGTTTGGACCATCGCCCCAACTAAATATCACACTTTACATCAGCAACATATAATAGAAAGGCTGGTAACTATTAAAGTATGTCCTTATGTTGTCTCAATATCCGAGTGCTGCCAGCCCATGATTTTTTACTTATAGAATTTGGCCCTCATTGCAAAAAGTATGGATACCCTTGACTTAAGTATTTTCAGCAATGTTCCCTTTTAAAGTGCGCGGCTGTGCAGATGTCTAACTGACGCCGCGCAGCAGGTTAAAATAACCACACAGCAAATATTGTAAAACATCGTAGAAACAATTGTGCGAAGTTGGACACAAGTTTTTATACTTTGAACATGCACGGAACAACGAACCTTAAAGGGAACATTAATACTGAGGTACAAAATGTTATCTGTGACAACTCCCTTTTATTCATTTAATATTTAGATGGTTTTGGTCTATGGTCAGCTGATATCTATCAAACATTCATGCTTCATCTCATGTTAATATCAACAGTCCATTGACATCTCTAGTATCACAATGACCGAGGCTATTGTAACTTGAACCGCTTGTTCATATTTTTTTGCAACTTTGTTTTGTTTCGCTGTTTGTATAATACGCATACTTTTAAAAAGTTGAATTTATGTTCATTTTCCCGTTGATCAATTGGTTTGATATTTTGCAATGGTTCACAAAAGGATAAACAATAATTTCACCTGGCACGTGCCCTACCACCCACAACCCCTTATGTCAGTCACGATATTATGAAGGGACACACTTAGCAACAATGCGTTAAGAGGGGGAGGGGCGTGTGTAAGATAGGTGACGTTACATCATAATGTGGCACATAAAATAAAAGTTCCTCTTAGATATTACATTGCTAACAATTTATTTAATTAGGGCGTCATGAGTCCACCCAGCTGATAATGGGTAGCTGACACTCTTTTGGGTGTCCCTGAGTCCACCCAGCTGATAATGGGTAGCTGACACTAGTTAGGGTGTCACTGAGTCCTCCCTATTGCTAATGGGTAGCTGACACTAGTAAGGGTGTCCCTGAGTCCACCAAACTTCTAATTGGTAGCTGACACTAGTTAGGGTGTCCCTGAGTCCACTCAGCTGATAATGGGTAGCTGACAATAGTTGGAGTGTCCCCGAGTCCACCCAACTCCTAATGGGAAGCTGACACAAGTTAGGGTGTCCCTGAGTCCACCCAACTCCTAATGTGTAGCTTACACGATTTAAGGTGTGCCTGAGTCCACCCAGCTGCTAATGGGTAGCTTACACGATTTAAGGTGTGCCTGAGTCCACCCAGCTGCTAATGGGTAGCTGACAATAGTTGGAGTGTCCCCGAGTCCACCCAGCTGCTTATGGGTAGCTGACACTAGTTAGGGTGTCCCTGAGTCCACCCAACTCCTAATGGGAAGCTGACACAAGTTAGGGTGTCCCTGAGTCCACCCAACTTCTAATGGGTAGCTTACACGATTTAAGGTGTGCCTGAGTCCACCCAGCTGCTAATGGGTAGCTGACAATAGTTGGAGTGTCCCCGAGTCCACCCAGCTGCTAATGGGTAGCTGACAATAGTTGGAGTGTCCCCGAGTCCACCCATCTGCTTATGGGTAGCTGACACTAGTTAGGGTGTGCCTGAGTCCACCCAACTGACTGGGGAGCTGACTCTACTAGGGTGTCCCTTAGTACACCCAGCTCTTGATGGGTAGCTGACACAAGCAGGGTTTTCCTAATTCCACCCAACTTCCAATGGGTAGCTGACACTAGGTAGTGTGTCCCTAAGTCCACCCACCTCTTCATGGGTAGCTGACACTAGTTAGGTCGTCCCTAAGTCCACCCAACTCTGAATGGGTAGCTAACACTATTTAGAGTGTCCCTGAATCTACCGAAATCCTAATGGTAGCTGACAATAGTTAGGGTGTACTTTAGTCTATCCAACTCCGCATGGTTAAGTGACGCTAATTAAGGAAGCTAAGGCGGCTAGGTAAATTCTTTGAACCTCATAGCCGTGGCCTTTGAACACTGTGTTACTTGCGGTATGTGGACGCATAGAAAGAGCGACTGTATAGTTTAAAAAAAAAACTGGTATGAAATTATTTTTCAGTTGTGTTTTTTAGAGCATAGATTAAGAAGTTTAATTAATTTTTTTCTTATCTCAATTTTTCATATTTAAGCCAAGGAATTTATTAATTAGCTATTTCTTTAGGATATTGATTAAGGGAGTTTTGTTCGTTTGGGGCGTTGATAGTCGAAGTGCTTTTAATAATTGTTATGTAAGAAAGAGGCGCTTTTTACTAAAATATAAATAAATAAAATCTCTATTATTTGGAAAGGTCAAAGGGGCCGCCCATAAATTACGTCACTCACATAGGGGGGGGGAGGAAGGTCACACAGTTGTGACGATGTGTGAAGAGGGGGAGGGGGATCAGAACCGTGTTACATGGGCTTCACTCTTCTAACGATATAATAAAACAGGCCTAAACTAAATAAATGCTATTAATGACCAACAACAAAAAAAAATGATGACGGAACATTGACCGCCGCCTAGCGGACATTAACATTCAAGCTTCTGGGCCCTACAACCCGACTGAACGTTACATTATTGTTGTTGACATTTTGCTTGAACTTTCAGTTTTCTGCCTAGTTTATGAGTATGGCGTTTACAGAACGAATAAAAGTTTGCAGAGCACAATAGTATGGTTTTGGAAGTATGCTGTTGGCTACCGTGTGAAATGAGGTGTATTAATGGTGGCTATTTAGGATTCTATAGCCGTCATGACTGCAAAAATAATACGGCCTTTTGGGCGAGTACAATTCTGGCTACGGTTAAAGGCGTCATGAGTCCACCCAGCTATTTATATATATGTATAGAAAAGGCTCCAGCAATGGCTAATCCGGCAATTTTTACAAATTTAACCCTGCTTCGGCTTTGGTCGGGATTCACTTCATAAATCTGTCTGAATCCGGCTCCGGTCAAATTAAAAAAAAAATTGAATCCAGTACATCCCTAGTTATGATATTAAATCGATTGCAGACTTACACCAAATAAATATTTAAATGTCAAAAAAAGATATTTGAAACATGCTTGTTTTCCATAAGAAAATAATGCTTTTTTTTTGAAAAGAGAGAGGGGGGCTGTCTAATTTTTGTGACGAAGTGTAATTAGGGGGTAGGGTGTAAAAAAAAATTGGCCCAAATTTCGTGACGTTTTTTATGGACGGCCCCATAGCACACGTACGGCCTTTTTATATTAAACATATTTATGTATGGCCTAAATATATATAAATATCTCATATACAACCGTATCAGAAGTAGATTTATAGCTCTTATATTGCGGCCTCAGTTAATGTTTTTTTAAAAGAATGGTCCTATGTCATTAAACATATTATTATTTATGCATGATCCGATTATAATTGATTATTTTACCTGTGACACACTTTAGTGCTATGTAGAATAGGTAAAAACTTATGAGAAGAACACTTGAATAATTCTGTCACATTTTGTAATCGAAATAAAGAGAGAGAGAGAGAGAGAGAGAGAGAGAGAGAGAGAGAGAGAGAGAAAGAGACAGAGAGAAACAGAGACAGTGAGACAGAGAGAGTGAGAGAGACAGCGAGAAAGAGAGGGAGGTAGAAAATGAGAGAGAGAGAGAGAGAAAAGGAGAGAGGAAGATCTGTCGGCATTGTAACAGAACTACATTATCAAGTCTTATTTAACTAGAGATGCCACGTTAACCCATTTTCTTTATCACGAGTTGCAGTGATACTGATAACAAGTCAGGCCTAACATCTTATATTACAACGTTTACTCTTGTGTGTGCATGAATTACTTACGGGATGGCTGTTGAGTATGGGTCTTTGCTTGCATCGCATCTGAACAGAATAGCAACTTTCAAAACAGCGCTCGTCATAATAGCGACTTCAAAATAGCGACTGTATCAAAACAGCGTACGTCATAATTGCGACTTCAAAATAGCGACTGCATCAAAACAGCGACTGTCAAATTAGCGACCGTCGTAACAGTGACTGCATCAAAATAGCGACTATTTTCTTTTACTTGTGAAAATGTTTGAAAAAATTAATGTGCCCAGCCCACAATGGAATTTATAAAATCAAAAAAAGGGATGACCTGATATGATTTACAAATTTTGTATACAGAAGGGACAATACAAAATTAAATACTGGAGATGTGTATCAATAAATGTTGGTGTTATAAAGAGTGTATACACATTTTCGGGACGCATTTAAAAAATAATTCTGTAAAAAAATTAAAGTTATAACAGCTATTATTTCAGTCACATATATTTTGTAGAAAGCTCGATAGAGATTGTTAAACAGATGCTGTCGATTAATGTTGGGGGCGGGGGATTGCTGTGGTAGGGACACAGGTGGTGTGTGGCGGCTTTTTTAAGCCAAGATAGTTCGACTGCAGGACATTTTATCCCCGGATATTTCGACCCTTTTTGTTTTCCCCTCTTATTTTTTTAAAAAAAAATCTATTAAAAAAAAATAAAATAATGTAGTTTAATATTATTATCTATTCAACATTATAGACGGCATGAAATTGTTATTTTCAACGTTAAATTTACTACTAAAAAGTATATACACTGAAAACCGGTCAACATTAAATGCGAATTCATGATTTTGATAAATGCGTAGCGCCTCTGAAGTAACAGCTGCTACAAGGCAGTAAATGAAGAAATAAGTGACAATTAACGCACGATGTTCAGCCACATCGATATCAGTTTAATCTTCAACAGCACCTTAGAGCACTTGCTCACAATTTAGAAATACTTATCACATAATTTAAGCAACTTTTGTCTTTTCTATTCTGTTTAAATATTCTTTTTAAATCTTTTACATATTATTGTATTATGTAGCTAAGTCGAAATATATGCTATTTTTAATTCTTTGTTGATATAATATTATTTTACTGAGTAGCTGCTATTATATGATGAGTGCGTGTGCATGCCGCATAATGTAAACCATGTTATAAATCATTATTAAATTTTATTTTAATAACAACTTATAATTTCAATGAATACTATCAAACTATTGCTGTTTTATTTTCAGTTTTAATTTGTTACTAGGCATTTATGTAGTTTTTTCTGGCATGGCTTGTATGAGGTCCGCGCATGGCGTGTATATGGACTTGACGTGGCTTGCATGAGGTGCAGGCATAACGTGTATGCGGTCCTCGCATGACTTGTATGAGGTCCTGGCATGACGTGTACGTGATCTTAACATGGCGTGTATGAGGTCATGGCATTGCGTGTATGAGGTCCTGGCATGACGTGTATGAGGTCCTGGCAAGACTTGTATGAGGTTCTGGCATGATGTGTATGAGGTCCTGGCATGACTTGTATGATGTCCTGGCATGGCATATATGAGGTCCTGGAATGTCGTGTATAAGGTCCTGGCATGACGTGTATGAGGTCCTGGCATGTTGTGTATGAGGTCATGGCAGGGCGTGTATGAGGTCCTGGCATGACGTGTATGAGGTCCTGGCAAGACGTGTACTTGGTCTTGACATAGGGTGTATGAGGTCCTGTCATGACGTGTATGAGGTCCTGGCATGTTGTGTTTGAGCTCCTGGCATGAAGTGTATGAGGTCCTGGCATGATTTGTATGAGGTCCTAGCATGACGTATATGAGGTCCTGGCATCACGTCTTATCTTATCTTAGATATACAGACGCTCCTTCTATGCAGAAGATAATTGCGTCCACAGACCATGAGAGATGATCTGTTGGCAAGTGATGCAGTGGTCACAGGCCACGGTTATAGGGGTTCCACGCATTACCCCAGCCGCCTAACTATTGTCTAGTTAGGTACCCATTCGGAGCTGGGTGACTCGGGGACTCCTCAGGCCGCGAGAACAAATCCTCACCTTAGTGTGGATTCGAACCCGTGACCATCGGTATGACAGTCGAGAGCGCTACCTCTCGACCACCACGTGTATGAGGTACTGACTTGACGTGTACCTGGTCATGACATGGCGTGTATGAGGTCCTGACATGGCGTGTAATGAGGTCCTGTCATGACGTGTAAGAGGTCCTGGCATGACTTGTATGAGCCCTTGGCATGACGTGTATGAGGTCCTTGCATGACTTGTATGATTTCCTGGATTGACGTGTATGAGGTTATGGCATGACGTGTATGAGGTCCTGGCATGACTTGTATGAGGTCCTGGCATGGCGTGTATACGGTCCTGGCATGACGTGTATGAGGTCCTGGCATGAAGTCTATGAGGTCCTGGCATGATGTGTACGTGGTCTTGATATGGCGTGTATTAGGTCTTGACATCACCTTTATGTTGTCCTGACATGACGTAGATGGTCCTGGCATAATGTGTATGAGGTCCTGGCATGACGTGTATGTGGTCTTGACATGGCGTGTATGAGGTCCTGGCATGACGTGCATGTTGTAAGTGTATTTGTATGTCTTAGAAGGTTGAATTTCTATCCCTAACTAAGAAGTGTTAATGAAAGATTAAAAACAGCAACAACAAAATACCCCACATCTTATTGGATATATTATCCCATTTTGAACTGTCTGTTAACCCGTCGATGGGTCTTTGGGGCACCATTGTGAACTGCACACTATCTCGTGCCATGTGTCGGTGTCGCGGTCCTGTGCTGCCTTCTTTGAGTCGCTAAATGACAGGCCAGTCCACTCTTTAATATAGTCCTCACATCTCTTCCTTTGTCTGCCTCTTTTTCTTCTTCCATGGACTGTGCCTTTCATTATCTTCTTTGAGGGACCTCCAGATCTTGTCACCTGTTTGTATCATTGTAATTTGCTCTTTTTCATTGAGGTGAGAAGAGAAGGTGCTCATAAGGGCCAATGACAAGACTTATTTTTATTGCGGACCGCTTCCTTCGTGATGTGCGCTTTAAAGTAGATAAATATTATCTTTCGAAAACATCTCATCTCTAATGCATGATTTTTTTTTGGAGGTCTGCATTGAGCTTCCAAGCCTCACACCCATACTACAAGACCGACATCGCCAGGGAGCACATTAGTCGAATCTTTTATCTCAGGAGAGTCTGTCGAGATGGGGTGACCTCTACGTGGTTCGACAGACAAGTAGGGTCGCAGAGCAGAATTGCAGGTTTGCCACGACCTGAAACCGACAACCCCAGGCTTGGAAAGCCAAAGGCCGATGTTAGGTGTTAGGTGCTAGTCACATATGATTACAGTCGCTGTACGGATCTTAGGCAAAGCATTTAGATGCGATGCCGATGATGAAAACCAAAGTACCCGTTGAGGGTCGGGTTACTCCGAAGCGGCCGTTTCGCCCCCCTCAATTTACTAGCAACGCTACTGAGCGGTGCCGGTTTAGGGCCAGGAGCGCCAGCACGGAATAGCAAAAGGTACCGCTAAGAAACGCTTTTGGTCGCCAGCTCTGAGGAAACCTTCCCGTGGGGGTTAAACCCTAGGTAGATGATCATTGATGATCCCACGCTTTGCGGTGATCTAAAATTTTGAGACTCGTACGCTTCGCTGTGGTGGCACCGGAGTGATACTATGTTGATAGCGAGTCACAGTAGGAAAATTCCACACCTCCTTTGGGAGGAAAACTTAGTTGGGAGGCGTTTTCGACCTAGTGTCCTGGACGCCCAGGCGGCCGCTTGTAGCAGCGACCGCTCCGGGGGGGGGGGGCTACTCAGCCTCTACGTCCCTTAGGGGACCGGAGAGCTGAGGGGGTCTTCCGGGAAGCCCCATGAAGAGCGCAGGCTCGGGACTGCTGATTTTCTTCCACATGTAGGATCATCTCAGGAGAGTTCCTTGCTTTGCCAGATGTGTTTGAGTTTGCTTATTGCTTCCTTCGTTTGGGTCATGCTGGCAAAAATTTCTGCCTTTGAGCCTTATCGGATATCATGGCCCCTAGATATTTAAAGGTAGAAACCTCTTCGAATTTTTGCCCGCTTATCCGAATTTCACTTGTGAATTTTCTGTTTGCCGTGACCTAAGTCTCTTCTGCATGGATTTCCATGCAATACGCCTTTATTGTCTTCTGTAGCTTTGCAAGGAATTCTTTTCGTTCACTCTTGCTGCCAGGTAGGTCGTCGATGTCATCGGTGAAGCGTAGGTTAATTATAGTTCTGCCTCCGATGCTGACTGTTCCGACATAGTTTTCTAGCCCATGTGTCATAATTTATTTCAAGGAAGAGGTTGAAAAGGATGGGGAATATAAGCATACTTGTCTGACACCAACAAGTGCTTTGAACCAATCTCCCAGCTTGTTGTTGTAGAGTAATGCGCTAGTACTCTGTTGTAAAGGGTCTTGATTGCTTCGTAACAAAAACATAGACCCCCCTCTAATATGACGACTTAAGATTGACCCTTTATATGACCAAGTAATAGTGTTTATCCAGCCCTGTAGAAAAGATCATTAAGTAAATAAAAAAATGGAGTAATTGTCCAGCGATGTAGTATGGTTCCTTACGTAGCTTTAAAAATAATGGGGTGTTTATCCAGCCCTGTAGGGAGGATCATTATGTAATTAAAAAATTAAGTACAAAATATCATGTCTGCCTCCATTCTAAAAATTAAATTACTAATATATTACATATGTATAATATAAAACTATGTGACTTTGTAGGCTATAAAATGTAATGTTTACCCAAAAATTACCTTGTGGTAAATCTATAAACCTGTGTCGACCTGTTATTGTGATGATATTATTACTGATTACAAAAGTGTGCACAACTGGGTCATGACAGGCTTGTAACACGGTGTTCTTTAAAAAAAAGTTTAGAGGTTTAAACAGATGTGATTACTTTTCACGGTCACCAATTGAAAAAATATTGAATGTTGCAATTATAAACGTCAGTTTATTGCTGATATACTACTAAACAAAAATGAAATGTTAAAATTTTTTAACGCAATTTCCGATTGGATAAATAGCGTTAATATATTTGAAATGTTTGTCGAGATTACACATGCAGCTCCTCCTATACAAAATACCAGATAGAGGATTCGGGTCTTTTGCAAATATCCTAACAAAGTCCCATGAATCTGCAATGGTTAAAAAAAATACCGAACAAATTCACTGGATTTTCTTGGAAAATCAAAAAGAAACCCCCCAAAAATATCAATATTTTGTAAAACTCTCACCAAACCAAAACATCTATCGGGTTGAAATATAAACAAACGATAACTAATAATGTTTAGAAAAATTTTGGAGAATGAAATAATTTATGAAAAATATCCTTTCGTTCAACTCCATTAATTTTAAAGCAATTTTTAAAAACAATTGTATTGTTTAGTTTCAATTTTAATGATTTTAAGTTATGTTGCACGGTGCTGATTATATAGATACAAATCTTGGTGTCATGTCGCTTGAAGGGATATGACGTCATATTGTGTTTACTTTCAGAATTACTTATTTGAATCAAATTTTAATGTAACCTAAAATGATTTCCCTTTATTAAGTTCTTTTTAGAAAATTGGTTTCAAATACTCATTTGAGTTTTTATTAGATTGTTTTGTAGTGTATGTTAAATATGCCATTGTACCGATAGTATCCATTTTTGTGCTTGATGTAAGGGAGTATGTCTGCCTTTGTGATGTCACTGTCTTTGGTCAATGTATAGCAGCCAGTCAATGTCTCTGTGTTGCCACTGTCTATGGTCAATGTGTGGTAATATGTTCATCAAAAGTCACACAATTCAAAACTAAAAAATGGAGTTCATATTCATGTACTAAAATAATTTGTCGACACAATAAAGTATTTTCCCGACATAACAGCCTAACACTTCTCTAATAATATGACACTAAACTCGCGTTATACAAAACATAAACACCTCTGCTAATACAGGATAATTTTGACGCTATGTCTTTATCCTATTTAACGATTATGTAACGCTTAGCAAGTATTCGAATAAAATGCAAAGATGTCAATAAAACCTGTGACTTCCACAATTGTTGTAATTGTTTTACACTAAAAACATATCAGGCTGTTACCACAAAACTACCGGCGTACACACAATGAAGCTGGTATGCCTTTTGCTCTGCTTGTTTGTTGTTGGTTTACAAAGCCAGACCTCAGATATAGACCCGCAACCTCTTGGAGATTGTTGGGGCAGGATGGACAGTTGCAATATGTGAGTAGAACAATATCTAAATTTGAATCTTTTTATTTGCAGACAACTTTGAGAAGCTGTTTTATATATTAAGTTAACATACTATGAACCAATTTATCTGCAAATCATTGGTAGCTAGCCTCTGGTAACCTCAGGTTGATTTGATTGGTCGGCCGCCTATTGACTTTGCCTAGAAGGCACACGGTTGTCAAGGTGCACATCAAAGGGTGATTTGTATTTATTGACAAAAGATAAGATAATCACAATTACATTAATTGCATTCTTTTTTAAAATAGCTAGTTTAAATTGACTTCGAAGAACGTAGCTCTAAAACATCTTGATATAAAATACGAGCCGATCCGCGTCGTAGCATACGCCACGGGAAAATTTTATGAAAGTAATTGTGGAGGAGAGTTTGCGACTAATTTTCTGCCACTGAGCACAACAGAGAGCACAAAGTTATTGTTCCAATGTTGAGAAACAAAGCTTACAGCCGTGTTGCGAAGTCTTGCTCGAAAAGAAAGGGGGAAATGAACGGGCACAAAAACAAACATTTAAAAAAAAATTAAAAAGTAATGTCTTAGCTGGGGCTTGAACCTACGACCTTCTGCGTGTTAAGCGACTGTAATAACGACTACACTACGAAATACATATTATTCTGTTCTTCTGAAATATCAAAGTTATTTACCTCCATTGTGCGCATTGGTCTCGCTGAACACCCACCCTCTTATACATTTTCTTGCCAGCTGATTGGTCGTTGGTGCCAGACAGCATGCCTGGTGTCCGGCATGGCTGAATCATGAGGATAATTATATATACTAGCCGACCCGCGTCGTAGCATACACTTTTAATGATTTAAAGACGGGTGAAGACTTTCTGAAAAACACAGTTTCTAAATAGGGTGGGTTGGGGCAAACGATTGTGAGTGAATAAAAAGTAGGAACTCTGTAGAGAGCAACATACAATTGTCCACGACAGAAAACAGTTTTTGGAAGATAAAGACATATCTTTTTAAACGTTTGGCCCTATGCTTTATTTATTGTCATGACAAAGGAAAACATTTTTTGTTAAAATGTCTTAGCTGGGGCTTGAACCTACGACCTTCCGCGTGTTAGGCGAATGTAATAATCACTACACTACGAAATAAATGATACGCTGTTTTTCGAACAAAGTATGACCTCAATTAAATGCATTCTTGGTCTCGATGACCCCCTACCGGTTGTTATAACTTTTCTTGCCAGCTGATTGGTCGTTGAGATTAGACAGCTTGCTTGGTTTCCGCCACGGGTGGACCATGAGGAGAATTATATATAAAGATAGATTTGCCTATCAAAATATTTTAAAATTTACCTCTCTTTATTCATGTCTCTTCTAACGATTTAGTTTGTCGGCCACTGATATAAACTATTGTAAATGATCAATATGTATATTTGGGGGAACATGCGATTAGGTCAAAGGTGTTCAAAATCAAATGATTCCATTTAAGGTTATTTTGAAAATTAAAATCAACATTTACACAACTTTACGCTTTGAAATGGGGGCCGTCTATAAGTGACGTCACGCGCCTACAAAGGGGGATGGGTGGGTTACGCATTTGAAATGAGGGGGAGGGGTGTTTAAGAAATTTGATGTCACATCAAAAACTTTCTACTTAAAATAAAAATGTAATTTGATTATTTGATTGCCTTCAATTTCTTTTACGTTGTTTTACATGGCTGCACGCTTGATGCTCTATTAGATTGCAGATTTACAGTAATGAATTATTTAAATAAGGAGTGGTGGCGTACGGCGTTCCTGTAAACGCTCATTTGGGCAGGACTCGAGTCTCCAGGGTAAAGAGAAAAAATAATAATGCATTTGGAGGTTTTAACAAAAAAGTTCGCCGACCCTTGATGTATTTTCCTTTGGCTAAATTCGAAATATGCGAGTATAATATTGGAATAAATCAATGTATTTGTGTTGTCACTGACTATGGCCGATAATATGGGAGTAAGTTAATGTCACTGTGTTTTCATTGTCTTTAGCCGATAACATGGGAGTAAGTCAATGTCATTCTATTGTCACTGCCTGTGGTCGACAATACGTGTGAGTCAATTTCTCTATGGCCGAAATTATGCGAGTAAGTCAAAATCACTGTGTTGTCACTGTCTGTGGTTGATAGTATGGCAGTAAATCAAAATCTGGCCCACCTGCCTTGGACTTTTTGGAAGAGGAAAGGTAAATGAAAATGGACAAAAGCTTCTGGAATTGTGCTGCTCGCGAGGCTTGTGTGTGAAAAACACTTTCTTTAAGTGCAAGGATATACATCAAGTATCTTGGAGACACACTCGATTCCGCCAAGGGCACCAGTTAGACTTATTATCACCAGGCGTGCACAACTAGCTAGCGTCCTACTCACTCGCAGCTATCACAGTGCCGACTGTGACACGGATCACTCCCTTGTCACCAGCAAAGTACGAATAATGAGGAAAATCTCGTACCACACCAATACAAGGTAAGTCCACGCATTAATATCTCCTGCGATAACGCAGCTGTTCACCGACAAAGTGAAAGAAAGCCTCTCAAAGACGTCCCCATGCGTTACAATTGACTCTAAAAGGAACAAAATCTCACAAAAACACGGACTGATTTGGTGAACATTGGGACGAGATGAAACCTGTCACTGAAGCTAAAAGGAAAGCTCTTTTGTCTTACAAGGAAAAGCCTACACCCGACAGGATGCATGCCTTAAAAACAGCCAAGTCACATGCCCAAAAGGTTGCACGTAAATGTGTCAATACCTACTGGCTTAAACTCTGTTCCAGTATACAATCAGCTCCAGACATGGGCAATGCAAAAGTCATGTACGAAAACATAAAAAAGGCAATTGGCCCCTTGACGTCCAAAATTGCTCCCCTATAGTCCAAAAGTGGAGAAATCATCTAAGACCAGGCAGCACAGCTAAAAAGGTTGGTTGTACATTATCTGGAATTGTATTCAACAGTTACCATAGTCTCCAGCACTGCTCTAGATGACATCCCAGATATGCCAATCATGGAAGAACTTGATGTCGTGCCCACACAGGAAGAGCTGAGCAAAGCAAATGACAGCCTAGCTTGTGGAAAAGCGCTTGGGAATTATGGAATGCCACCAGAGGTCCTAAAGAGTGGCAAGACAGCTTTACTCCGACCATTGCACGAGATTCTGTCCCCCAGCTGGGAACAGGGCTACCTCCCTCAAGACCTAAAGGATACAAATATAGTGACACTATATAAAAGAAAGGTGATAGGAGTGATTGTATTAATTATCGAGGCATTTCACTCCTTAATATTGTAGGAAATGCATTTGCCCGTGTCACACTAACACGTTTACAGAGCCTAGCAGCAGTTGTCTATCCAGAATTTCAGTGCGGCTTTCGTGCCGGTCGGTCTACCATAGACATGGTATTCTCCATAAGACAGCTCCAGGAAAAATGCAGAGAGCAGCAGATGCCACTAAAATTGCCTTTGTGGACCTTACAAAAGCTTTCGACTTCGTCAGTCGCAACAGGCTATTCCAAATACTGGCAAAAAATCGGCTGTCCCCCTCACCTACTGGCCATCATTAGACAATTCCATAAAACTATGCTGACCACAGTACAGTTCGATGGAGCTAAGTCAGAGGCTTTTCCAGTCAGCATCGGAGTTGAACAAGGTTGTGTACTCGCACCAACACTCTTCGCAATATTCTTCTCTGTACTTCTTCGATACGCATTCAAGGATAGCAGTGAGGTAATCTGGTTACACACCAGAGCTGATGGAAGACTTTTCAACACTGCCCGCTTCCGAGCCAAGACCAAAATGACAGATGTCCTAATTGGATACCTACTATTTTCGGATGATGCGGCACTAACAACACACACAGAATCTGGTTTGCAACAACTCGTGTCAAGATTCTCCAATGCCTGCAAAGAATTTGGTATGGAAATCAGCTTGAAAAAGACAAACATCATGGCCCAAGCCACTCGACCATAAATATCGATAATGAAAACTTGGAGGTTGCGGACAGCTTCACCTACTTGGGGTCCAAGGTCTCCAATACACTGTCCATTGAAGATGAAATAAACAGCAGAATTGGCATGGCAGCTGCAACAATGATTAAATTAAATAAGCGGGTCTGGCAAAATACCAAGCTAATGGAGAAAACCAAACTGTGAGTCTATCGAGCCTGTGTCATCAGTACACTACTATGTGGGAGGTAGACATGGACAACTTATACATCTCAAGAGCGCATGCATAATAGCACTTCCATTTGATTTGCCTGCGTCTCATCCTTGGTATTAAGTGGCAAGACAAAGTGCCTAATAGTGAGGTCGTAACGCGTGCCAATCCCCAAAGCATGTTCTCAATTATTAGTGAAAGACGAAGGCTAGAATATGTTAAAAGAATGAGCCCCGGCCGCATCCCGAAGGACCTTCTATATGGTGAACTTGCTTAGGAAAGAGGAAAACAGGTCGCCCACGCTTGCGATTTAAAGATGTCTGTCAAAGGGACATGAAAGCAGCCAAAATACATACAAGTGACTGGGAGTGTAAGGCAGAAGACCGATCTACGTGGCGCACAGTTAATAAAGAGTGCGTCATAGTAGCCGAGGAAAGAAAAATGGAGGAGGCTGCAGACAGAAGGGCCAGGAGAAAGGCCAAAACATTTGGTAGCACAGAACTCGTGCGTAAAAACTGTGGTAAAGACTGTCACTCAAAAATAGGACTGCACAGCCACTCGAGAAAATGCAACCAAACCCAACGGAGATGCACCACCGTCTCGTGAGACGGAAGGATGCCGATATTAAGTCAATGTCACTGTGTTGTAACTGTCTTTGCCCGATAATATAGGAGTTTTTCCATGTCAATGTTTTGTCACTGTCAATGGACGATAATATGGGAGTTTTTCAATGTCAATGTTTTGTCACTGTCTATGGTCGATAATATGGGAGTAAGTCAATGTCACGGTGCTGGCCGATTTTATAGGAGTATTTCGATTTCTCTATTTTGTTACTCTCTGTTACCGATAATTTGGTAGTAAGTTAATGTCACTGTGTCGTCACTGTCTGTGGCCGATAATACGGGATTAAATAATTGTCTCTGTGTTGTCACTGTTTATGACCGATAACATGGGAGTAAGCCAATGTTACTGTGTTGTCGTTGTAAATAGCCGATAATAAAGGAATAAGTCAATGTAATTGTGTTGTCACCTTCTTTGGCCGATGGTATGGGAGTAAGTGAATTTTTGGTTTGTATGTATATCCCCTTGATATTTTTCTTGAAAGCAAATTGGAATAAGATGTAAAAGAATATTGCAAACAGAGTAGGTGCCGACAAGCAGCCTTACATTACTCGATTACTTAATTTGAAAACTTCAGATTTTGTCCCGTTATAACACACTGTGCCCTGCATGTTATCGTGGCATTGCTTAATAATGTTTAGCAGATGTGTAGGGCAGCCTATTTTTATTAAAATCTGGAAAAGGCTGCTTCTGCTGACAAGATCGAAAGCTTTAGTTAGGTCGCCGAACGCGATGGATAGAGGCATATGTTGCTTCCTGCATTTCTCATGCAGCTGGATGTTTTTGACAGTTTTACATATGTAGGATCAAATATCTCGAGTACCATCTCAATGGAAGATGAGATAAGCGGTAGGATAGGGAAGGCAACAGCTAGACTGTATAAAAGAGTCTGGTCCAATGCCAAACTCACATCAAGGACCAAGCAGCAGGTTTACCAGGCCTGCGTACTGAGCACGCTCCTCTATTGATACGAGTTATGGACCACTTATACCAGGCATGAAAGAAGGCTTAATAGCTTCCACCTCATATGCCTGCCCCGCATACTTGACATCAAATCGCAAGAGAAAGTCCCCATCACAGAGGTCCTGGCTCAAGAAAGCATGAGCTGAATTCCAACCATACTAAGCCAAAGACGCCTCCGTTGGCTTGGACACGTCAAGAGAATGCAAACTGGTCGCATACCCAAAGATGTGCTATACAGCAAGCTGGCAACTGGGAAAAGGTCAGTTGGTTGATCATGTCTCAGATACACGAACATATGCAGGAGAGACATGAAAGTAGCCAAAATTGACATCAATAACTGGGAAAACCTGGCTGAGGATAGGACAACGTGGTGGTCTATACTGAAAGAAGGATCAGTAAAAGCAGAGGAGCTAACTAGGGACGAAGAAATTTAAAAAATAGTGAAGAGAAAGGCCAGGCAACACTGCCCCACTACATTCGTGTGTGTAACATGCAGAAGAGACTGTCACTCAAGGATTGTTCTCATTAGCCACACCAAGAGCTGCAAATAATCAAGATAAATCTATCGTCTTTCATATACGAACAGATACCATACATAGCCCATAACATGGTAGCAAGTCAATGTCAGTTGCGTGTCACAGTTTATAGCCCATAATATGGGTGTAAGTCAAAATGACTGTCAATGGTCGGTAATATGCGAGTAAGTTAATTTCACACTGTTGTCACTGTTTATGGCCGATAATATATTATGGGTGTAAGTCAATGTCACTGTTTTTTCACTGTGTATTGCCGTATATATATTTTAGAAATTTAATGTCAAAGTATTTTTACATTTGGCCAATATTATGTGTGTAAGTCTATGTCAATGTGTTTTGACTGTCTATGGCCGATAATATGGGAGTAAGTCAATGTCACTGTGGTGTCAGGGTCTATGGCCGATAATATATTGCAATAATTTAATGTCACTGTTTTATGAATGTCTTTAGTCAATATTATGGGTGTAAGTCAATGTCCCTGTATTGTGACTGTCTATGGCCGATAATATGGGATTAAGACAGTGTCACTGTATAGTCAGTGTCTAGGGCTGATAATATGGTATTAAGTCAATGTCACTGTGTTATCACTGTCTATGGCCGATAACACGGGAGTGGGTCAATGTCACTTTGTTGTCACTGTCCATGGCCGATAAATGGGAGTAAGTCAATGTCACTGTATTGTTACTGTCTGACCGATAATATTGTAATTATTAAATTTCACTGTGATGTAACTGTCCATTTACAATTATATGGGAGTAAATCAATGCCGCTATGTTTTCACTGTCTGTTGCCAATAACATGTGATTAAGTCAATTTCACGGGGTTTCAATGACATAATCCTGAAATATGGAGGTAAGTTATTGTCCCTTTGTTGTCACTGTCCTTGGCCGATCATATCGGAGCAAGTTAATGTCAATGTGTTGTAATTGTTGCTGATTATATGTGAGTAGCTCAATGTCACTGTGTTGTAACTGTTGCTGATTATATGTGAGTAGCTCAATGTCACTGTGCTGTAACTGTCCATGGCCGATAATATGGGAGTAAATAAATGTCACTGTGTTACCATTTTCTATAGCCGATAATATGGGAATAAGTCAATGTCACTGTATTGTCAGTGTCTATGGCCGATAATATGGGAGCAAAACAATGTCACTGTATTGTCACTGTCTATGGCCGTTCATATGGGAGTAAGTAAATGGCACTGTGTAGTCACTTTCCAATGCCTTCGAGTGGAGGTAAAACAATTTTTCTTTTTTGATTATTGTTACTATAACTGTTTAGGGATATTTCAATGTATATGTCTTGTCACTGTCTATGGATGATCTGTGGAATCAAGGGAAAATGCCTGTCTTTTGGTTACTTTGTCTTGTCACTGTTTATGGCTGAAGTGTGGGATCAAAAGACAATGCCTGTCTTTTGGTTACTTTTTTGGTCACTGTCTATGGCTGAAGTGTGGGATCAAAAGGCAATGCCTGTCTTTTGGTTACTTTTTTGGTCACTGTTTATGGCTGAAGTGTGGGATCAAGGGACAATGCCTGTCTTTTGGTTACTTTGTCTTGTCACTGTTTATGGCTGAAGTGTGGGATCAAGGGACAATGCCTGTCGTTTGGTTACTTTTTTGGTCACTGTCTATGGCTAAAGTTTGGGGATCAAGGGACAATGCCAGTCTTTTGGTTACTTTGTCTTGTCACTGTCTATGGCTGAAATGTGGGATCAAGGGACAATGCCTGTCTTTTGGTTACTTTTTTGGTCACTGTCTATGGCTGAAGTGTGGGAACAAAGGACAATGACTTTCTTTTGGTTACTTTGATTTGCTGGTTAAAACCTGCCTATTACAAGACCTTACGTCGTTCTGAGTTTCGCATGTCAGTTGACACTATCGCTGGCTATTCACATACGAATTCGACCATGTGTCACGAGCAGATAACAGGCGGACTGACCTGGCATCGTGCCAATTTGTTTAGAACCTGTAATGTGAGTTGTTACAATTAGTGTAACGGGTTTGTTGTCAGATAACTTGTCTCGTCCTTGTTTTAAGTATTCGGATTTCTTGAAAAACATGTTTGTAGACGATCAAAAAGTCGACACTCAATGGTTGTGTCCATATTCATCTACAGGTTTTTTTTTTCGACACAATAAAATATTTTCCCAAATTGACATCTTACTGATTCTTATCGTTCTTTGAATAAAAAGACAATACATACTTGTTACTCAAAACAAAAACCCATTTGATAATAGAGAATATTTTAAAAACCTTTTCGACTTTTAATGTTCTATTTACCATGTATTCGAATACTACGCAAAGATGATTATAAAATCTGCGACTTCCCCGATTCATGTAATTGATTTACACGAAAGACATGCCAGGCTGTAACCATAATACTATCCGAGTAAACAAAATGAAGCTGGTATGCCTTTGGCTCTGCTTGTTTGTTGTTGGTTTACAAAGCCAGACCTCAGATGTAGACCCGCAACCTCTTGGAGATTGTTGGGGCAGGATGCAAAGTTGCAACGTGTGAGTAGAACAATATCTAAATTTGAATCTTTTTATTTGCAGACAACTTTGAGAAGCTGTTTTATATATTCAGTTAATATAATACGAACTAAGTTGTCTGCTAATCATTGGTAGCTAGTCACATGAGCCGCTGAGGATGATTTGATTGGTCGGCAACGTTTTGATTTTGATTTACGTGAGAAGGGTGATAACTTTCGTACCACATCATTGAGCACATTCGGGCGATTACACTAGACAAAAAGTGCCTTTTCTCGCGACACTTAAATGGACGCGACCATATGTGTGTCAAAGACCTGGCAGTCACCGCCATTGAATCTTGCACAAACATACCTGGGTGTGTCAGTTTTGAGAATAAACTGACACAAGAATAAGGGACTCTTGCGCTACATGGGATGAATGTTGAGTCTGCTTTAGACCATCTACTAAATGAGGGGTAAGATTGCAATCAGGCTTATAAAAAATTTAATGGAAAAGACTTAAACGAGGTAAGCGTTAGCCTGACAGACGTAACAAAACAGCGAACGTTTCGGCAAAGAGCCTCGGCCTTATACCCTAAGGCTTTTCTAGCAATTGTAAAACGGCATCCACTTCCTTTAACACTAAAGATATATCTAAACTTCAATCACTTGAGAAGAAAATTGATTTTCAACCTATGCGTCTTCTAATACACAACCACAAAAAGGTATAAGGCTTATCTTAGTACCCAGATCTACCGCCTTGAAGACCGCAAACTATCTAAGTTACTAGACTATCACCTGGCTTTTAAAAGCATTAGAGTCATAATCCACCAACTAACCGTGACTTATATCTTTTGCTTTCAACTAACAAAAAGAAGAAAATGAATAACCTTAAACCTTGTCCCAAATCTATACCTCTACAGACCACCAAAAATAAGAATTTAGTAGTTTGTATTTCTACCGGATTTATCTCTCTCAGAGAATGAAATATCTCTTCTCTCTAACGGACTTAAAATCTTTCTTCTTACAACCATCACACGACCGTTTCTAACTTAACAGTGATTCTCAGCATTTCTCCCGTGCTCTCAGACATCCATTCCCTTTTCCCGAAAATAACAACACCCCTACCTAGGATGAATTGTTCCCATTCAATAAACAAAGGAAATCCACCTAGACTCCACCACCTGGTCAATCCAAGGCTTTGGAGAATGAATTGAAAAACCTTCTAATACCCCGACTCCGTCAATCCAACCTGTCCAAAGTTTAATTGAAAGCATTATCTCTATTGTGCAACCGGAAAGACATTGTCATCAAACAGACAAAGGTGGAGTCGTCTTTGTGTGGGATAAAGATTTGCATATTAAGGAAGCCCAAAAAAGAACCACGGATCCCATTATAAAACATAACACCACTACCAAGAAGACCATTCAAGAATTGATTACTAAATGCACTCTCCCTATATCAGCGTCTAGGATGCACATCTTTGGCAGTGACCTGGGTAAGCCATCTTTTTATCTCCTTCCAAAAATTCACAAGGATGGCAACCCTGGTAGACATATTGTGTCTGCTTGTTCTTGTCAAACAAAACACATCTCTGAATTCCTTGAAGGTGTCTTCCAACCCATAGTGGCATCCCTTCCTACGTGTATTAAGGACTAGCAATTTACCCGCGCCCTGCTACTGGAATTTGAAGAATTAGTGATAAATGAGTGAGTGCATAAAAAACTATATTTGGGCAACCGGCTCGCAGTAAGGGATATTTCAAATATTTTTTCACCTTTTGCCATCGAGGAGGTGTATTTAACAAATCCCGAAAGTTTCATGCGTTTACCTATTTGAAAAATAGGAAAAATAGTGCTTTTTAATTTGTATAAAGCACTTAATAGAAAAACAAGCTTTTGACGCCCCGGTCCCAATGAGTGTAAATTTTAAAATTATATCAAGCGAATTTTCGTTGTGAGAGGGTAGTCAACAACTTCCAAAAGTTTTATGCTTCTACCTACATGGAGAATGGGAGAATTAGTGATTTTTAATTTGTATATAGTTAATATTAATAAAGAAAAAAAAACTATATTTAGGCTACCCGGCCCCTAATAAGGGATATTTTAAATAATTGTTCACCTTCTACCATCTTGTAAGTGTATTTAACAAAACCCTAAAGCTTCATGCGTATACCTTTTCGGGAAATAGGAGAATTAGTAATTTAAAATTTGTATGTAGCACATATAAGGAAAACAAAACACGTTTTGGGGCCCCGGCCCTCATGGGTGTGCAATTTAACTTTTTTTTTCAAATATAATCGGGAGTATGTACTTAACAAATTTCCCAAGGTTCATGCTTCTACCTACACGAGAAAAAAGAAAATAGATGATTTTCAATTTTTATTAAGCCCAAGTAAAGAAAAAAATGTTTTTTGGGCCCCAGGTCTCACAAGACCGAGATTTTAAAAATTTCTTTTTCGCCAGTTTTTTTGTAGTAAGAAGGTACCCAACAACTTCTCAATGTTTCATGCTTCACGGGAAGTTGGAGAGTTAGTGATGAGTCTGTTTTTAATATAAGAAAAACTATTTTTTGGCCCGCGGTCCCTCATGAGAGATAATTTTAACATTCTTTTTTGCCCATTTTGTCGGTAGAGTGTACACAAAAATATCAAAATTTGCATGATTCTAACTATACGGGAAAGAGGAGAAATAGGGATTTTCATTTTGTATATAGCTCATATAAGGAAAAAAACGTCTTTGACTCCCCTTCCCCCTTTAGTGGGAAATATAACTTTTTTTTTTTCTTTAAATTATCGTCGAGAGCATGTACTAAAAATTTCCTGAAGTTTCATGCTTCTACCTACACGGGAAATATGAAAATTGTTGATTTTAACTTTTTATAGAGCCCTTTTAAAGAAAAAAATGGTTTTGGGTCCCCGGCTCTACATAAGCGATATTTAAAAAAAATCTATTTCGCCAATTTTCGTTGTTAGAGTGTACACAACAACTTCCTACAGTTTCATGGTTCTACCTACACGGGAAGTTGGAGAAAAGCCTGTGCGATTTTTCGGTTAGCACTCGCCTTTCCACTTCACACAACTATCTGGTTACTTTACCAATCGGCTGACTTCGGTTTAAGACATGTCCTTTTGTTGTTCAAACCTACCAGATAGTCTTCCCTTGGGATAAAAAATCAATTGGGATATTTAAGTTTAAGAATAGCTTTATTTGCACTAGCTGCATTATTGTCTTTACCATTGTGTGTAAGTGCTGCCAATTAAAATATATAGGTGAGACGGTTAGGACATTTTCTGGCCGCATGGCTGAACAAATTCGGGCGAAGACACAAGACAGTGTCCAGTCTTCCGACACTTCTATGGACGCGATCATATGGGCGTAAAGGACCTGGAAGCACCTGCCATTGTCTCTGGCACAAACACACCCGGGATGGTCAGAATAGTTTGATACAAGAGTATGGGAATCCTTGCACGAATGTTATGTTGTGTTTGCTTTGACCACCTAGTCCTTTTGCCCCACCGACTCTCTCCTTTCCTATATAGACTCGCTCTGCTTTGTTTCAGCTTTACTTTCATTGACCTTTAGATTTCACCACAGCCAAGTTGTTATTTTTCAAATTTTATATTTGTTTTATTTGTGTATTGTATGTCCGCTGAAACGTTCACTGTTTTGTAACGTCATGTCAGGCTAACCCTTACCCCATTTACTTCTTTGCCATTAACTAATTCTGCCTAGAAGGCACAAGGCTTTCAAAGTGCACATCAAATGAATGATTTGTATTTATTGTCAATAAATTAGATAGTCACAATTAGATCTATACCTCGTATTCTTATTTTTTAGTTAGTTTAAAATGACTTAAAACGTTGCTCTTTAAACATTTTTGATATACTATTTAGTTCTCTAATTATTTGGGCCCGCGGCGCCCAGCAAAGGATATTTTAAATATTTTTTTACCCGTTGCCATCGTGGAAGTGTATTTAACAAACCCCCAACAGTTCATGCGTTTACCTATTTAAGAAAAAGGAACAATAGTGCTTTTCAATTTGTATATAGCACATGTTAGGGAAAAAAAACTTTCTGAGGCCCCCTTAGCAATGAGTCTGAATTTTAAAATTATATTACGCCAATTTTCATCGTGAGAGGGTACCCAACAACTTCCAAGAGTTTTATGTTTTTACCAACACGATGAATTGTGGAATTTGCGATAAGTCGATTTTTAATGTAAGAAAAAATTATAGTAATATTTGGGCCCCCGGTCCCTATGAGTAAGAATTTACCATTCTACTAAATTCTACTTCGCAAAATTTCATTTGGAGATTGTACTCAACAACTTATCAAGGTTTCATGCTTCTACCTGCATGGGGAAAGGGAGACTTATTGATGTTCAGTTTGTAAATAGTTAATGTTAGGAAAAATCTACATTCGCCCCCCCCCTCTGCCCCCAGTAAGAGATATTTTAAATATTTTTCCACCTGCTACCATGGTGAAAGTGTAATTATCGATTCCCCAACGTTTCATGAGTCTAACTATTCGAGAAATAGGAAAATTAGTGATTTCACTTTTTATAAATCTCATATAAGAAAAAAAAGTTTTTGGGGCCCGGCCACCATGAGTATGTATTTCAAAATTATTTTACACTAACATTCGTCGTGAGAGAGCACTTAACAATTACCCAAAGTTTCATGCTCCTCCCTAAATGGAAAATTGAAAAATTAGTGATGAGTCGGTTTTTAATATAAGAACAAAATATATATTTGGGCCCCCGGTTCCCAATAAGAGGTAGTTCTAACATTATTTTTGCCAATTTTCGTCGGGATCTTGTACTAGAAAAATTTCCAAAGTTTCATGCTTATACCTATATGGAAAATAGGAGAATTAGTGATTTTCAATTTTTATTTAGCCCTTTTAAGGAAAAATCGTTTTTGGCGCCCCTGCCCCGAATAGTTGGAAATTTAACGTTCTCTTTTACCAGTTATCATCGGAAGCATGTACCCAAAAATTGACAAAGTTTCATGCTACTAATTATACGGGAAATAGGAGAATTAATGATTTGCAATTTATATATAGCTCATATAAAGAAAAAAAACTTTTTTAGGACCCCATTTTTTGGGCCCCTTACCACCATAAGTGGGAATTTAACATTCATTTCGCCAATTGCAATCGGGAGATTTCACTTAACAACTTCCTAAAGTTTTATGCTTCTACCTATATGGGGAATGGGAGAATTAGTGATTTTCAGTTTTTAAATTTGGCCCGAGACCCCCCAGTAAGAGATATTTTAAAAATTATTTACCCTGCTAGCATCCTGAAAGTGTATTTATCAACTCCCCAACGTTTGATGAGTCTACCTCCTCGGGAAATAGGAGAATAGGTAATGTTCAATTTTTATATAGCTCATATAATGAAAAAAATCACTTTCGTGGCCCAAGCCCCCATGAGTGAGAAATTTAATATTCTCTTTTGCCAATTATCGTCGGAAGCATGTACTGAAAAAAATTTCCAAAGTTTAATGTTTCTACCTTCACGGGAAACAGAAGAAGTATTGATTTTTCAATTAGTATAAAGCTTAAATAAGAAAAAAAAAGTTTTAAGTGTAAATTTCAAAATTATTATTTCTCCAATTTTTGTCGTAAGAGAGTACGCAACAACTTCCCAAAATTTCATGCTGCTATCTACACGGAAAGTTGGAGAATGAGTGATGTAGAAAAAGGAAATTGTTTGTCCCCCGCCCCACACATAGCGAAATTTTAAAAATTCTTTTTCGCCAATTATCGTAGTGAGAGGGTATTTAACTACTTCCATATGTTTCATGCTTCTACCTACACGGTAATTTGGAGAATTAGTAATGAATCAGTCAGTCAAGTCAGTCAGTAAGGGCTTTCCCTTTTATTAGTATAGATATGTATTTTTTTAGGGAAATATTCTTTTGAGTTGAAGTTGTTAAAAATCAAGTGATTTCTTTCCATGCTTTTTTTAAAAATTAAAACTAACATTTAAATTTACGTATAAAATAGGGGGCCATCCATAAATGATGTCACGCGCCAAAAAGAGTGTGGGGTGGGTCATGCATTTGTAACGAGTAAGGAATGCTTAAAAATTTGATGTCACATCAAAAAAGTGCTACTTTAAATTTAAAAAAAACACAAAAAAACTAATTTTAATATTTGATTGCCTTCAATTTCTTTAACGTTGTTTTACATGGCTTCACATTTGATAACGATATTAGATCGAAGATTTAGAGTAATTACATATTTAAATGACAAAAAATGTAAGCTGCAAAATGTTAATATGCAATTAGAAAATACGGCTTTGGGGATGAGTGTCAGAACATTTTGACGTCATTTTCGAGGGGGATCTAAGTTTTTCTGTCGACATAAAACCTGGTTGGGAAGAAAGGTAAAAAGTGCACAAAGATGCACGATGTCATTTATGGACGGCTCTTTGGGATACAAATCGGTTCATTTAGACATGTGAATTGTCGAGATGTTATATTTTCTCAAAATCATTTTTTAAAAAAATGTATTTTGATATAGTTAGTCAATTTTCTAAATATTATTAACAAAACCATTTAAGTGCATTGCATAGAGCATAGGTAAATTTTCTCAGTGCTTTTTTCTTTTATAAAAAGTTGCCGGAACGTAATCTGAAAATGATTCCAGGAAGCAATTAAAATAATAATTTTGAAATAGGTGTCGAAACGCAGTTAACGTGCGCGGTGCGCGAGGGGAAAAACAGCACTTCATTTAACAATCTAAAATAAAATTTTTAAAGTAATATCTATGTAGATTCTACATCACGTTTTTTTTCCGTTGGTTCAAACATTTTTTTCTTTCGACCAAGAATTAGTGTTACATGATTTTCATTACCTTTGCTTAGTAGGCAGAGATGGCCGCTTCGTGGATATTTAATTTAGTTGGTAGAATGACTCTGCTTTAACCAAAGGATCAACATGTTACGTAGGCAATTCGCATAATAAATTGAATAAAATGAGTAGACTTCAAGTCATTTGCACCTCAAAAGTAAAAGCTAACAATTTTAAATTAAATTCATGTGTAGCCCAATGGTAACATTTAATCCCGTAGCGAAAGTTGCACTGCTAATATGTTGCAGGCCTAAAGTAAGCTAAACATGTAGGCTTAATTTTTAGACAAATTCTTTCACAAATTGCCAAAAGACTCATCTCGAGAGTAAGGACAGAAGATTGATCAAATCTAATATTAAAATAAGTCATGTTATATTTCATAAAAACTGGTTATAGGTTATAACAATTGATTTTTCCCGGATTTATGGAAATAATGACAGAGTTTTAAAATTGGTTGAAACTTTGCTAACTTTGAAAAGACACCAGCAACAATCAGAAAATGGAATCATTTCGTCAGACTAACATGTCTTTAAATAAAAAGCATCTTTGAAGCCACTTAAGTATCTGTCAATGTCTTCTGTTTTCAAAGCTCATAGAGTAAAGGTCTAGGGAAGTCAGCTAAAGGCCTTAAGTGAAATATAATAGTTGACTACATTCATCATTTTTATATTTTACAAATGTTTTGATGTTGATATAAATAATTTATCACTTGTTCCATATGAAAACATAAATAGTAAAAAATATGTAAAAATCTTGATCTATACTGCGCCTTATCAATTTAATGAATATCCATGAAATACTTCATATTCACTCAATATCAATCTATAAATGTAATTCTCCTCATGGTTCAACCATGCCGGACACCGAGCAAGCTGTCTAACCCCACCGACCAATTAGCTTGCAAGAAAAGTTAGTTACTTTAAACTTTCATATCAACAGAAAAGCATGTATTTCGTAGTGTAGTGATTATTACATTCGCCTAACACGCGGAAGGTCGAAGGTTCAAGCCACAGCTCAGACATAACTTTTTTTTATTTTTCAAAATGTTTGTGTTTTTGTGCCTGTTCATTTCCTACTTTCTTTTCGAAGATGACGTCGCAACACGTCTGTAAACTTTGTTTCTCGACATTGGCATAGTGTTGAGTTCAGTGACAGACAAGTAATCACACACTCTCGTCAACAATACTTTTGTTGTATACAACAAGGTATGTTGCTCTCTCCAGTGTTCCTTCTTTTCATTCACTTACAGTTGTTTGCCCAAACCCAACCCATTTGGACACATGTGTTTTTCGGGAATTCTTTACTGTCACTAAATCATTAGCGGCGTATGCTACGATGTGGGTCGGCTATTAGTTTATGTTTGGCAAACCAGGCTGTTGCAGGGTAAGGGCGACAAGTAGCTAACTGCGATACACATGTTTCAAGAACAACAATGCGTCGGCAGTTATCCATGCCCCATGGTTCATTCGCTTTGCTCTGATTTCTTATTGATGTTGTTTTTGTCTTTTCACCCCTCCCCCTTTTCTTTGCAATATTAATGAACAACTCTGTGTTGTCTACTACGCCATGGGGATCTAGTAATCAATATATATAATTTGCAATGTATGTTTTGTCTGTCACGTCTGTGGGCATACGACCGGTTTCATCAATAATTTCGAAGCCAGATTTTGAGTTTAACTTTCATAAACATCAAAGTGTCCCATACTCAGATCTTATCCCGTGAATCTTAGACCTTTAAGAGGCATTGGTGGTTGTCCAAAGGTGTAAAAGATTTTTCCATTTCTGTACACTTTAAAGCGACTGCCAAACAATTCAGCGGCAGCTATCAACTCACATGCAGATCCATAGTTGAAAGGTTTAAGTATTTCCGTCTTATAGCGTTCTTGTGTGGCATAATTATCTCCTGTGCCATCATCAGTCTACACCTTGAACCTCTCCCAATCGTTCAATACATGAGACAATATGTTCCTACGGATATCAAGAGTAAGCCTGATAAGGCCGTGCAATAAGTAGCTTAAAGAATGAAAGAGGCAGGCGTCATCTCCGGGCATGGGCACCACTTGGTAAAATTCAGTTCTTTAATCAATGGTGATCACATCGATTGACATATTAATTACAATTAAAAACTGTGCGGTTGAAACGATGATAGAAATGGTTATGTGAATTATGTAAACCAAGTCTAAAATACCTACACAATTACTACAATTGTAATAAACGAACACTAAACAGAAAAGAAGACGTCTTCAAATAAAACGTTTGTAGTTATTAGCAGGAACACATGAGTAACTTGGTGAAGTAATGTTTACAATAATGGCGCTCACTTCCTGCGCGTTAAACAATATGATGTGAACACTCTAAACTTCTACACACGTTTTAATGACGTCATAAAACAACTTTCTTTCGCACACTTTCGCACCTATCAAAAACTTGACCTCAAACACGCCAACGTGCGTAGCTCACAATGAACTCACATCGAGCAGAAACAAATCTACATTTGGGCATCCGGCCTCGAGTAAGGGATATTTTTAACATTTTTTTAACCTGCTATCATCGAGTTAGTGTACTTAACAACTTTCCAAAGTTTCATTTTTCTACCTAAACCAAAAGGGGGAGAATTAGTGATTTCCAATTTTTATAACGCTCCATTTATAAAAAAAAGTTCATCAAGACCCAAGGCCCCTAATGAGTGGGCACTGTAAAAAAAAAAAAAAAAAAAAAAAAAATTAACCAAATATCTTTGGGAGAATGTATCAAAAAAATCTCCAAAGTTTCATGCTCCTACCTACACGGGAAATAGAATGATTCATTTTCAATTTGTATATGACTCACATAAGAAAGAAAAATGTTTTTCGGGCCCAGGTCCCAATGATTGTGCTTCTCAAAATTCTTTTAAGACAATTATCATCAGGAGATTTTACCCAACAACTTCCTAAAGTTTCATCCTTCTACCTATACGGAATGTTGGAGAATTAGTGATGTGTCGGTTTTTAATGTGAGAAAAACAGATTTTGGGCCCCCGGAACCCAATAAGAGGGACCTTTTTCATTGTTTTTAGCAAGTTGTCGTTGTGAGCGTGTACTAAAAAAATTTACAATGTTTTATTCTTTTGCATTTTCAGTTTTTATATAGCTGATTTAAAGGAAAATCTACATTTAGGCCCCCGGCCCGCAGTAAGTGATAATTTAAACATATTTTCAACTGTTACCATCGAGGAAGTGTACTCAGTAACTTCCTAAAGTTTAAAGTTCTACATACTCGGCAAAAAGGACAATTAGTGATTTTCAATTGTTACATAGAAATAGTTTTTTGGTCCCCGGTCCCACATTATTTGGAATTTTAAATTTCCTTTTCGTCATGAGAAGGTACTCAATAACTTCCCATATTTTCATGCTCCTGCCTGCACGGGAAGTTGGAGAGTTAGTGATGATTGAGTGAGTGCATTAAAAACTATACTTGGGCCCCAGTAAGGGATATTTTAAATATGTTTTCACCTACTACCATCGTGGAAGTGTATTTACACCACACCCCCCCCCCCAACGTTGCACGCCTTTATATATTCGGCTAATAAGAGAATTATAGATGTTCATTTTTTATATAGCTCATATAAGAAAAAAAAACAGTTTTGGGGCCCCGGCCCACATGAGTGTGTATTTCAAAATTCTTTTACACCAACCTTCGTCGTAAGAGGGTACACAACAATGTTGCAAAGAAAGTTTCATGCTCCTACCTACACGGGAAATAATCAAACTGGTGATTTTCAATTTTTATAGAGCCCATATAAGGAGCCCCCTCCCCCCCATGAGAGGGAATTTTAACATTTTGTGTTGCCCATATTCGCTGGGAGCGTGTACTCAAAACATTTCCGAAGTTCATATTTCAACCTATACGGGAAATAGGAGAATTAGTTATTTTTAAATTTTATATAGATCCTATAAAGAAAAAACGATTTTTGAGCACCGGCCCCCATGAGTGGGAAATTTAACTTTTTTTTTCAAATTATCGTCGAGAGCATGTACTAAAATTTTTTCCAAAGTTTAATGCTTCAACCTACACGGGAAATAGGAAAAATTGGTGATTTTTATTTTTTCTGAGCCCATATAAGGAAAAAGCTGTTTGATCCCCGGACCCACTTGAGTGATATTTTTTAAAAAAACGTTTTCGCCAATTTTCGTCAACAGTGGATACCCAACAGCTTCCCACAGTTTCATGCTTCTATCTACACGGAAAGTTGGAGATTTAGTAATGTAGAAAAAAATGTTTTTCGGGCCCCCGGCCCCACATGAGCGAGGTTTTTAAAATTCTTTTTCGCAAATTTTTGTCTTAAAAGGGTACCCAACAACTTCCTAAAGTTTCATGCTTCTACCTACATGGGAATTTGGAGACTTAGTGATGAATCAGTGAGTAAGTCAGTGAGTCAGTAAGTCAGAGCTTTCCCTTTTATTATTATAGATATACAAATTGTTTAATTGTTCACGACAAACTTCGTGTAAAATAACTTGATAGCCCATATATAAATTCATAATATAGGACATGGGATACAATTTCTAATGTTTATCCTTTCTGACCGGGGGTCCCGATTCTTCTTTCGTAAACGTTTGAGATTTTTTCCCTATGCTGTGCTGTGCCACTGTCTCGAAAATTATCGATAATACATTAGCTATTATCCAAATTGAAATAAACAAATGTTTTAAAATTTACATTTTGAACCAATTTTGCCAGGGAACCCTTAATGTCATGATTAGCTTATTTATTTCTATATATATAAAAATCTGTGTGTGTGTGTGTGTGTGTGTGTGTGTGTGTGTGTGTGCTTGTCCGTTGTAATTGACTAAACCATTGATCCGATGGTCATGAAAATTTTTGAGATTGTTGAGTACCCTTCCGGAATGGTAACTGGCTACTTTTTTTTTCTCAATCTAACACTAAAGGGGCGCCGGGGGCCCTTAATGTGAATTTTTGTTTATATGAGCTATATAAAAATTAGTTTAAGCGCTATCTACTTGATAAATGGATGGCTCTTAACCAAATTTTGTAATTATATTATTTAAAGCCATATTAAAATACTACAGGTAAGTCATCTCCTAAGGTCCACTCTTTTGGGGCTGGGGGCCCAAAATACCCGTTTTCGTAAAAGTTTAAGATTTTTTTTTCACTATTAAATTATTAAAGGTCTTGACAAATAGTGATCTATGAATCCATTATTATCCATCTTAAAATAATAACTTGTTTTGCGCTTTATATCTTGCCCTGAATGGGCTTTGGGGCCCTTAATGTCGTTTTTTTGCTTATATGAGCTATATAAAAATTAGTTTAAGCGAAAGCTACTAGCTAAATTGATGGATTTTAACCAAACTTGGTTTATAAATACTTTATAGCCAATATTAAAATACTATATGACATTTAACTCATAATGGAAGCTCCATTGGGGCTGGGGGCCTAAAATACCTGTTTGGGTGGGTGGATGGGTGGATAGATAGGTAGGTAGGTAGGTAGGTAGTTAGGATAGATAGATAGATAGATAGATAGATAGATAGATAGATAGATTAGTTGACAGACAGACAGACAGACAGACAGACAGAAAGATAGATAGATAGATAGATAGATAGATAGATAGATAGATAGATAGATAGATAGATAGATAGATAGATAGATAGATAGATAGATCTTATCTTATCTTAAAGAATTTTCTTGATTGTTCTTTGTTTGAAAATCGTAGCAACGCACCAAAGGGTTACGCTAGTAGATATATAAAAAAGAAGTCTGTCTGTCCGCCCGCTGGTTTCTAAAATTAGTGGCGTCATTATGATATAAATTGCTTATTATATATATTTAATAGCTAATAACCCACGCTTTGAGATTACAGTTAGCGTTTAGAACCGGTAAACACTAATTCAATATCCCTTTGATTTCAATCTAAATCATCATGGATACGCTAAATATATTAACTAAACCGTCTTGGAACAGATGTTAGAAGTTCATAACCCAATAGGAAATTTAGGTATCCGTAACACCAACAAAGTCATGGGAGGCTTAACTGTGCAAACGTATCCAGAGGAACACGTGATGACGATATATAGGTGTGTCTTTTATTCCTCGCATCTCAGTTATACTTTATACCTTCTGATATCCCATTACAATTTAAACGCCTCCAATTTCCAGTAAGGCTTTGCTTCGAAATGACAATAAACAAGTCTCAGGGATAGACCTTACACAAGGTTGGCATTGATTTAAGGCAAGATTGCTTTTCTCATGGGCAACTGTATGTTGCATGCTCTAGAGTACGCTCAGCAAGCAGCTTAGTCATTTTACAACCGGAGGGACGAACTGACAATGTTGCATACAAAGAAATACTTAAAAGATAATTATTTGTATATTTTCAAACATCTTTAAATCTTACTTTTTTTAAAGTACAAAATTAAATATGTAATCAAAGAAGCAACAGCTTTCATAGGCTCTGCTAAAGAAGATGTTTTTCTACCCAGCATTCCATTAATGCCAACAGACATTGAATTCAAATGTCAACGTTTTCAGTTCCCAATTCAGAATATCTATTAATAAAGAACAAGGATAAAGTTTGTCGGTTGCTAAGAGAAATTTGATGAATCCTGTTTTTCCCATGGGGAATTTTTGTTGTGATGTAATGTTTACTTTGTGTTTTGTCTAAAACATTTAAGCCCAATTTAAAAAAGAAGATATTGATAAAAAAAGAAGTATATATACTGTGGTATAAGTTTTGTCTAGGGTATTATTTGTATTTATACTTTCACACTCACAAGGACGTACATTAGTAATCTCCGCAAATGATAAACAAAAGAACCATTGTACAATATAAATGGTTAACGTTTAATGTAAACTATATACAATGGCAATATCTAAATATTCATTAATAAATGTGCCCCTAAAATTAAGGTATTTAAAGTCTTATGGCTCGCTAATTGTCATCATTACAGCTTGCCTTACGCCAAAGTTTCTATATTTTGAACACTTATATTATATTGTGTCACGGAGTCCCTGATCATCGGCATAGCTTGTAAGTCTGCTGTGTTGGTGGGCTGCGTGACCTGACCTCCTTTCGTCTCTCTGTGATACGTATGTGAAGGCAGCTTCATGTGTTGTGCTCCTACCACCGCGTTGACGATGTGACGTAACAGTCAGCTGGCTAGACTAAGCATGTGTAAACAATGTTGGTGGCTGTATTATTTGACCTAGATAGATCGCACACAGTAGTGGGGGACTTAAATCTTCCAGATATATATTGAAAAAACTATACAATTGATAGCCACCAAAATAATAAAGAAATTAATGAACATTTCTTAGACACTATAAACAACATAAACCTAGAACAGATAGTAAAAAAAGCAACTAGGAAAAACAAAAAACTAGATTTATTCCTAACAAACAGACCAGGACTAGTATTAGACTGCACAATAATTCCTGGGCTGTCTGACCATGATATTGTTAGGGTAACCAACACAATTAAAACTAAAATAAATAAGATGCCTAAAAGAACACCATATCTTTGGAATAAATGCAAATTAATAAAATTACACCAACCAGCTTCTAATTTCCAACAAAATTTCCTAAGTAAATTCAGCATAGATAGCCCTGTAGAAGAAATATGGAAGGAAATAAAAACAAATCTAAAAACCATAATGGATCAGAATGTTCCAACAAAAATAACTTCAAATAGAATTAATAAATGTTAGTTCAATTTTACATTAAAAAAGTATTGCAAACTAAAAGAGGATTTATTTAAGAAATTTAAGGCTACCAATTTAGAAAGGATACACAAAAAATACTTTAAAATTTAACACTTGACACAAAAACCTCCAAAATAATTATATAAACAATGTGATAACTAAAGATAACAATAAAAACTTACAATCCTTTATCAAATATAAAAAAGAAAAAAAAATGGATCCTTCGGGTAGCCACACTAAAAGGCTCAAATAATAAAACTTTTAATGATAATGAGACTAAAGCTAATATCCTTAACACATATTTTGCATCATCATCAAGGAAATTTTAACAAATTTAAATAAAATGGAAGAAATAGGTAACATAGCTGTAGATGAGATAGGTATACATTCACTCCTAAAAAACTTTAAAATAAACAAAGCTACTGGCCCAGATGAATTACCTGCCAGGTTATTAAAAGAATTAAGCAATGAACTGTCCCCAATCCTTGTAGTTCTTTTTCAAGCCTCTCTAAACCAGGGTAAAGTACCCCAGGATTGGAAATTAGCCAATGTAACGCCACTCTTTAAGAAAGGTGATAAGTCCGACCCTGTTAATTACAGACCTGTATCACTTACTAGTATCAGCTGTAAATTACTAGAACACATAATATATAGCAGAATAGTTAACCACCTTGACAAATATAATGCCCTATGCCCACACCAACATGGCTTTAGGAAGAACAGATCATGTGAAACACAATTGATAGGTCTAATTGTTGATCTATCAAAAGGCTAAGATAATAATGATCAAATGGATACAATATTACTAGACTTCTCAAAAGCATTTGACAAAGTTCACCACATTAGTTTACTTAAAAAAACTTAAATACTTTGGAATCTCAGGTCCCTTACATCACTGGATCCAAGATTTTCTGTTGGGTATGGAGCAAACTGCATTAATTACTGGATCTAAATCTACAACAAAAAAAGGGTTAACTCTGGAGTTCCACAGGGAACTGGCCTAGGTCCCTTACTATTTTTAATTTATATAAATGACTTACCCAACAATATCTTAACAGGAACTAAAGTTAGGTTATTTGCTGATGATTGTATAATCTATAGAACAATCAAGTCAGAACAAGATAGCTAAATTTTACAAAAAGACTTAGATGAATTAATAAAATAGGAAACTAACTGGATTATGTCCTTTCACCCAGAAAAATGTCAACTGCTAAGAGTAACAAAGAAAAAGAAACAAATAATTTCAAAATACTTCAATCATGGAAAAGAACTAACCCAAACTAAAGATGCAATATATTTAAGGGTCATAATAAATGAGAAACTATCTTGGAACCCCCATGTCAATGAAGTTATTAAAGAATCAAACAAAAACTTAGGCTTTATAAAAAGAAACTTTTACAAATGTAACAAAGATATAAAACTAAAATGCTACCTCACCCTGGTGAGACCTATACTAGAATATGCATCTTCTATATGGGACCCATCCACCAAAGAAAATATTGATAAGTTAGAACAAATCCAAAAAAAGAGCTGCCAGATTCATTACTGGAGAATATTCAAAACTAACAAGAGTAACACCATTAGTTAAATCATTAAACCTTGAAAAACTGGAGAATAGAAGAACCAAGAGTAAATTAGTAATTATACATAAAGCAATAAATTCTAAGTTAGAAATACAACATAGAGAAAACTTAATACAACCCTCAAATTGACATAAAGATAAAAACACCTTTCTTATTCCCTGTACAAGAACAAACACATACACGTTTTCTTTCTTTCCGTCAGTTATTCGGGCGTTGAATGGGTTGCCTGAAGAAACCAGGAAAGCCAATACTTTATCATTATTTAAAACTATAATAAGAATACAGGACTAAACACAAACTATAGAAATACGTAGGATGCAATAATCTTCTGTACAGAAGGCGCGTCTGTAACATATAAGATAAGATAAGTAGAGGGGGTGGTTGTTATTTCTCTCCACGTGTTTTGTTGACAAGATTTCCAGCTCATACGGTCACACAGCTATAGTATGGTATGGCCGGCATCAGCTAACACGGTATAATGTGATGAGCTGTGTAGAAAAGAGCACATGGCTCTGTGGCAAATGGTGCGGGTCTCCGGCCTATTGTACGGATGTTCAATCCTACAGTTAGGGCAGATGGTAGCACTTGTGGATATTGTGTGCGTCTCCGTCCTACTGTACGGATGTTCAATCCTAAAGTTAGGGCAGATGGTAGCACTTGTTGGTCTGCTATCGACCTTAGCTGGCAAGGACACAAGGTGTACTTGGCTGTCGCGTGGCAAGGGTAGCGATCCTTTATCGGCAATAGTACCGGTGTGTGGGACGGGTCTCCGGCTCCCTCACCGTGGCGTTCTTCTACTCGGGCAGCTCCCTGGAATTTAGGCGTAGCAGGAACCAGGCTATGAAATAGAAACAAAACTCTTGGGGTTTTCTATCGCATAGACTTATACATGGTCTTCCTTCCAACGACAAGCCGTTCAGAGCAAGACGCCAGAAAGGGGATAACAATTTGACATAATAATATGAATTAATGGTTTATTCTTACTACCACGGGTGTAGGCGTATTTGGCGAACACCTTAGACGTGGGTTCAGCAATCAATAAAATGATTTAATTTATTTGCTATATAATTTAATTACCACACACGCTGCTCCATCTATTTGATGGAGATCGCGTGTGTAGGCACATATTATTCAAGCAAACGTGATATATCTAAGAATATCACACGGGTCCCAGCACGGTAAATTTATCCCGTGGGGTACTAAATCCATGTCAATCGAACAAAAATAAATGTCATTCTGCTATGAAAAATACATATACTTATAAATGTACATCATTATAATAAGATTTGAGTTCACTCTTACTAGACTGGTTAGATTGCCGGCGTTTCTCCTACTGTTCAGAGATATGATCCGGTGGTTCCCTACTGTTCGATGTTTCGCCTTGTACAGCTTGACAGTGAAAAGAATGAACTTTGCGTTTTCTCTGGTTATATCTTTACTGGTCACGTGACCTTTAGATCTCTTGATTTGTTGCATGATGAGCCATAACCAATAGAATGAGGACTACCTTGTTTCAGCCCCGTTGATGAAATTATATATTATTTATTCTGCCCACATGTTATAGTCCCAGATGTGAGTTACTTCGCCATATCTATCCGGTTTGCTTGTTGGTGGGTGTTGCTTGGGCTTGAGAGTCCGACATAAAGTTCATCGCATATACTGTTGTTTATTTTGCATGTCAGAGCTTAATTAATATGTACCTATCAATTTATTGTACTTTGAGGCTTACAATTGCTATAATTACATATTGTTTAATTATTCATTGGAAATTTAAAGAGAAAGACTAGACATTAAAATTTGGCAAACGGCTCCAACATCTCTATCTCTCTCTCCTCTCTCTTTCTCTCCCTCTCTCCCTTTTGTGCTAAAATGAATAATCTTTTATTGACAAATCATAGTGTTTCTACTCCATATTAAGTCTATTGAAGTTTTAATACTGCATTGTTTTAAAACACATCTTTTCAAACTTTACTTTCCTAATTAAAAAAAGTAAATAAAAATATTTCTACGACTGATAAATTTTGTTTATTGGCACACTCATGTAAATATAATTTATTCAATTTAAATATAAAGTTTTAAAAATTTAAATCACGTTTTAATATTTGTGTTCATTTTTCTATGTAAAGCACTTTGAGCCCAGATGTTAATTAGATTATCGCGTTATTAAAATTCTCAAATTTTTATAATCAATTCAATTCATCAGAGGATAAGGTTTAATTTAGATCTTAAAGAAATCGTGGTATATAAAATTTAGTTATTATTTAATGTTATTTTTTCCTAAATAGAATACACAAAATATTTTAAGGTGATTATTGAAAGGCCAAATTCTGCTTTAAAATTACTTTTAATTAAGATATACATCGTGGCCATACATGTCTTTTATTACTGCTAAAACACCACAGGATACTATGTATTATGTTTAAATACACATTCATCAATGTGTTCACTGTTATTACAAGATCAAGAAGCATTGAGTGATAAGAAGTGTCCGTTTTTAAATGTCCTGACCTTTAGACTATTCAAAGAAAATGTTATTAAAACTCTTTCCTTACCAAAACTAATTATTATAATATGGGCGTACATCAAAAAATAATATTTAAAAGATGTATCATTGTGAAATTTAAATTGAATTTCATTTTGTACACGAAAAGCAAATGAAGTAAATTTTAGTTACGTTTTAGCAACAGAAAAATATATTTTTATAGAGAAAAATAAAATCATTAGGTAAAGTATTATAGCGAATAATCTATGAATAACAGACGTTACAATTAAATATTATTACAACAATAACATGAATAGATGTACTTAAGGTCTGTTTTGGTAAAATATGTGAAATAATTAATTTAAGTTCAGCACAAAATAATCAATATCAATTTTCAAAAATTATTTGGAAGCCGATTTGACTAAAATTTGGAAGTATAATTTACAGATATACTTTCGCTTCTGTAGAAAACATAATAACGCAACTATTTAAAAACTAAGTGACAACTTTTCAAGTAGCAAATAGTCTAATTATACAATCCTTTTGTAACATATGTTTTCTTATGTTTTCAAGGAAATTTAAAAGCGTAAGTTAAATTAAAAAGAAGATTTTTGATAAAAAAGAAGTACTATTTTATATTTTGTATGTCAAATCTTTTACTGTGTTAAATGTACCTAGCAATGTATTGTACGCTAAAGCTTTCAATTACTCTTATTACATATTTAATATTGTTTAAAAACATTTTATTTTTAAATTAAAAAAATGAAAGTGTTTATTGAATCTATACCTTCAATAAAACATTTGTACAACGCCCCCCTCTCTCTCTCTTTCTGTCTATCTCTCTCACTTTCTCACTATCTCTCTCTTTTTGGCTAACAATAGGTTTGTCTATAAAACATTTATAGTCTATTACTACTACTATTAAACCCACTTAAAGCATTTAATACTGCATTTTTTAAAAACACATCTTTTCAAACATTTTATTTCCAAATAAATAAATGAAAAATTAAATACATCTTTAACTAACAAATTTAGATTATTTGCATTCTCATGTCAATATATATTTGTGCAATTTAAATATAAATGTTTTTTTTTTCACTTAAATTACTTACAATGATATTTTTGTTAATTTTGAAATTTGTTATTTAATTATTATTATTATTATTTTTGTGTTGAAAGCAGCTCCTAACTGTATTATGGCGTTATATAAATTTTTAAATTATTATTATCAATTCAATTGTTAACATACTATTACACGAAATTAGAGGTGAAGTTTTAAAGAAATCCTGTCAGATGAAGTATATTGATTGATTAATGTTTTTTTATTCCTAAAGAGAATACCGAATTATTTTAAGGAGATTATTAAAAAGCCAACTTCTGCTTTAAAATTACTGTTAATGAAGTTACACATCATGTCCCTCCAGGACTATTATAACTGCCCGAATAATTACTATTGTTTTGTATTTAAATAAATATTTATTAATGTTTTACTACAGAAAAAACTTTTTATTTATATATGAGTTTTATAAATATTGAAAATCACTAATTCTCCTATTACCCGAGTAGGTAGACTCATGAAAGATTTGGGTAATTGATAATGAAACGTTCACTATTGAAGCAGGTGAAAAAATATTTAAAATATCTCTCAAAGAGGGCCGGGGACCCAAATGAAATTTTTTCCTAATAATAACTATATAAAGACTGAAAATTAGAAATTCTCTCATTTTCCTTCTGGGTAAAAGCATGAAACTTTGGTAAGTTATTGAGTATATTGTTCCGATGATAATTGGCGAATTAGAATGTTAAATTCCCACTCAGGGGGGGGGGGGCGTGGGCAAAAATATATTTTTTCTAACATTAAAATCGGATTCAACACAAGTTCTCCAATTCATCGTGAGGGTAAAAACGTAAAACTTTGCGTAGTTATTTGGCATAAAATAATTTTAAGATTCGCACTTGACCGGAGCCTCAAAAATTTTTTTCCCCTATAATGTGCTATATAAAAATTGAAAATCACTAATTATCCTATTTCCGGAAGAAGTAAAACGCATGAAACGTTGGGGGGGGGTGTATGTTAAATACACTTCCACATTGGTAGCAGGTGTAAAAATATTTAAAATATCCTTTACTGCGGGCCGTGGGCCCAAATATAGTTTTTTTTATGCACGCACTCATCACTAATTCTCAAACTTCCCGTGTAGGTATGAGCATGAAACGTTGGAAAGTTATTGATTATCCCCTCTCGACATAAAGTGGTGAAAAGGAATTTTAAAATTCCAAATTATGTTGGGCAGGGGCCAAAAAATATTATTCGTCCCGTATAGGTAAACATTGAAATTAACTCTTTTTTTATGAGTATGTCGAGCTTGAAATTATTAGGAAATTGTTGAGTACACTTCCGCGAAGCCAAAAGTAAAAAAAAAAAGTAAATTGTTACATACTGCACTCCCCAATGTAATGTTTCAATAAAATAAACAGACAAACAAGATAGTTAATATATTTAATATATCCATCATGATTCAAATTAAAATTAATAGGTGTTTTCAATTGGTGTTACGTGGGTTCTCAACGCTAAATTAAATCCTAATTTACCGCAGCTAAGCGCGGATAAATTGCTAGTCTATATTAATAAAAGCTAAAGCCTTTACTGACTGACAGACTCATCCCAAATTCTCCAACTTTCAGTGTAGGTAGAAGCATGAAAATTTGGGAAGTTGTTTAATACCCTCTTGCTTTGAAAATTGGCGAAAAAGAATGTTAAAAATCTCGTTTATTTTTTGGCCTTGGGGCCAAAAACCTTTTTTTTTTCCACATATGGTCTTTATAAAAATTGAAATCACTAATTGTCCTATTTCCCATGTAGGTAGAAGCATGAAACTTTGGAAATTTTGTAGGTACATGCTTCTAATGATAATGTGAAAAAAAAAACGTTAAATGTCCTCCTCAGTGGGCCGGGGCCAAAAAAAATGTTTTTTTTTTTCTCCATATATGAGCTATATAAAAATTGAAAATTGTGATGTCTCTTTTTTCCGTATAGGTAGAAGCATGAAACTTTGGACATTTTTTTGAGTACACGCTCCAGACATAATTGGCAAAAAAGATTGTAAAAATTCTCTCTCATGGGGGACCAGGGGCCCAAATATTGTTTTTCTTATATAAAAAGCGACTCATTTCTAGATCTCCTAATTCCTAAATTTGGGAAATTGTTAAGTTCCCTCTCACGACAAAAGTCAGTGTAAAAGAATTTTGAAATACACAAATGTGGGAGCCGGGGCCCCAACAACTTTTATTTTTCTTATTTGAGATTTAAAAAAATTGAAAATCTATAACTCTCTCTATTTCCCTTGTAGGTAGACAAGGAAAAATAATTATAAAAATTTTAAAAATTTCCACGATTAGATGCCCAGGGGTCCAAAACTTTTTTTTTCACATAAAATAGGCTATATAAAACTGAATCAACACTAATTCTCCAAGTTTCCATGTAGGTAGCAGCTTAAAACTTTGGGAAGTTGTTGAGTACCCCCCCCCCCCCGTGATGTTAAGAGGTAGCAAATATTAAATAAAATTTCACTAGGGTGACGATTGCCGAAATATAGACTTTTCCCAATATGAGTTATATAAAAAAAAGACACATCTTTAAATCGCCAAGTTCTTGTGTACGTAGGAGCCTGAATGGTTGAATTGATTCAGATTAAAATCAATAGATGTTTTGAATTGGTGACACGCGGGTTCTCAACGCTAACTGAAATCCTAATTTCTGTAGCAAAGCGCGGATAAATTGCTAGTGTTTACGAAAACAATGTTTCAAGAGAACTGAATAATGATAAAGTTATTTATTATGGGACACGACGGTGGTCGAGTGGCAGCGTGCTTGACTGCCGTATCGATGGTCACGAGTTCGAATACATGCGAAGGCTAGGATTTGTTTCAGGGGCCTGAGTTCCCTTAGTCAACCAGCTCCAAATGGGTACCTAACAATATTTAGGCGGATGGGTAATGCATTGAACTCTTATAGCTGTGGCTGTGAACGCTGGATCACCTTGCCTTTGGACGCAATTATCTTCTTGCATAGAAGAAGCGTCTTTATATCTAATACATCACAGGATGTCCGAATAAATTGTTTTATAACTTGAGTTGACACATTCTTTATATTTTATTTATAATTATAAATTGTAAATGAGATTATCGTTGTTTTTCTGTTTTTTAAATTGTAATTTATAAAGTGACCCATGACTATGGAGGCCTCGGCCCTCAGGTTAGGATCGAAAAAATGCACAAGGAAAATAAAAGTTATGACCATAGGGCCGCTCCCCCCGGGCATCTTGGACTCCCCAGTCAACCCCGCCCACCTCCTTATCCGTGTTCACTCACATCTAAAACATAGCCGATCTTAACATCACACGGTAACCGAGCTTGACAGTTTCTTGCATCTCTAATTTAATGTTTTTGGTAAACATCATTAACAAAATATATAAATCACCACTGTTAAGTCTGTGTTTAGTATGCCTAAGTTCTGGTTCTCATTGTTCCAGATTATAGAGGGATTGTTGCTGTTTTGGTCAACAGTACACATTTTCACAAAGGCATGCACACACACACATCTCGCTATACTGTATTATATTATTTTAACATTGTTTGATTTCGTTTTCAAAAGTTGGATCTAATTATTATTTAATAAGACAATGACACACTTTCATTCATCAAAAGAAAAAGCAGTATTTAAATATTTTCTACAATTACTTTACTATGGTATATTATTAATTTAATAATTAATGCTCCAATTTTAATTATTTCAACATTTCCTACTATAAATTTAACAATACCTACAATTTCCCATTTTTGTTTCAATTTCTTAACATTGGATTTTTTTTGCAGGGCGGCGATAGCAAACGATGGTTTCTTTGACATGGATTGCAGAGATGCTTGCCGGCATATGGGATACAGACGATATGGCTGTGAACGTGCTTACAGTCAATTTTGCCAATACAGATTTATGCCTTACAGATGTATTTGCAGGGACCTTACATATTAAAGAAATGACGAGCATCAAGAATTAACATTAAGAAATATTTTTAAAGTTGAAAATTTTAACAAATAAATTTGTTATAATGAGAAATACATTTTTGGTTTTATCTTTTTAAAGGTGATTAAACAAATACACATCGTCACATAAAATTAACCCATATGCATTAGGACGTAATAAGGCTTAGACCTGGCCCCAATGAAAGCGATAGATCTTGATTGAAAATTAGCGTTTTTTCAAAATCAGTTTATTCTTATTTAAGTATGTTTTTCAGAAATCTGAGAACAGGGGTTAATGACCCTATTAGGGTTAAAAAATGGAACTCTTGGGGGTAATGCAAACTGATTTGGAACATATGAAACCAAATAGCACATTAGAATCCGTTATTAGATATTTTAAAGTTCACCATGTTTACGTATACGCTTAGATTATATACTACGTTCGAACTGGTTCCTTCCAGAAAACGCTTTTTAAAAGTTTAATATCTATGTATATTTGTAATCTACGTACTATACAAAGACACCAAACTCCTGTCCACTTTCATTTGTATTGACACGGTGACAATAATCTTTATCCAGATGATTGCATTTAGTATCCTCTATGTGAACATTAAAATTAACGCCTTAAAAGCAGAACTAACGTGCTCATTCCTGTTAATATCAAGCAAATTTAATATTATACTTTTTCATGAATAGTTATACTCTTTCTAAGGAATTTAAATGATTTACCTAACAACATCTCAACAGGAACAAAAGTTAGGAATTTGCTGATGATTGTATAATCTATAGAATAATTAAGTTAGAACAAGATAGCAACATTTTACAAAATTACTTAAATGAATTCATACAATGCGAAGCTAACTGGAGTATGTCCTTTCACCCAGAAAAATATCAACTGCGAAGAGCAACAAAACAACAGAAACAAATAAAATAAAAATATATCATTCATGGAATATAACTAACCGAAACTAAAGATGTAAAATACTTAGGGGTCATAATAATTGAGAAACTATTATGAAATCCCCATATCAATAAAAGTATCAAAAAATCAATCAAAACCTTAGCTTTCATAAAAAATAATTGTTTACAAATATAATAAAGATATAAAACTAAATACCTAACCTTGGTGAGGCCTATAATAGAATATGTATCTTCTGTATAGGACACGGTGGCAAGCGTGCTCGACTGGCTTACCCATGGTCACGAGTTCGAATACATGCGAAGGCAAGGATTTGTTCCTGTGGCCTAAGGAGTCCCCGAATCACCCGGCTCCTAACAATAGTTAGGCAGCTGGATATGCGTGAGACTCTCATAGCTGTGACCTGTGACACCTGCAACACTTGGCAACATATCATCTGTCATGGTCTGTGGACGTAATTATAGTCTGCATAGAAGGATCCATCCAATCTAGATCAAATTTAAAAAAAACAAAAACTCCCAGATTCATTACTGCAGAATATTTAAAACAAACAACAATATTATTATAAGTTAAATCATTAAATTTTGAAATACTAGAGGATAGAAGAACCAAGAGTAAAATAGTAATTATACATAAAGCATTTAATTCTAATTTAAAATACAAAACAAATATAACTTAATATAACCCTCAAAAAGACATACAGACAATAATACCTTTCTTATTCCGTATGCAGGAACAAACACATCTATTTTTTTTTCCGTCCGGAATTCGGGCGTGGAAAGTTTGCCAGAAATAAACCAGGAATGCCAACACTTTATCAGCATTTAAAACTCTAATAAGAATGTAGTACTAAACAGAAACAATGGATACAACTTAGGCTGCAGTAATCTACTGTTTAGAAGGATCGCCAGTAACAGATGAGTTATTAAATGTGTACATTTCGTGGTAATATTTTTTAATCCAAAAATTGTCGAAGAAATTTAGAAGAAATATTATTTTGTGCGCATTTCGAATTGCGATGACAAGTATTTGATGCATTCAATAGAGCTACTAACGATTATAAATACTTTAGAAAGGTCAATTTAAAAATGTGAAGATTTATTATTAAATCTAGAATGGCCAGAGCAGTTATACCTATAACTTATAACCGTTAGAACGATCGAAATTAAAATGTTAATATTTATAAGGTTATCAAATAATCCATGTTTTTTAGACTTAATACTGATCAAACGCGTTTTTGGTTTGGGCTTAGCCTCGGACCCATGTAGGGAGGGGTGGCCTACGACGCTCCTCCATTGCTTATAATGGGGAGCGTCGTATGGAGCTCAGCATTTTGATTGTCTAGTGTATATTTCTCAATATCGCGTAAAATTGATTGAGGAATAGAATCTTAACCAATTACGAAAAAGATATTTCTGGACCCCGTCATTGAAGGAATGGACACCAAGAGTACAAGGCCCTACATAATTTTAATATATCTCTAGGTTTTTATACATAAAGTTTTGTCATGATCAATTTATTTACACAGTAGCTACAGTTGAAACTATGTTTTTTATTTAGTTTTGTCAAAAAATGACAAATTTAACCAGCAGGTAACGCTTAAACTTATTTGATACAGCTCATTTGAAAAAAAAAACAAAACTTTATAGAACGTAACATGGATAAGAATTCAATTGTGTCGAACTCCTTCCCTCCATAAAACATATTGACACAATTATATAGAATATAAAAGCCGAGGTCACTCATTCACTGGATGTGAACGCTGAGGAACGATGTACGACAGTCTACAGCAGTTAGTTGAAAAATCGTGTGGTGATTAGCGCTTTAAAAATATTTAATATGACGTCATTGTTTGGTGTGCATCGATGCGCAAAATACAACCCCTATTATTAAATACTTTGCTTACATTTCAGAAAGTTTAATATTTCGTATTTATCAAAAAAGGACAAGTTAGTTGGGCTTTTGAAAAAGGTTGTCGCCGTAGGCGCCCTAGAAAAGTGGGCACCGCAGGCGCCACGGCGCCCGGCACAATTTAGTAATAAAGAAAAGGGAATTTTAATGGAAACTCAATAAAGACATCGTTAATTTTTAAGTTACAGATAAATAAAAACGCTTTCATTTCTCGATTTATTTTATTGATATTGTCATATAAACAACGCTCAAGAACAAAACTATCCATAGATTAGTTCAACTCAGTGTATATATTAATGAAAGTAATAAATTTTTCTTTATCTTAATTTTATAAAAAAAAACTTCTATCGCTACTTGAATTAACTATGTCAGGTGTAAGAAATATTCAAAGTAATGATGTTATATTATACAGGGTTTCTCAAACCTAATTAACTTAAAATAAACTTGAATAATGAAAAAAAAATTGAATTCATTAGTTTATGTTATACCCATTATGTAAAGTAGTCCTTACATGACAATGCCAAGCAAGATTCTTGTTCTAATTAAAAACCAACATATTCACAATTCAGTAGATTAGTTTTTGTACGAAATCATTTACCGAATTATGTAACTGCTTAAACCTCACATGAATTTTACAGTAACCTTATGATATGAAGAAGACAAGTTTCTTCTCAACCAATTAAAAAACAACTTAGAGACATAATCTACAAAATGTACTTTCTTGTTCTTTGATCGTAAGGTTAAATTAAAGTTTCTCCGCATAAAACTTTAGCAAAAGTAGCAACCTGCAGATTACATTATTTTCTCTGTAGGTAGTCTCTATGAAGAACGTTTAACACTACACGTTGGTAAATAGTTTCAGGTATCATTGAATTCAGAGAGATATTTTTCTAAAGACAGTTCATGATTTCGGATGTCTAAAAATAGAAAAGAATGATATTTTGTTTCGACTAACAAAACCTTGTGTCTGTCTCTGTAAGTTTTTCTATAGCTTTTAAATTAACATCAAAATGGCTTCATGATATTTTTAAAATGTTGTATCCTTTAGTATGTTTAAATGCATTGTCTGTAGCAGAAATTATATATTTCTAACGGTGTTGGACATTGAAAAGAAAGAATCAAAAGTTCTGCTGTACAAAAATATTTTAAGAGTTCGTTTTAGTATAAGAAGCAAATAAGCAACGATGTTTATTTTGCTATTTTATATAAAAAAAACTAATTTGTTATTTAGAGTTTTTGTATATTGCCAGTCAAGTAAGATTATTAACACACGTTGAGCCCCTGAAATCCTGTATTTAAGCCCATCACCATTAAGCGTTTTTAAAACCATTTCAGAAGTGTAACAAGACGTTCCCTTGTTGTTTCAATGAAATCTTTGAAATTATCTACATCTACTTTCTGATTCAAATAACTACATATCACACACACAAATTTTTTGATAAGTAAATATATAAAATATCTTCGATAAATTAAATTTAATCGTTAACTTTTGAAAAATACCGATTAATTAATCGATATTTTTTTTAAAAAAGCTAAAAATAAACTATGACGTCATTAAACTGAACATTTCAATGAAAGCAATAAAAACAGGCAATTAATTTTTGAAAAGTTATTTTTAAAACACAGCAATAAAAATAATTTAAATAACGTTATAACGTTTAGGCACTTGGCTGAAAATTTCAAATTAATTTTAAAATATAAAAGTAATTCAGCTGTATAGATATTTTTCATAATTAACAAAACATGAAGATCATTTTTTTAATCCTAACTGGGTGGAAAAGTTGTTTTTTTTTCTCAGACCTTAAAATCATTTTTTTCCATAGGTTGTTTTCCTTCACATTGTGCGTCCTGTAATAGAATTTCTGTAAAATGCACAAATCTTAAGTATTTAATTTAATTTTTAAAATAGGATACTCTTAGGTGATATATTTAACTATAAGTAGTTAAATATAATGTTCATGAATTTAAATTTTGTTATTGTTAATTAATTAAAAACAATATTTTTTTATATCATTTTCCTTATAAAATAGTTTTTTTTTTGGTGAAAATTTACACTTTCAAAACATGCCTTTTAAATGGAGAAGATTGTACTTTGAAAAAAAAAATATTATTAATTAAAATTAATAAATCGAAAAAGAATTTTAAAACATTTCTTTAATTTTAATAACTATTTTATGGATCAAAATAATTTTAATCGATAAAGAAATTTACGATTAATCGAGAAATTAATCGGTAATTTCCACAGCCCTAAAAATATGGGAAAAAATATAATGGAATAGTATTCTTTTTCCTGAGACAATACAGTGATTTTTGGTTAACGTTAACTCCTAAAACTGCAGTAAGATTATTTTAAATTTTAAGAGACACATTTTAACCCAATTAACACGATGTTCTCAGAGCACGGGATCGTGCAGATACATCAGTTTCACATTATTGACACAAGAATTTATTGCCACTGGGTTTTCTGATTCATTTAATTTGAAAAAATAAAATCTTAATGTTAGGCAATTTTTTTTCGCAGTGGCTAATGTAGCATTTAATTTATTTAATGGCAGCAATAGATTAAATTAGATTAGAAATTGTGTTTCTCCTTTTAGTTTATGTTACAAAGCGAAGTATTAAAATAATTACAATACGCTCCAGAACAGGGAAGGGGTGTTAGAAAGTGTGACAGTTTGTGACGGGATGGGGGAGGGGGAGGTGGGTCCAGCCATGTGTGACGTCATGGTGTTTTATCAAAAATAGTATTTTTTTTTTGTTTATAAGATAATTTTTGTTCACAAGTGTGACGTACTTTAATGGGGTGGAGACTGAATCCGAAATTTTTGACAGTTTGCTAAAAAGGTGGTGGGGGGGGGGGTTTAGCTAAAAATGATTACAAATAGCGTTAAGTACTTTACTGACAACCCCCAGTATAATGATTTAAATCGATCGGCTACAGTAATTTTAGCCTTCCAGGCTATTGTCAAATTTGAAAAATAAACTAAATTACAAAGAAGAGTTTTTTTACTTTCAACTACTACATTTTCTCGTTTTATTATTAGTATCTGAAGAATTTATATTCAAAATGAAGTTAGAAGCTCTTGCAGAAGAAAAATTCACATATTTTAGTTCATTTATTTAAAAAAAAAAATCATATTTAGTTATCATGGTGACGGGTGAATGGTGTGACAAGCTATAAAGAAAACACAAAAGAAAGCCTTGCTTTCATTTCCGTACAACAAGAAATAGTTGATAAATTTGCTCAAGATCGTTGAATTTAAATGGAGAAAAATGAACTTAAATAATTACAATTTATTTCCTAAACCCTGTCCTTGATGTAATGGATATATAGTCATATGGTGTCAAATAGTATTTTAATATAATCAAGTAAGTTTTTGTTTACAAAGTTTGGCCCAGCATCAAGCGCTTCAACTAATTTTATAAAATTAGTATATTACCTTTGAGGCAAGATATAAAGTTGGAAACATATGTTTATAGAAATCAATTTCATAACTAATTTATTTCTCTAATATGTTACAAGATTGTATAAAATATAAGTTAAAAAAATATTTGTGACCCCAGTCCTAGCAGATTAAACATTTGCCGCACCGTGGCAAGAACTCGAGTTACGGGTTCAATTCTCATTACTGGCACGGCCCCGTTGGTATTGTGCTAGCCACACAACCTCTTGTTCGTTGATTGTGGCTTAAACCTGGGAAGAAGTACCTTAAAGTAGTAATGGAATTCGAATATCATTTAAAGACACTAGATGCAATTAGAAACTAGGGGAAAAAACTGAAGGGGGAAGAACTGGATAAGCTTGTAAGGGAAAAGTGGGAAGAACATGAGCGTGAAAGAAAATTGAAGGAACAGAAAGAGTATGACAAAGAAAAATTGAGAAAACATAGACAGCATAAAGAATTAATAGGACAGTTGCGAGCAAGTTATACATTGCGTGATTTTTATTTGAAAAGAAATCTAATTTTGACGGAAGCCACTAGAAATAAATATATGGGAAGTACTGAAATAAAAAAAAAATCTGGGGGAAGCTATCTTGCATTATGTAATTATTGTTAAAGAAACAGCACTAGAGAAACACAAAAGTACAATGAGTGAGCTAGGGGCAGCGTAGATTAAACAGCGCTAGAAAAGAAAGGCAAAGAACACTATACAGAACTTGATGAAAATGAAGTGGAGTCACAGAATATAAAAAAGGAAATTGGCAAAGTAAACAATCAGTTGAAAAGGATGATTTATTAGAAAAAATGCAGAGAGAACTAAACGACAGGATAGTAGAAACTACGGATATGGTAGAAGAACTGGCTCATAAAGAAGACAATTGTGATGTAACATGTAACGTTACACTGAGTGAAGAAGACAATGCTGAAAATTGGAGAGAGGTTGTAGAAAAGGGAGAAGATTATGACAAAAATCTGAAGTTAATGGCAAAAGTTTATGAAAATTCGAACAAAGAAATAATGAAAGGCAAGGAGAAAAAGCCTAACCTGTATAAGGCAGGACACAGGGGCGTTGAAGAAGTCTGAAGCAAAAAAAAATATATTAGAAAGATTAAAGGGTGACCACAAAACCAAATTAGATTAAAAGGAAGTCGAGTTAGTAAGCTTAAAATTGAAAATTGAATCAATGAAGAGAGAGATGTCTAGTTTGTTATAAATAGTAAAAAACAAAGAGGAAAAACAGGAAAAAATGAATAGAAACCTAATCATTGCACACAACAGGTAGGAGTAAGGCTTTAGCCGAAAAAGATGGGTTATTAGAAGAATTAAAGAGAGAGAGCACAAATGAAAAATAAATGAAGATGCCATGAACCTGAAAATGAAAAAAAAATTACTGAAATGGAGAAAGTGTATTCAAGTTTGATAAAGATTTTCAAGAATAAAGGTGAAAATCTAGCAGAGATGGAGTTAACCTTAATCATTAAGCACCATGATGTAACAGCGCTGAATAAGACGCTGACTGATAACGATGAAGTTGTAGAGAAATTACATGAGAAGCTAAAGGAAATTAAGATAGAGAACGAATATATTAAAGAAAGAGTGACTCAGAAAGAGGAAGAGAATATGGCGTTACCAAAAAAACGTAGCAGATAACGAAGAAGACATAAGGGAATTATGGAGAATCATAGACGAAAAGGAGGAGAAAATGACGAAATTAATGCTGAGATTAACAGGGACTGTTACAGATATGACAGGTAGGGTGCAGAGAAGGTCCAAGACGCTCAGATGTAATATTGAAAAACTTCATGAAAATAACTACACATAATTATTGATAAAGAATGAAAAGAATACAGACAAAAATGAAGTTGACAAAGAAAAATATAGTGACCGAAATAGTCAAGATGAGTTGAAACCCATAGAAGAAGAAAAAAGTACACTGAAATATAATGAGGAAAAAACTGCAATGTGTGCTGCAGAGATAGGAGAGAAAAGCACGCTAACAGAAAAATATGACATTTGCATAGTGGGACATTGTTTTGAGTTGGCTCTAATGGACAAAAAACATGATTATGACCTCCAAAGATGGAAATATGTGTATATGCATGTTTATATAGTTTAAAATATAATGGGTAAAATATATGTGTCGCCCCAAACCCCGAAGTAAAAGACGTTAGGATCTTAATACCATACAAAATTGTAATACGGGCCATCGCATTTCGAATACAAAATTTGGTAAATGATCCATTTGTATAAAATAATTTATATATATTTCATGTAAAAAATGACACTTTGGGCTCCCGGTCCATAGTAAGGAGTATTTTAAGAACGTTATGTGAGAAAGCCTAAACGACTTTCTTAAGTTTTTTCTCGATATGTTATTACAAGTTATCAAAAAAAAAAACAACAAAAAAACAAAAACAAAAAAAAAAAAAAAAAAAAAAAAAAAAAACAAACAAAACATGAAGGGCCCTTAAGTCAAACTCATCTATAATTTCAAAAGGGTAATAATGGATATTTATATTTTTCAACATTGGTCAAATCGTGTAAAATTGTATCTTATCTTTAGGGCTGCGGAAATTAATGACTAATTTCTTGATTAATCTTTAAAGATCAGCTCATCACCTTAACCAAATAATGTCAATACTTCTCTGTTTTCGTTTTTGATAAAAATATGTTATATAAAGAAGAAACTCCAAGGTTATCTCGATATTCGACAAGTACGTTAAATAAATGTTACGTACGACTCCATTATTTTTCAGCTTTTGGCTTTAATAGAAATATTCGCTTAATTAATCGCTAAATTTTTCAAAAGTTATCGATTAAATTTAAATTAATCGTTAACAGACCTACTTACGTTTTATATTTTTATTTTTTACTGAAGATTAATTCATCCTATGTTTATCTAGGATTAGCAGGGGTGGATTGGGGCACCAGGACGCAGGAAAAACTCCAGGTGGGCCGCCAGGACCGGTGAATTAAAACTAATTAATAATTAATATGAGGTGATATTGGACGATACAAAAATAAAATAATATAGGCCAGCGACGAGCAAAACGTACATCTACTATGGAAAAGGCATGTTTGAATTATTTCAAGAGAGACTCATTGATTGTAACATGCATATTGAAAATTGTGTCGAAATGCTACAGATGGAGCAGCCAAAATGCAAGGACAGTACAATGGGTTTTCTAAATGTCTGAGTGACGTCTCACCTCATCAAATTCTTGCCTTGTGCTAATCACGTGTATTAAATCTTGTTCTAAGAGATACCACTCAAACCATGAAATCTTCAATTAGTTTATGTCAACTGCTTAACTCATGTGTGGTGTTCTTTAGCGAATAGTATAAAATAATGGATAATAGGGTCGATCTCCAACAAAAATCTAGACACCAATGATTATATATTATTGATAAAAACTCGATTGTGGGCCAAAGAAAGTACGTTAGAAAAGTATTTGGAAAATTCAATGATCCAAGCTTAATATTGTTCATTGAATTGATTTAATGCTACAAAAACTTGTATCATCAGACGCATACAATGCCAACACCAGACATCAGGGATACAACTCAAACGTTACAAAATATTGTGGCGAGAAAGATGTGAATATAGTTTGACAAGTTGTCTAGGGGTGTGATATTTAATTTATCCTCTCTCTGCCTACACGTGTATACTTTGATGATCTCTCACAAAACGATTGATCAACAAACACAATGGGGAAAATGTAATAATAATTTATTATACAATATTTACACTGGGCGGAAACTGGTTCCGTTATGGCCAAAATTCATCATTAGGCCTAAGCCAAACAAAATAATGGATATATGGATTATAATTAAATTTAAGGATGTAGTGCCCCGCTCTGTGAGTGGTTGGTACTGCACTTCCTTGCTCAGGATGTAACCTCAGGTTGACGCGCCCCGCTCGGTGAACGGTTGGTTCTGCACGCTGCTGTCCTGTGGGCTGTTTCACCTATGGTTCCAGGTGACTTCGGTTGTCACAGAGTGTGAACAACCGGCTTCTGCACAGGTGATGTGTAGGCAAAAACCACTGGGGTTGGCTTCAGCGTTACGCTCAGGGTAATGCTGGAAAAGATGAGTTGCCCTCTGGTCCTGTCGATCGGTGCAGGGTGAGGTAGGGGTTGGATGCAGGTCGCGTGGATAGCGGTGAGTCCAGCTCCTGGTCCAAAGATGCGGGTCGGGGGTCGAATACATGTCGCGTGGATAGGGGTGAGTCCAGCTCCTGGTCCAGGTATGTGGATTGGGGGTCGGATACAGGTCGCGTAGATAGCGGTGAGTCCAGCTCCTGGTCCAGGTATGTCGACACCTCGCTAGGCGATCGCTCTCTGGAGTTCGTGATGTCTCGCAGCACAGGTTGGTGCCTAGAAAACCAGAACAGATTCTGGCTAACTGACAATGGTGCCGGCTTTCTCACATCAAAGATGACTGTAGATTTAGTTCAAGGGCTTGAACGCTCAGTCGATACAGCTCACAGTGACGTTCGGGCGGCAAAAGACAGAATCTTGTCGATGCAGAAATTTTATACATGTGTGGATAGCCTCGCTTTCGGGCAACCTTGCAGTTCACTGAATATTTTAATTATTGACCATTGATCCTTGAAGTGCTCCGCGAGTTATTTTTTCTTGTTTTGATACTATTCTTGTGCAAATATTATTGAGCTCACAAATTTCGCCACAAATATGTTTATCAAGTTTGAAATTGTTGTCAGTACAAAACTATACTTAAGAATATTCCAGCACACAGGATCGCTATCTAATTATTAAAAAACCACCGAAATTGATGTACTGCAAGCATACCGTATGTAGATTGTACTATTTGTACTATCAAATTGTTTAAAAATATATCAAGAGATTTCGATGGTGTACTTGATTGTGTTAAACGATTTGTGTCCTGGGCTAATTACACATTTCTTAAAATGTTAAAATTACCATTGAGGACTTATTTGTAGAGAAATATTACACAAAACTAAAATGTGTGATGAAATAAGAACGCACGAGGTACTAGGAAATAATGTAGCGGACAGATATCGCAACAAAGTTCATAAATGCATCATGGATAAATTTGTAAAAGCTATTAAAAACGATGTGTGAAAGTCACGATTCTTTATACGCAGATATTGCTTTTCTTGATCCACAGAACCTTTAGGATAAAACCGTAAGGTTTGCCTAAACCAGCGATGCTGCACCGTAGCAGTATTCATGTTAGATTCAATTAAATCACCTTTGTAACTAATCTCAAAGAAGAGCTAACTGATTTTGCGCATAAATGGGACAAATTGAAAAATATATTCTGTACCCGACGAATACATACACCAAATGTTCGATGATTCGGTAGAAGACATCGTCAGTGAAGATTCGCCACGTGAACTCTGGGATGACCAAGTTATGGATAACAGTTCTGAATTTCCGAAACGCAAATCTTGCTCAATATGCCCTGTTTGCTGCTTTTTTTAAATACTACACCAATACAGTTTCTATCGACAAACATACAGGCATCTCTTTAGTGCTTATAAACTCTTATTTACTCTGTCGTCTACCCAAGTAGCTTGTGAGAGATCTTCCCTTAAACTGAAATTCCATTAAAAAATCGCTAGCGAAGCTCATTGTCTCCTATATACCTTGCATATATTTTATGCTTATGTAAAAAAAACCCCGATATTTTAAGTGAATTGAATATTGACAAAATTATAGATCATGTAGCTGAAATGGCACCCAGCTTAAAGAAGTTGCTTCTACAATAAACAACATCACAATGAGTTCGAATAAATTGATTTATAATTTAATTAACACGTGCATTCTATGATAGTTTCTCATTTATTATGACTCCTAAGTATTTTGCAGCTTAACTTTGGGTTAGTTCTTTTTTATGAATGAAATATTTTAAATTTCTATTTTTCTCTTTCCTTTTTTTTCCCATCTCGCAGTTGACCCTACCGAGGGTCAGCGATGTCCGCAAAAAATAAGGGACAAATGGGTACAAACACACAAAATTTTAAAAAAAAATGTTTTGACTGGGGACCTCTCACGTGTAGGACGCACGTGATGACCACACCACTACGAAATACAGGAACAATGTATTGGAAAAACGAAAGTGAACTCAAGAAGCAATGTTTTTTTTCGATGACCCCCTCCAGTATCATTGTTGTGAAACTACAAACTAATTCATCAACACTAGTAAGGGTCATTCATCATGCTTATTTGCAAATAGCCTCTTTGCTTTTTATTGCATAACTAGCAATTTGTCCGCGCTTTGCTGCGGGAAGATGGAGTATTAGTGATAAGTGAGTGAGTGCATAAAAAACTATATTTTGGCCCCCAGCGCCCACCAAGGAATATTTTAAATATTATTTCACCTGCTGCCATCGTGGAAGTGTATTTAAAAATCCCCAACGTTTTATGCGTTACCTATTTGTGTAATAGGAAAAATTGTGCTTCTCAATTTGTATATGGCACATGTTTGAAAAAAAAAAACGTTTTTGAGGTCCCGACCCAAATGAGTGTGAATTTTAAAATTATAAAATTATATTACGCTAAATTTTGTCCCGAAAGGGTACCCAACAAATTCCTAAAGTTTTATGCTTCTACCTACTTAGGGAATGGGAGAATTAGGGATTTTTTATTTTTATATAGTTAATATTAGGGGAAATCTACATTTTAGCCTCCCAGCCCACAGTAAAGAATGTTTTAAATAATTGTTCACCTGCTACCATCGTGGAAGTGTAGTTAACAAACCCCCAAAGTTTCATGCGTTTGCCTATTTGGAAAATAGGAGAATTATTGATTTTCAAATTTTTATAGCACGTATAAGGAAAAAACACGTTTTTTTGGGCCCAGGCTCTCATGAGCGCGCATTTAAAAATATGTTCGTCGTTTTGAGGGTACCCAACAACTTCCTAAAGTTTTATGTTTTTACCTACACGATGAATTGTGGAATTTGTAATGAGTCGGTTTTTAATATTTAAAAAAAAATTATATTTTGGCCCCCGGCCCCCATGTGAGTGGAAATGTATCATTCTCTTTCGCAAACTTTCATCTGGAGATTGTACTCAACAACTTCCCAAAGTTTTATGCTTCTACCTAAATGGAGAATGGGGGAATTAGTTATGTGTAGTTTTTATATAGTTTATATTAGGAAATAAACAACATTTGGCCCCCCGGCCCCCAGTAAGAGATATTTTGAAATATGTTTTCATCTGCTACCATCGTGAATGTGTAATTATCAATTACCCAACGTTTCATGGGTCTACCTACTCGAGAAATAAGAGAATCAGTGATTTTCAATTTTTATAAATCTCATATAAAAAAATACGTTTTTGGGGTCCCGGCCCCCATGAGTGGGAATTTCAAAATTGTTTTACACCAACATTTGTCCTGAGAGAGTACTTAACAATTACCAAAAGTTTCATGCTACTACCTACACTGAAAATTGGAGAATTAGTGATACGTTTTTTTTTTAATATAAGAAAAAATATATTTGGGCCCCCGGTACCCAATTAGAGAGAATTGTAACATTCTTTTTGTCAATTGTCAGGAGCTTGTACTAAAAAAAATTCAAATGTTTCATGCTTTTACCAATATGGGAAATGTGAGAATTAGTGATTTTCAATTTTTGTATAGCTCATATATAGGAAAAAAGGTTTGGGGGCCCCGGATCCATTAGTGGGAAATTTAACATTCTCTTTTGCCAATTATCATCGGTAGCATGTACTCAAAATATTTAAAAAGTTTCATGCTTCAAACTATATGGGAAATAGGAGAATTATTGATTTGCAATTTGAAAATAGCTCATATAAGGTAACACATTTTTTATGGGGCCCCATTTTTGGGGGGCTCCCGTACCTCTATGAGTGGGCATTTAACATTCTCTTTCGCCAATTATTATCAGGAGATTAAACTCAACAACTTCCTAAGCTTTCATGCTCTCCACCTACATGGTGAATGGAAGAAATAGTGATTTTTAGTTTTTAAATTTTGGCCCCAGCCCCCCTGGAAGAGAAATTTAAAAAGTTATTTCACCTGCTAGCATCGTGTAAGTGTATTTATAAACTCCCCAACATTTGATGAGTCTACCTACTCGGAAAATAGGAGAACTGGTGATTTTCAATGTTTATATAACTCATTTAATGAAATAATCGTTTTCGGGGCCCCAGTCCTCATGAGTGGGAAATTTAATATTCTCTCGTTGGAAGCATGTACTCAAAACATTTCTTAAGTTTGATGCTTCTACATTCGCGGAAAATAGATGAATTATTGATTTTTAATTAGCATATAGCTTATATAAGGAGAAAAACAATATTGGGGCCCCGGCCCCCATCCGTTTGAATTTCAAAAACCTTTTTCGACATTTTTTGTCGTAAGAGTGTCTCTAACAATTTCTTAAAGTTTCATGCTTCAACCTATACGGGAAGTTGGAGAATTAGTGATGTAGGCAAAAAAAGTTTTTGGGCCTCCCGTCCCACATAAGTGAGATTTTCAAAATTCTTTTTCGACATTTTTCGTATTTAGAGGGTACCCAACAACTTCCCAAAGTTTCATGATTCTACCTACACGTGAAGTTGGAGAATTAGTGATGAATCAGTGAGTCAGTCAGTCAGTCAATGAGTGAGGGCTTTCCCTTTAATTGTTATAGATGTAAGCAAAAAAAGTTTTTGGGCCCCCGGCCCCACATGAGTTAGATTTTCAAAATTCTTTTTCGCCAATTTTCGTAGTCAGAGGGTATTCAACAACTTCCCAAAGTTTCATGCTTCTACCTACGTGGGAAATTGGAGAATTAGTGATGAAGGAAAAAAACTGTTTTTGGGCCCCCGTCCCCACATGAGCGAGATTTTAAAAGTTCTTCAACGCCAATCTTCGTCATTAGTGGTTACCCAGCAACTTCCCAAAGTTTTATGCTTCTAGCTACACGGGAAATAGGAAAATTGGTGATTTTCAATCTTCATAAAGCCCATATAAGGAAACAATCTTTTTGGGCCCCCGGCCCCACTTGAGAGATATTTAAAAATTTTTTTTTTTGCCAAACGTTGTCCACAGTGGGTACTCAGCAACTTCAAAAAGTTCCATGCTTCTACCTACACGGAAAGTCGGAGATTTAGTGATGTAAGCAAAAAAAAAAGTTTTTGGGCCCCCGGCCCCACATGAGTTAGATTTTCAAAATTCTTTTTCGCCAATTTTCGTAGTCAGAGGGTATCCAACAACTTCCCAAAGTTTCATGATTCTACCTACACGGGAAGTTGGAGAATTAGTGATGAATCAGTGAGTGAGTCAGTCAGTCAGTCAGTGAGTGAGGGCTTTCCCTTTTATTAGTATAGATTAGTTTGTGTATTTTGTATTTAAAAAAAAAAAAAAAAAACATGGCCTTGATAAAGCACTGCCCCTTCATTATCATTTGTTTAAATCTTGAATGTAACTTTAATGACATGTAAACATAGATTAAAATGTTATCTTATCCACGGAAAATTTAACCACAAAACGATTGCACCCCTTTCCCTAATAAGTTAGGACGTGACATGGAAACACAATGTCTAGCACATGTATCTATTTATCTGTTGATCTAAGGTCTATGCCTCAAAACTTTATGATTTTTTCATATGTCATCGTCAAAACGTGACATACAAGTTGCATCACGAAAATTAAAATCGGTGACATTTTTATATGGACATTTTGATAATACTTTGATAACATTTGGAAATTGTTTTGTCGAATGACATTAAAAACAATTATTTTATCATATTAGAAATTTGGATTGGGAGACAAATGAGGTAAAGAGATAATTAGAAGATAATGTCATTCATTACATAATTGATCACCAATCGCCACCCTCTTGGGGATAAAGCAAGAAAAAATAGAAAAACAATAAACATATACATATTTTTGTGTTTTTCATCGTAATATAATGGTTGTAAAGTTCAGACATAACTGCAGTCATAAAAGTTTAAAGGTAGTATGATAGAACTAATATTTTTGTAAAAATAATTTGGCAAGCGTACAAATTTCTACTATTTATTAAGCACAATTCATTTACTTTCTCCAGACACATCAGAAAGGGGCGCCATTTTACGAAGTAGATCTCTATATATAATCTCTATATAATCTTCTGTATCTTTACACTTTACATTTGAATTTTAAATAATTCTTCTTTCCAATGGCGTACTTCGCTTGTTTTGTGCTGTTAGCCCTACGTGAGTATTGATGAATTACATTAATTTTGTTATTTAATTAAAATTTAGAAAGCAATAAAAAAAATCCATGTTTGCTACGATGGTATACAGATACAATAATCATTACAATTTAAGTTTCTGTATAAAAGGTCATAAGAGCACTTTCTTTTATCATGAAATAAAATCGCACATAAACATTTTGATATTAATACATTGTTTACAATAAAATTTACTGAAACCGATTGGAACACCCGTGCTCGTGACGGTCCACCAAAGAAATTAAGCCCCCTGTTAAAATTACTTTTCTAGTTCGAACTTAGTTTTAACAGTAAGTTGTAGGAAATAGCTTTTCAAATTTAAGAATGCTTGGCAAAAAGATTAGATTCCAAAACTTCAGGCATTGCTGTACATCGAAATAAATACTATCTTGAAGTATCAAAATGCAAAAAAGGGTAGTGAACAGCATCACAACTTATATAGCTTATACATAGGCATTGATAAGTGACACAAGTATATGTGCAAAACTTCAGCTTGGTAGTGGGTCAATATTTACTTTTGTTTTTCCGCTGCTCCGACAGAACAAGAGAAAAAGTGATAGACGGCGGTGGAGCTAATGTAAGCGATTTAATTAAAGAACACATAAAAGCAAAGGTTTTGATGGTAAATCTCTTAATATATGTTTCAGAACTAACGAATGTACAATCTCTTTTTGGTCGAGCCGGTAGGCTCTTAGGACCCGGTTCATTTTATAGCAAGCGAGCCTCATCATTCGGGCATCACCATAGAGGTAATCCTCTGCAGGTACCGCAACTTCACCCTCCAATACCCCGTCCAACTCGTGGCAACATTCGAGTACTTGGGCCACCGTCTTCTCCGGGCAGCCACACAGCCGACAGGCCAGTTCCCTCCTGTTGTCAAAATTATACAAGTAGCTTCATATGGAACACTGATCAGATTTCATGCGTGTTATGAGTGTCTGATTACTATGTTCAAGTCTCCTCCAGGGATCGTTATTAAATAGTCGCGGCATTTTCTGGTATAACTTCCTGGGCATATTCCCATTTGCCCAGCCCTCAAGCAACTTCTCACGGAAATGGTCTTTTCGCCACGACTTGAGCACCAGATGTGTCAAGGGCTTTTTCGGGTTGGGGCTGGGCTGCGCCTGCCTTTGCCAGTGCGTCGACCCTGTTTGATTGTGTCGTACCGCAGTGTCCGGCCGTGTACTGTAGGACCACTCTGCCGCCACGTGCCAGGAGTTCACCTACTGTCTCCAAAATGACACCTACCGTCTTTGCCTTCAGAGAGGATCGATCCAACGTCTCGAGCAAAAACCGAGGATCAGTGAAGACCACGACGGTCGGGAAACTCTTTCTCTTTCCTAGACGTCGGTGCACTTCTTTCAAGCCTCTGTGTATCGCTTCCAGTTCTGCGTCATGACTACTATTAGCGGATCCACACGGCCCTGACAACTCAAAGCTAACGGGTCCTGGCTGGGGGTATTGAATAAGCACACCGTATCCACTTCTTCCATCTCTGACACGTGAGCTGTCTGTTAGACTTTTACCACGCCGTCTCCATATGCTTCGATAGTGCGTAAAGTCTCATCTAGCAAGAGCTCAACGGGACTAGTCCTTGTCGCCGCGGCATTTGCCAGTGTCAAACGTATTTCAGGAGGGTCAAAGCTTTCATATGGCCCTCGAGCAGGGACCAGTTGAATTCTTTCCCTGTGTTTTGGGTAAGGGGATTGAATCTTCTAGTTCGTAGACCACGTCCATTAAGGAGGGTCACTTCAGCCTTGTCCTCTTAACCCAGCGGTCTTGTAATTGGTAGCAGGGTTCGTCATGCTCCAACCTACGGTATCGCTTAACAGTGGTCACGATCGCCTTTTCTCGCCTCATCGCCAGGGGTTCTACGTTTGTCATAATTTCTACCGCAGCGATGGGTGTGGTACTTAACGCCCCGCAAATGAACCGTAGAATTTGGTTCTGTAATCGGTCCAGTCCCTCTAGGGTCGTACAGCTCGCAAAGGCCTCAACCGGGAGGCTGTAGTCAATAGCACTTTTCACGCTACCAAGATAGAGAGCTCTTAGTAGTCTTGCGTCTGCACCCCAAATAGTGCTATCTAGCTTCTTCACCAGGGACAATTTAGCTGTGGTTTTGGCGCATAATTCACAAACATAGTTATGCATCTGGAGTTTCTGGTCCAGCTTTATTCCCATGTATGTTGGCGTCCGATCCCAATTTAACCTCTTTCAACAGATCTGAAGCATCCCCTCATGCTTCAGAGCATTCCGTCCATTAATGAAAATGGAATGGACCGTTTTTTCCGTATTGACTTCTGGGCGCCATTGATTGGCGTAATTTTAAATACAATTCAGATCACTCTGCAGCTGGTTTTGCAGTGTTGCAACGTCTTGTTCTGAACTCATATCACCAGATCGTCCGCAACATTGCATTCTGAGACTCAAGAATGTCTTGTTGGTCGTGAACGTAGGCTAAGAATAATGTACAGCTGAGAGCTGAACCCTGTGGGAGTCCGTCTTTAAGTCGTGCTTCACCTAGCCGAGTCTTAATCGTTCAGTCAATGAGGAACGATTTTATTCAGCTGTACATTTTAACAGTGACACCTAACTGCCGCAGTTTGTAAAGTAGCACTCCACGCAACACCTTGTTGTATGCCTGTTTCAGATAGAAGAACACTGCAACCGTGTTGTCCTTCATCTGGAGTTCGTTTGTCCTAATCTGAATAAAGCGTAGTGCTTGGTCCATCGGGTTACGTCCCTTGCGGAACCCACCCTGTGCCTTCAGAATGCTTTTAGTCTTTTCAAGGTACCAATAAAGCCGTGCGTTCATTTACCGTTCAGCCACCTTACCCACACACGACGTGAGGGAAATGGGCCGGTAGCTAGACGGGTATTCACCTCGCTTCACTTCCTTATGTATTGTGGTTTTTAAGGCCTTTTTCCAAGGCTGCGGCAGCGTGCCTGTAGTCCAGGTCTGTTGATAAAACTCAAAAGTTTTATTTGGCCTGTCTTGCCCAGGTGCTTGAGTATTTCGTTTTGAACCTTATCTGGCCATGTTGCTTCAACAGCTTGGCATTTGTCAAGTACAGTTTGCAACTCTGTCATCGTGAAAGGTGCCAAAAACCCCTCGAATTAAGGGCCCGTTCTTTGTCAACTGGATCCCTCTCTTCGCATTCGGTCGACCGTTTGGCTCAAGTTTGGGTTCTTTACTTTACCTGCACCAGATAGTGCGTCGATTAGCCGCCAAACTTTCCTACCGTCTGCGAGGTCGAGTTTTTCGCACGTATTAACCCACTTGGCCTTCTTCGCCTTTTCGACAGCAGCACGGGCTTCGGCTGTTACCTTTTGCACGCCCTACGAGCCTCTGGCGTCTTCAGCCTGGCAGCTTTTTTTCTTGCCTTCGCTCTTTTTTCACCAAATCTTTTAGGCTCCTGTCCCAGTAGGGCCTGAATTTCTGTTTCCCATTCGTCATGGGGACCATGCGCCTTGCAATCTCGAAGATAGTGCCATTAAACTTCTCGTAGGTGTTGTCTATGTTGCCTCCTGAAACATCCAGTAGAGCGAGCTTGGTCTCGCTCTCGGTCTCGTATTTTCACCAATCGGCCTTGCGGAACTGCCAATGCCTTCTGTCAAATCGAGGTTTGCCCGAACCAAGCACAAACTCAATCAGATTTGGGAGGATGTCACTTCCAAATTCCTTCAATACCTCCAATCCATGCTTGAACTCAAGGTCCGCTTAGATAAGCGTTCTATCTGGGCGAGACTCCGTGCTGTGTCTCGTGTGCAGCAGCGTCTGTTCGCTTTACTCATTTTGTAATCTGTTCAAGTTAGTACTAATACAGACATCCTTAATGTATCGGCCTGACGCGTTCCGTTTGGAATAGCCCCAGTCGGGGGACTGTGCATTTAAGTCCCCTGCTATTATCGTTCGACTTAGAGTGACGTCTTCACAAATTGGAAGCGTCATTGTTTTCCTGAGCGTATTATACACGCTTGTAATCGTAAAGCCAACATCGCCTTTTAACACCCTCACCGTAAGGATATCGGTGTTGCTGTAGCACTTGGCTACGAGCGATTCCACCGTGACATCGTTCCAAACCGCTTTGGCAAGGCCCCAGCATCGGCGGTTGCACCTGTAATGGTATAGCAAAAAACCTGTTATGTGGCTTGCGATTTAGAAGCGTTTGCTCGAATAATGCTACGTCCACCTTCCTTTCCTGTAGTGGTTTGGTTATTTCTTGCATCTTTTGCCTTATGCCACAGACATTCAATTGAAGCACAACTAGGACTTGTTCAGGATGGCCCTTCGCACCCATACAAGCACGGTCAATCTCCGGTTGACCAAAATGACGTGACCTGTCGTCCGTCATCACGCCTAGAGGAGTGGTAACCTACCCAGCCAGCGTAGCCCTATCCGCTGGAATATGGGGGTTTAGAAGGTCCATTTCGGAACCTGGATTTTTCTATTATTGGACCATAGAATAAGAGAGAGAGAGTAGGCAGAAATCTTCAACTCATTTAGTGCGATCCGTGTGCTTCTCTCCCCTTGCCCAGACAGCCTTTCGGTCTTCAGCGTTCCTAGCCGGGCATTGTTGGGTATGGGCCTGCTCCGTTGCCTGTGCTTGGCGTTAGCGCCGTGGTTTTTAGTTTGGGGCTGCGGTCACTTCCGCTACCATACTCATCTCCCAGGCCACGCAGAGGCTAACCACTTCCGAGAGTGAGACAGAACTAAATTTATTAATTATATTTAAAATAATATGCACCACGCGCCAAAAAACATTTACATACTGGACCTGACTAATTACTAGCTGGAGGGGCTGGGCAGGACTGAAGGTAGCAACACGTGGCTTTCAACAATAGTCGGCTGCCACATAGTTATATATAGATTAACTAACAGTGCATTAATTCCAATACGGTTAATTCGATCGATCTGAAATTGTGATAATATGCATTATTGGGTGAAAAAAGTCTACGTGTAAAATATCAGCTCAATAGCTTTTTGAGAAAAGGGTCATTTTTTACTTTTGTTTTTCCATTCGACTAAGAGAGAGAGAGAGAGAGAGAGAGAGAGAGAGAGGGAGAGACAGAGAAAGAGAGAGAGAGAGAGAGAGAGAGGGAGTGACGGCGCTGAGGTTAATATAAGGGATTTAATTCAACAACCCTTGAGGACAAAGTTTTTAACAATGCACCCCTTATATATTAAACAGAACTCATGATCCTACATATGGAAAAAAAAATAACAGTCCCAAGCCAGCGCACTTATAGGGCTTAACGGAAAACCCCTTAAGCTCTCTGGCCCCCTTGGGGACGTAATAACTGTGAAGCCCCCTATTTCTTAAGCGGTCGTGCTAAAAGTGGTTCCTGGACGGCCAGGACACGATTTCGAAAACGCCTACCACTAAGCTGTCCTCCAAAAAGAGTGATGGAATTTCCTTATCTTGACTCGCTATCACTTCGACTCCACCCCGGCAAAGCTTACGAGTCTCAATGGTTAGGGCCGCCACAATGCGGGGGATAATCATTGACATATCTAGGGTGTAACCGCATGGAAGGTTTCCTTAGAGCTAGCGTCCAATGTCTTCTTTGTGGTACCGTTTGCTAATCCTCTCTAGCGCTACAGGACCAAAATCAGCAACGCTCAGTGGCTTTGCTAATAAATTGAGGGAGACGAAACGATCGCTTTGGAGTCACCCGACCCTATTCGTATACTTTAGACTGTTTTGATTGAACGTAACTTAACTCCCCTTGCTCTAAAATTGAAAACGTTGGGGGGAGGGGAGGTTGCTGTTGACTGAACTCCAGAACACATAGAGGTGATCAATAGCAGACGGCCGACATTGACTTTCATTTAGATAAACTAAAAGTGCATTAATTGTATTACTGTACGATCGATCATTCTGAAATTTGAAATAATGCATTGTTAGGTGACGTAAGTATGTGTGCAAAATTTCATCTTGATAGCGTCTCGGAAAGTGGGTTATTTTCTACTTTCGTTTTTACGCCGCCCCGACGGACGGACCAGGGGAGACGACGTTAAGTTAATATTAAGGATTTATTTAAACGACTTCTACAACTTAGATTTTGACTCTAATTCCCTTATAGATGAAACAGAACTAGAAGTATTGATTATATTCAAAATAGAGTGCACTGCTTGACAAACGTTTACAGACTGAACGTTTACTTAATTCTCCTTGCTATAAAATGAGAACGGGTTGGGGTGTTGTGTTATCACCAACGGCTTATGGAACTCCAGCAAACATGTGGATGTCAACAACAACAGACAGCTACCATACATTTATATATAGTTAAACTAAAAGTGTATTAATTTTATTACGTTACATTCGATCGATATGAAATTTGATACAATGCATTGTTAGGTAGCTTAAGTCTCTCGGCATCCTTTCGTCTCGCGAGACGATGGTGCATCACCGTTGGGTTGGGTTGCATTTTCTCTAGTGGTTGTGCAGTCCTATCATTGAGTCTTTACCACAGTTTTTACACACGAGTTCTGTGCTTCCAAATGATTTGACGATTCTGCTTTTTATTTCTTCTTCAATAGACAGTGTATTGGAGACCTTGGATCCCAAACATCCAAGTTTTCATTATCGATATTTATGGTAGGAGGAAGTCGAGTGTCTTGGGCCATGATGTTTGTCTTTTTCAAGCTGATTTGCAGACCAAATTCTTTCAGGCATTGGAAAAGCTTGACACGAGTTGTTGCAAACCAGATTCAGTGTGTGCTGTTAGTGCCGCATCATCTGCAAATAGTAGCTCACGAATTAGAACATAAGTCATTTTGGTCTTGGCTCGGAGGCGGGCAGTGTTGAAAAGTGCTCCATCAGCTTCAATATGTAACCAGATTCCCTCACTGCTATCCTTGAATGCGTATCGAAGAAATACAGAGAAGAATATTGCGAAGAGTGTTGGTGCGAGTACACAACATTGTTTAACTCCGCTACTGACAGGGAACACCTCTGACTTAGCTCCATCAAACTGCACTGTGCCCATCATATTTTCATGCAACTGTCTGATAGTGGCAAGTAGGTGAGGGGCACAGCCGATTTTTGCCAGTATTTGGAATAGCCCTTTGCGACTGACAAAGTCGAAGGCTTTTGTATGGTCCACAAAGGCAATGTAAAGTGGCATCTGCTGCTCTCTGCATTTTTCCTGGAGCTTTCGTATTGAGAACACCATGTCTAAGACAGACCGACCGGACCGGAAACCGCACTGAGATTCTGGATAGACACGGGGTGCTAGGCTCTGTAAACGTGTTAGTATAACACGGGCAAAGGTCTTTCCTACAATACAAAGGAGTGAAATGCCACGATAATTATTGCAATCACTCCTATCACCTTTGTTTTTATATAGTGTCACTATATTTGCATCCTTTAGGTCTTGAAGGATGTAGCCCTGCTCCCAGCAAAGGGACAGAACCTCGTGCAATGGTTGGAGTGGAGCTGTCTTGCCACTCTTTAGAACCTCTGGTGGCATTCCATTATTCCTTGGCGCTTTTTCGCAAGCTAGGCTGTCATTTGCCTTGCTCAGCTCTTCCTGTGTGGGCACGACATCAAGTTCTTCCATGAGTGGGATATCTGGGATGTCATCTAGAGTGGTGCTGGAGACTGTGGTAACTGTTGAATGCAATTCCAGATAATGCTCAACCCATCGTTTTAACTGTGCTGCCTGGTCTTTAATAATTTCACCACTTTTGGACTTTAGGGGAGCAACTTTTGACGTCAAGGAGCCAGTTGCATTTGTGATGTTTTCGTACATGGCTTTTGCATTGCCAATGTCTGCAGCTGATTGTATACTGGAACAGAGCTTAACCCAGCAGGTATTGACACATTTACGTGCAACCTTTTGGGCAAGTGACTTAGCTGTTTTTAAGGCATGCAACATATCGGGTGTAAGCTTTTCCTTGTTAGCCATAAGAGCTTTCCTTTTTGCTTCAGTGACAGGTTTAATCTCGTCACAATGTTCATCAAACCAGTCAGTGTTTTTGTGAGATCTTGAGCCAAAGGCTTGTATTGCGGATGTATAGATGGTGTCTCTCAGATGCGTCCATTTGAAGTCAACGGTGACTGATGGGGACATCTTTGAGAGACTTTCCTTCACCTTGTCTGTGAACAGCTGCGTTATTGCGGGGTACTTCATGCAGGAGGCATTGATGCGTGGACTTCCCTTTTTCTTGGTGTGGTACGCATTTTTCATAGTTATTTGTACTTTGCTGGCGACAAGGGAGTGATCTGTGTCACAGTCGGCACTGTGATAGCTGCGAATGAGTAGGATGCTAGCCAGTTGTGCACGCCTTGTGACAATGAATTCCAGTTGGTGCCATTGGTGGGATCGAGGGTGTCTCCAAGATACTTGATGTATATCCTTGCACATGAAGAAAGTGTTAGTCACACACAAGCCTCGTGATTAGTACAGCTCCAGAAGCCTTTGTCCATTTTCATTTAACTTTGCTCTTCCAAACAGTCCAAGGCTAATGAGCCAGGCTTCGTGGTCATTCCCCACTCTAGCATTGAAATCTCCTAGGAGATAGATTGCCTCGTCTTTGTGGATGCTGGCTATTGCCTGATCTAACGCTCCATAGAACTGGTTCTTCTCTTCCGGAATTGAATGTTTGCTGGGCCCACAGTTGTTCTGAGTCTTAGAGTGAGGATCGTCTCCGTGCCTGATGACGGGATTTCAATGAATGTTAGAAGAGTGTTCTTAACAGCTAAACCCACACCATGCTGTCTAGGTTCGTCTTTTGGTCTGCATTGCCAGAAGAAGGTTTAATTGGACTCTTTGAGTGAACCGTTGTCTGGGAGTTTGGTTTCCTCAAGGTATGCTATGTCAATCTCTAGTTTTTTAAGTTCTCTATCGATTATTCCAGTCTTCCGTGTGTCGTTAATGTACTGCAGATCATCAGTGATAGCTGGACACATAATCCTCACGTTACGGCTAGCGATTCGAAGAGCTGGGAACTTCTTTTTCTTTTTTTTTTATTTCTTGGTGCAGGGCTTAGTGGCCCACTTGTTGAGTGGTACTCTAATCTCCACGCACCCAGTGGAGAAGGCAGGCCATGACGGGATAGCACCTATTTTACTGGAGGCTGCCCAGTTTGAGGCGAGCGGTAACTGTCCAGTAAGACATTGGTAGTCTCTCCCATCGTCAGAAGCAGCACCTGGCGCCTAGCTCTAGGTCAATTGAGCTTTGGTTTATATCCGGTAACTGCTGCTTCCCGTGTTTTGTCGACACCTTGCGGCGACGCTGGAGTGTCCTCTCCAGAGGTGATGCAAGCCTGGGCGGGTATTATGGAGAATTAGCTCCTGCCCTACAGCAAATATCCCTCTCTCCACGTCAATGGTGTAATCAAGGGAACGACTTGCGTCGATGCAGCTTGGCTGCCATTGGCGTCGCGGGAGCTGCCGGTATGTACATTAGTCTTATGTATATACCGCCTGCAGGTACTCTATTTCCTGATTTTCTTACAGGGTTTAATCCCTTAGTCTTTCCGCAAGGCAGGTATAGCCGCAAGGCAGCGGAGGATTTGTATTCGTAGTTTTATTCTCCTAGATGAACTACCAGTCAAGGTTTTTAACGAACATCATTTACCCGTAGGGGTGCCAGCACCAGGATTGGAACCCGCGGTGGTCAAAGTGTTAGTGCGCTGCTGAAGTCTTTGAGAATTTATCAAATCGTTAGCATTATTGGAAGTGGGTACTTTTTTTACTTTTGTTTTTCCGCCACCCTCGATGTACGAACCAAGAGACGAAGGTGAAGTTAATATAAGTGATTTAAATTAGAGATTATCTAAAAATTAATGAATTTTAATACAGGGCATTCGATCGATCTGAAACTGTGATCGATCATTTTTATAATCACTACAAGTCTGCCTAAAAATGTTCAACTTTCTAGCTAAACAAGGATGGGGGTTAAAGTCAATCAAAAGTTTTTTCGGCATTCAAGGCATCAATCAATTAATCCTTCATATACGAGACATAACTAAAAGAATATCTTACGACACATCCAAATTTTTGGTTATGTCTTAAATATATAAAGAATGTATAGTATTACTATAGTCTGCCTACTAAATTGTAGCTCGATTTGATCACGGGAAAAGGGTTATAAAAACATGTTCAGCAGTGTGTGCACCGTGAGTGAGAATAGCAATGAATTGGATTTACTTTTAAAGATCAGAAATATACATTAAAAATATGGTATACAATACCATATCATACGGCGCCTCAGGAATGTATTAAAAAGATTGTTCAGTATAATATGCACCACGAAACTCTAGCACTAAAAATTTACATGTTTCTTAGTGAAAAAAAAAAACAAAACAAATTCATTGATTTCATTACAGTACAGTCAATAGATCTGAAATTTTGATCAATCATTTTATCATTGGCACGAGTCTGTCTGCAAAAATTCAGCTCGTTAGTATACGAAAAGAGCTTTAAAAATCGCAATTTTATTTTCGTAATTGAAGGCATCAAAGCATCAAGCAAGCAAGCAGTCGCCACGAGTTAACATGATGGATTTTAATAGTAAAAACAATAACATTAAATTAATAATATCACTTACGGTTACACTGTAGATAACAAATACACTCAATATATTTCATGATAAGTATTATAATAAATATTATTAAATACTCAAAAAATGTAGTAAGGATTAACCTGTTAGCTCTTAAACTTAAAGGTGGAACCAGCAATTAGTAAAAAAAAAACAACATATTTACTCCCACATTAAAATATGTAATTATCATTTAAAGGCTATTGTTGTGATTTTCTGACCTAAATCCACCTCTCTATAGGTAGATTATACATAACGTTTTATAAATTTTATATTTTCCCAATATACATTGCCTAGGCATTGTATAGAATGTCGGATTTCATACATTGCCTGTAACAGAGACATCACAATTCTAACAGCCTGCAGGCATTAATTTAGAGATTGAACTCTTTTTTTTGTTACGCATCATGGATTTTAACCATGTCATATAAAACTTAGAATTTAATTCCTCTCATCTTTTTCCATATAGTTCATCCTGGATTAACGCAACTAATAAAAGATCAGTGCAGTACTACAGATGTAAATCTGCACTTTGTTGCAGACCTTCAGTCGGAGGGCATCATCATAAAACTAAGAGAGTTTCTACATTTTTTTCTTACTAAGCGAGATGATAAAGTCTCAACACTTGTGGTTAAACTTGTGGATCCATTTCATGACACGACGCTCATAAGTGTTGCCAGAGGCAACACGTCATCTGAACTCAGTGATGAATTTGAAAGACGCTTGTATGCAGTATCTAAATCCCAATCAATGCAGAAAGGAGTTTTCTCAAATGTATTTGAAGTTATAAATCACATATATGAAACATTTGAAGAAAAAATGTATTTAAAAAGTGAGCTTGGAAGCTTTGTAACAGTTTGGTTTTTGGATTGCTTCATTGACTGCCATAATATTTTTAATGAGTTTAAACAGGTCGCTGGTGCATTTGATGAAAATCAAATGATAGTGTTTTTGTCAAGTGAAGACCCAAACATTTTATTTATAAACACACATTTAATAATATTGCCAATCAGTGTAAGGCAAAAGGAAACTACACACATTGAAAAACTGGTAAACAAACATGTGTGTGGGGAATGCCCAAAAAATTGGCACTTATTTCGGAACAGCGTGTCGGATCAACGATCCTTCTGTTTACACTTGAGTTTAGCTGATAACATGACAAATATGGCTACATCGTCAAATAAATGTGCACACATGATGTCAAGCTTGGCCGTTATCGAGACATTCCAAGAGCTTTTGTTTGTACAAAAACTTATTAATGAATCAAGTTCAAAGTTTTATTCAAAAGAAAAGAAAAATGCAATATCATTTATTGGCTTAGTTAAACTGAAGCATTTCGTTGGGCAACGTTTCACGTGGATCAACAATCGCCCTTACATGTTAGGTCTAAATATCTTAGAAAACCGAAAGGCCAAAGAGGCTAGCTGTGTAATAATGACATTTCCATTTGAATCTTTCCAACAGAACTATTTCCATGAAAATAAGGAGTCCGTAAAAATTAGGCTGAATCTAGTTGACTGCCAATCCTTTGCAGCCAATTTTATATTATGTGAAAAAGAATCAATGGAAGATGTTGTTAAAAAAATGGACTCTAATTCCGCTAGTGAAGACCTAAGTCACAATGCTTTATATTCTGATAAGATCACATACATCGAGCGAGATGAATCATTTCAGCCCAAGGTGAAATTTTTAAACAGCTCAGAAAAACTAATTTCAAAATTAATCTTTGACTGCCAAGAAGGCTATTCATCAGTACCATATAATGTAGTTTGTGATGAAGAAAAGGATTGCCCCAACGGCAGAGATGAAGAACCCTGCTATCATACCCCATCAAGCGTAAAGGCAAGCCGTTTTATCTGTGCCAACCCGAACAGGAAAGGAAGCCTTCCTATAACACAGATGATTCCCATTGACGGGCGATGTAACGTAGTACAGAACTGCCCAGACAACAGTGATGAACTAAATTGTGATGACTGTATGGACAGGCTGTGCTCGGATGGTACTTGTGTACCAAGTCACTGGGTAGCCCATAATGGGGACGCTTGCACTTTATCTGATGAAGAAAACGGACTTGTTTATTTGAACTTTTTTGAAACAATGGGATCCCGTGAGGAACTCAAGCATGAAGTTATCTATTGCCCTACAGATGACACTGAAAGTCCTTCTAGCCTCAAATCATGGGCACCTAGATGCATATACATCAGAGGAAGAGCGGAAAGTCCAGTAGGGTGTCGCGACCTTTCAAATTTAAAGAATTGTGAAGAATTTAATTGCTCGAAATTTTTTTACAAATGCCCAAACTCTTATTGCGTCTCCATTCATCTAGTAAATGATGGGCATCTCGATTGTCCTTTTGGTGATGACGAGGGTACATTAAATCATGTGAGACGTCCTGATGTGTATCAGTGTAAAAACAGCAATATTTTTGTTCATTACTTAAACGTCTGTGATGGCATAGCCCAATGCCCAGATGAAGATGATGAGAAATACTGCAAATCATGGTGTGCAAAAGGATTTGACTGTTTCCTTGGGGCTGTGGGAGTCAAAAATTATAGTGACGTAGCCACTATAAAATCGTTTAATGTTTTTGAAATTCATACAAATTTCCTAAATATTTCTGGGCTAGACCTCTCAAAGCTTGAAGAACCTTACATTTTGCCGCACTTACTGGAATTGCACGCATGTAATTCCAATCTCACTGATACAGACAAATTGTTTTTTCCGAATATTAACATCGAGTCGCTTTACACTTTAACTTTGAATGAAAACAAAATTAAACGTTTGAGCAAAAGTAGCCATTTAGACAAGCTCATGAACTTGCAGTCATTAAGTCTTTCTCGTAATTATGAGCTCACGCAGATAGACCCGTACAGCATCCCATTTAGAACTCTAAGGCAGTTGGATCTTTCTTTCACGAAGATTTCTGTTCTTAATTTAAATATGTTCAAATTACCACTACGGGATTTGAATCTTCGTAACACCAACATACAAAGACTAAACGTGGTCAAGAGTGTAGGTGTATTTGATATAAGAAACATGCCATTGGACGAAATGGACACGTTTATTGCATTAAAACGTATGACCGTCAATACTGCTTTGTACACGGATAATTATAAATATTGCTGCACAAAAGCCGTTGGGCAAGGTATCGCGCCGCATGCATGCTTTTCCCCCAAGGACGAAATCTCCTCATGCGACGACCTGATAGAAGGTTCTTTAAGAGATCTCTACTGTGGCTTGTTGCATGTATATCGCTTATTGGAAACGTCACCGTTTTAATTTACAGGATTGGTTTTGACAAGGCCGTCTTCAAGACGGGTTATGGAGTTTTTGTGACTAATCTGGGAATATCCGATTTCCTAATGGGTGTGTATCTACTAACGATCGCATCAGTGGACACTCACTATCGCGAAACATACGTTCTATATGAATCAGATTGGAGGCAAAGTATTCTATGCTCTACTGCGGGATTTATCTCTACACTCTCTTACGAGTCCTCCAATTTTTTTATTTTTCTAATTACCCTTGATCGATTTCTAGTGGTCAGATTCCCATTTGGGGATCACAGGTTTCATAAGACGGCGTCAATCGCTACATCTTGCTGCACCTGGATCTTAAACTTTGGTTTGTCACTGATTCCAATCTTGTATCCTGACTGGACCATTTTCTCGTCCAATGGGATGTGTCTTGGGCTCCCATCAGCCGACGGCCCAGAGGCTAGCGTCTACTATTCTTACATTGTGTATATTATAATAAATTTTGTACTGTTTTCGCTCATCGCTACTGGCCAGTTTCTTATCTTTCGGGAACTGTTTTTGAAAAAATCTGTAGCTGTTCAGAGTCAAAACAGACTTTCAGAGGATCTCAAAATAGCCAAACAGTTGCTTTATGTGGCTCTAAGTAATTTCTTTACATGGCTCCCCATCTGTATAATTGGGGTAATGTCTTTGAATAAAATACACGTGGGAAGAGACATTTTTGCATGGTTGGTCATCCTCATAATTCCACTTAACGCAGCCATTAATCCCATAATTTACACTATACCGAGTGTATATTCAAGATGGTTGGCTTTCAGACAAGGAAATATATCTAATCAAAGAAGAAATGCAGCAAGAGAAATAGAAGAATATTGTGCTTAGAAAAGTTATTGATGTTTAACTTTGTTTAGGTAGTTAGAGTTTTAATAAACGTTGGGAATGATTTTTGGGGGATTTTAAATTTAGTCAGCAAAGAAAAATCGATGTTCCATTTAGAATTTAAAAAAAGTTTTGATACATTTTGAGAGATAAATAAAATAGAATTTTTATTATAATGGAATTATTCGTGTTTTAAATAGTTTTTGTGGTAGAAATAATTGGATTGAACAAAAATCTCTTCTAATGCAAACTCATTGAATTTCGGTTTCATAAAAAAATAATTTCAAATATAAAAAATGCATTAAAATATCCCTTCATTATTTCGTACCTTTCTTCACGCACCATTTAGGCAATGGTGGATAAGAATGTAATTTATTTGAACACATTTTTATTATGATACTCCCCTTCTTAGCTTCAAGCACTTTAAATGAGCAGTTCTTGTTTTAACAACTCCACGAGCACTTACAAAATGACTTGAAAGCTAAAACTGGCATCTTTTTCTATCCCTAATGGCAATGTTGCATTTTATGCTAAGTGAATATTAGGTTTTGTCTTACGGTTGTCTCAGATTGATGCATTTTATATCTCAATATAACCTCAAGCGTAACTAAGGACAACTGTATGTACATAAGCTTACATTTGTGTATTTTATATGTAAACAAGCAACAAAGCCCGTCCAAGGACGTTCCGCTGTCGTTTCGGTGGCATGAAAGTTTTTTTTAGCAAGGTCGCACGCACGGTCGGTCGGTCGCACGGGCTCAGACACCACAAGAAAATATTAAAGATTTAAAAAGAACAGACACTTCTCAAATTAATATGTGAATACGTAAATGCGCGCGACATAATTTGGCAATAAAATATTTTTGAAAGCGTTCCTCTTAAAATAAAGCATTGGAAAAAAAGTTTTTGCACACAATAATTCATCTTTAACGTCCGCGTAAACATGTTATTATTTTCTGATTGGCTGTGGAGTCTTTGGGAGTTTGAGAAACCTATTGCTATCGATGACCGTAAAGAAATTAGCCTTTTATTATATGGGATGGAAAAACGTTGTGTCTATAAGCTTACATTTGTGTCTATAAACTTACATGTGTGTATATAAGCTTACATTTGTGTTTATTATCTAACTTTGTGTATATTATCTTACATTTGTGTATATGAGCTTACATGTATGTATATAAGCTTACATTTGTGTCTAATATATAAAATTGTGTATAGCATCTTACATTTGTGTATATGAACTTACATGTATGTATATACGCTATATTTGTATATACTATTACATTTGTGTATATAAGCTTACATTTGTGTATATCAGCTAAAAGTTGTGTACATAAACTTAAATTTGTGTATATAAAATTAAAATTATGAATAAAACGTTACCTTTCTGTATATAAGCTTACATTTGTGTACATGAGCTTAAAATTGTGTATATAAGCTTACATTTTTGTATGCTTAAATTTGTGTATTTTCGCATGAATCATGTTACACGCATGCAGCTAAGAATTTCTACAAAAAACTTGTGTCTTTATTTATTATTGCTTAAAACGTATGTGCACACACATTTGATGGGAAAAAAACCCTATGTGTTTCTATTTTGGTATGCTGTAAGCATATGTACAATTTTATTATTATTCTTAAAAGTTATGTGTATCCATGTATTAATGCTAAGAAAAGTGTACATAATCATTTAAAAATATATAAAATATTAGAGACTTCGAATATATTTGTAATATAATTAATGAGACTATTAGTGTACAAATCAAATTCAAAATACAATTTTATTGTTAGAGGTAGATTCTATATTTCAACTTTTGTTGTAAGAAAATAATTTTAAGTTTGAAAAATATTTACTTTTTGCCGATATTTTTCACGGCACATTTCTATATTTACAGGTTTTTACAGCTTGAAATAATTAGAGAAAAAATTAAAAGTAATTTCTGTTAAAAACAAATCACAACAATAAAATACAACAAAAACAACACACACACACACACACACTTACAAACACACACACACACAAATAAACAAAGAAAGAAAAAATCACTCGAGGAAAAAGCTACAACAACAAACAAAACAAACCTCCCCCACAAAAAAAAAAAAAAAAAAATTAAAAAAAAATAAATAAATAAAATAAAAAATAAAACAACCAATTATCGAACTATTAAAAAGGGACAGACATATCTATCACACACAATTTAAAGTTACAGTAATAGACGATTTGAAATGTAATTGTTGATGGTTCTTTGTGTTGAAAATGTTATCAATTTTATTTTAAGTGTTAAATAAATGTGTGTTTTTTGCATTAAATTTTTTTTGTCTTTATTGCAATTAGCGTACACTGTCGAATTTAAATCATTTTTCCTTTCCTGAAATAATTTTGCAATAATTGCATGTATCATTTGCCTATATTAAATTTAATCTATAAGTTATTAACGCAGGCCCCATTATTTAATTAAAAAAAAATTCATGTAACATGAAACATGAAAGTTTACTTGGGTTAAAGTGGAATACTTTAATAGGAGAAATTATTGCTATTACCCTTCCCTTCCCTTTTCTTTATAATAATAATAATAATAATAATAATAATAATAAAATGATAATTTACATATGGCTGTATCTCAGCAAGGAGCCAGGCTCACAGCGCTTTATATGGAAATAACAATACATACATTAATAAAAGAAACATTCATATCATACTAACTACATAAATGACAATACGTTATACTCAATACATCAGCTACGTTAATAATTTAAAGAAATGTTGTTTTATTAATTTTGAAAATAAATTTAAAAAATATGTATCTTAAGTGCAGTCTTGAAGGACTTAGTAGTTTAAATACTACGGATGTGTAATGTTGCAGAATTCGATTGTTTGGCTGCACAAAAGGAGAATGACCTTTCACCAAATGTTTTAGTTCTTGTCTTAGGAACACAGAGAATGCGTGTATCTGCAGAAGAGCGTAGCTGACGACTTGGTGAGTAGACTGACAAAAGTTCAGCAATATATGAAGGGCACTAGTCAGAAAAGAAGTTGTGACACAGAACGGGCAGTTTGTAATCAATTTGGGCTTGTATGGGTAGCCAATGAAGTGAGTAAAGTAGTGAAGTAATAAGGTCATGTTTGTTTGCCTTTAGAACTAATCTGGCAGCTGAATTTTGAACTCTCTGTAGTTTTTCAATGCATTGTTTTGGCGCACCTGACAAGAAAATTGCAGTAAAAAATACGAGCTAGAACAAGAGCACAGACTAGAGTGTTTGTTGCACTATCTGTTATGTAATGACGGAATGAACTGATCTGACGAATGGCAGTATAGGCAGAGCGACAGACGTGATTGATGAAGTTGTTGGTAGACATGTTGTCCAAAATAATGTAGCCAAGATTCCTAGTCGATGTTGTGAACAGTATACCAGAACTAGCCACCTGAATAGAATTCGGAAGAGTCAAAGTACTGAGTGATTTATTGTTACAGAATAGCAGTGCTTCTGTCTTATTATCATTCAGGTTGAGCTTGCTTAAAGTCATCCAAGACTTTACCTCACCAATGAAATCCTGCATCAATTGTACAGTGAAGCCAATATCAGACGGATCAGTGTGAGTCTAAAGTTGAGTATCATCTTCAAATGATTGGTTTTTAACTGAATGCTTTTCGAGCAGTAGAAGTAGAGGTCTTGTATACAGCACGAAAAGTACCGGACCCAAAACGGATCCTTGAGGCACACAAAAAACCAGCTCTGTAAGAGATACACTCATATAATGATACCACCTGTAATCTGTTAGATATGTATGATTGAAACCAAGCCAGAACTGAGCCAAAAATCCCAAAATAATTTTGCAGGGTTTTTAGCAATGTTTGATGGTCGACGTTGTCAAAAGCGGCACTAAGATCTAAGAGGACCAATGTAGAGATTTTCCCTCTGACTAGTGCGAGTAGGAGGTCATTTGTTACCTTTAACAGGGTGGTCTCTGTGCTGTGAGAAGGTCTGTAGGCCGATTGATTGGGACTTAAAAGAGTTTTGTCGTTAAGATAAGAAAAAAGTTGTTTTAAGTCAATTTTTTCAATGACCTTAGACACAAATGAAATATTGGATACTGGTCAATAGTTGTTTAAATTATTATGATCTAACCCTTGCTTTTTCATCAAGGGTTTTATTACAGCAGATTTACATAACAAGTACCAGATCTTAGACTCTCATTTACTATATGTGTTATTGTTGGGAGTAAAAGATCCAATGACTCAGCAAATAATGGAGTGGGGATTGGATCAAGAGACGTTGAGTTAGATTTTAGAATAACAGCTTTGACCTCGTTTTCCGTAACAGGGTCGAACATTTCAAAGCTAGAACTCACAGCAAAAGAGGGAGATACATTATGTGGGGGGGGGGGTAGCATCGTTCTGTCAAGCTCAGCCCTAATTTCAGCAATCTTGTTTGTAAAAAAATTATAAACTATATCTTGTTGCTGATGCAACGGATATACATAAGGAAGGACCACAGCCTTACTACTCCTTCTGAGATTATTGCATACATGAAAAAGCTGCCTACTAGTCCTAATTGTGAGTATTTTATCACTATAGTAGAAAGTTTTTGCTTGATGTACAATGTTAGTCACACGTCGCTTGGCAGTGGAATAACTTTGCTTGTGAACGATGAGTCTTGATCTCAACCAAGTCTTTTCTACTATACGCCGATATTCCTTGGCGCGTCGAAGATCATCCGGGAGCTGTCCGTGTTAACTTGACATTTTGGCGGGTGACAGGGGCGTATTTATCCAGCATAGTGCGTAATGTACTATTCAGCTTATCCGAGGTGGGGCAGAGGTCAGGGGACACCACCTCACTTACATCTTGCCGAAAGGCGTCACAGTTCATGCCGCGTAGATTGCGAATGTCCTGGAATTTTGTAGATAGAGGAAGGGCAATCACCCTTAGTTCACATATAAGACAAAAATGATCCGAGGACAGCTCTTCTGTTATGGTTGCAGATTTGACAAGGTAATCGTCAGGTCTGGGCACTACCCAATCAATTATGTGCCCTCGATTGAGTGTAGTTTTATCAATTAATTGTTGAATGTTGAATGCATCCAAAAGCTCCATAATTTTTGCTGTCGATGGATTCTGAGGTTCATCAAAATGAAAGTGCATGTCCCCTACTATCATGTAAGTACCAGACAGAGTGTTGGCATAATCCAAAAGTTGCGGAAATTCCTCATGAAATTTGGCATCTGTTAACTTATGTTTTCTGATGGGAAAGACACGGTAAATGCACATAAAGTGGATGACACGATGTGGCATGACAATGACACGATGTGGCACTGACAATGACACGATGTGGCATGACAATGATACGATGTGGCACTGACAATGACACGATGTGGCACTGACATTGGCACGATGTGACACTGACAATGACACGATGTGGCACTGACAATTTAAGTTGAAATAACTCGAATGATGTGTTCGCAAATTTGAATTCAGTTAAAAATGTAAGCTCTTGGGACAGCGTACTTCTGTAGACAACAGCTAGACCTCCTGGAACGGGGAAATGATCGAACAGAGTAGCCGAGTGGAGCAAGATCAGCACACTTCCCCTCATCCCCAGTCTGTCGAAACCAGGTTTCCTGTATAAACATAATGTCAATCTGCCTGTCCATGATGAATTCGCATACAGCAGTACGTTTGTCACATGGACCAAGTGACTGTGCGTTAAATGATGCGATGAAGAGATTTATTTCTGTACACTTGAGGGATGTTTTTACAGGTATATTGTAATAGCGTTGATGGCGACCTTCAACAACATGAGAGTCAGAATTACCTCTTTGTTCTGAAATAAGGACAGGAATTCGTCTTTGTTTTCGTCTACCACCACGAGAGTTGCGCATGCGAGGAAGGTTTCGGCAAATGTTCGTTCGTCCGTCGAATCGACGAGGACCACTTTAGTCATCCGAGGGTTGCTGGGACTTGTTTTGCCTATGTGTGCGCAGATGGCTGACAAGGCCGATCCTGGCACGGAAAGTTCTGGAACAGAAGGGAAATTGGATGAGTTCATTGTTTCCTGGAGGGTTGACAGCACGGGCCTTTCGGGCTTGCCTCTTCTTTTCTGCGGCGTTAATCCTGTTTGCCTCGCATGTCCTGGCCCCTTCATGGATGGATTGGCGCCAGGTGGACCGGTCCAACGCAGCTTCCTCCCACGTGTCTGGGTTTATTGCTAACACTTTCAGAGACGCTTTCAATGTGTCTTTAAAGCGTTTCTTTTGTCCACCATGGGACCGCTGGCCATGCTGGAGCTCGCCATAGAAGAGTCTCTTTGGTAGTCTCTCATTTGGCATTCGGGTTAGGTGCCCTGCCCAGCGAAGCTGTGACTGCATCAGGAGGGTGAAGATGCTGGGGAGGCCAGCTCTGGTTAGTACCTTGGTGTCTGGAGTTTTGTCCTGCCACTTTATACCCAGAATCTTCCTGAGGCTTGTTGTGTGAAAGTGGTTCAGCTTTTTAGCATGGCGTTGATATACGGTCCAAGCAGTGTAGGGAGCACAACTGCCCTATATACTTTCACTTTGGTCTGGATGGTAATGCCTCTTCTGTTCCAGACATTCGGGTACAACCTGCCAAAAGTGGAGCTGGCCCTGGCAATTCTGACATTCACTTCGTCATCGATTGTGACATTTTGTGACAGTGTGCTTCCTAGGTATGTGAAGCGTTTCACTGCATCGAGTTTCTGGTTTTTGACAGTGATGATGGGCTCAACATAAGGCTTTCCAGGCGCGGGTTGATAAAGGACTTCAGTCTTCTTTGTGTTAATTGTCAGACCAAAGTTAGTGCAGGCACTGGAGAACAGGTTAACACTGCGTTTTATGTCATCCTCTGAGGCAGCATTGAGGGCACAATCGTCTGCAAAGAGCAGGTCCCTGATTGTGTCTGTCCTGACCTTGGTTTTTGCCTGAAGCCTCCGAAGGTTGAACAGTTTGCCATCCGTACGGTACCTCAGCTTAACACCAACATCTTCGTTTCTGAAGGCCTCTGTCAGCATGGCAGAGAACATGATGCTGAATAGCGTTGGGGCCAGGACGCATCCCTGCTTGACACCGTTTGTGACAGGAAAAGGGTCAGATGACTCTCCTCTGTCCTGGACTCTGGCCTGCATGCCCTCATGGAATTGTTGAACCAAGGAAATGAATTTGCTTGGGCAACCATACTTCTCCATGATCTTCCACAAACCCTCTCTGCCAACTGTATCGAATGCCTTGGTTAGGTCAACATAGGTGGAGAAAAGGTCAGAGTTCTGCTCCTGGCATTTCTCTTGTAGTTGCCTGGCAGCAAAGATCATTCGATGGTTCCTCGCTCTCTTCGGAAGCCACACTGGCTTTCAGGCAGGAGACCTTGGTCAAGATGAGCTGTGAGGCGGTTTAGCAGGATTCTGGCTAGGATCTTTCCTGCGATAGAAAGCAGGGATATGCCTCTGTGGTTGTCACAAACCAGTCTATTTCCCTTTCCTTTATAAAGATTTACAATGAATGCATCTTTGAAATCCTGCGGGATCCTCTCTTGCTCCCATATCAAGAGAAATAGCTGGTGGAGCCTTTCAGTTAGGGCTGGTCCCCCTTCCTTGTATACCTCAGCTGGTATGGCATCTGAACCAGGTGCTTTGCCACTTGAAAGTAGACAGATTGCTTTCTGGGTCTCGAGCAAGGTAGGTGGGTCATCCGGTGCCTTGTTTGTTGGCACTTGGGGGAGACGATTAATGGCTTCTTCATTTATTGCCGATGGGCGATTAAGGATGTTGTTAAAATGTTCAGCCCACCTCTCCAAGATCTTCCCTTTGTCCGAGATGAGCGTGTTGCCGTCTTCGCTGAGAAGTGGAATTGAGCCTGAGGACGTTGGGCCATACACTTCTCTCAAGGCTTCGTAGAAGTGCTTATAATCACGCCTGTCTGCATTGCATTGGATCTCATCAGCTTTTTTGCTGAGCCAATCGTCCTGCATCTGACGGAGTTTCTGCTGTACAATTCTACGTATGTTGTTGAATGCTTCTCTCCTTGAAGTGGATTTTGGGTTATTGAGGTAAGCTTGGTGGAGTTGGTGTTTCTCATCCAGTAACTGCTTGATTACTTCGCAATTCTCGTCAAACCAGTCCTTATTTTTCCTGGTCTGGGGCCCCAGGGTCTCTGTAGCTGAGGTGTAAATCAGCTCTCTAAGCGATGTCCAATCTGCCGTACGTTCTGGTTTTCCGGGGAGGTAGATCTTAAGCGCTCCTCCAGAGCAATAAAAAATGACTGCTTGCCACTGGTGGTCTTCAGCTTGGCAACATTCAGCCGTTTGGGGGCCTTCTTCCCTTGCGGGCGCCGTTTAGGCTGAATACGAATGTTGAGCTTGGAGAGGATGAGGCGGTGATCTGTCCAGCATTCAGCACCGCACATGGACTTGGTCACTCTTACATCCTGTCTGTCCCTCTTCCTAACGATGACATAGTCAATAAGATGCCAGTGCTTCGAGCGGGGGTGCATCCATGATGTCCTATTGCGGGTAGGGAGGCGGAAGATCGTGTTGGTGATTAGCAGTTCATGTTCAGCACAAGTATGAGCAGAAGAAGGCCATTGCTGTTGCATTGGCCCACTCCATGGTGTCCAAGTACTCCCTCCCAGGCACAGTAGTCCTTGCCAACTCTTGCGTTGAAGTCACCTAGCAAGATGAGCTTGTCCTCCTTTGGAACGTAGGCAATGAGTGCGTGAAGTTCTTCGTAAAACTTTGCCTTGACTTCATCTGGGTTGGTCATGGTTGGGGCGTATGCACTGATGATGGTGACATGCTTCTTACCAGCTAACAGTGAAAGTTTCATGGTCATGAGCCTGTCATTCAGTCCCTTGGGTAGTCCAGTCATTTTTCCGACAAGGGTTGTCCTCACCGCAAAGCCAACTCCCGCTTCACGCCACTCCTCGTTGGGTCTGCCACTCCAGAAGATTGTGTAGCCGGAGCCTTTTTCACAGAGCTCACCTTCGCCCGCAAGCCTTGTCTCGCTCAGGGCTGCGATGTCTATGTTATACCTGGCGAGTTATTTACCAATCAGGGCTGTTCTCCTCTGAGGTCTATTTGCGTCATATCTGTCCAGGAGGGTGCGCACATTCCATGCGCCCAATCTGAGAGGAACTATCCTCAATTTCTTTTTTATATTTTGACCGCTGGTATAGGGTCCCCACCAGCCGCGGTAAGCTGGCTAGGGAATGCTGGAGCAGGCAATGTTTAGGGCACCTTTTCTAGCCCCTTCCTCATGCCATGGAGGTGAGCAGTGCATTCCTAAAAAGGGCTGCTCAGTCACCCAGGGGGCTGCCGGACTCCACCTCTGCTCCGTGTCGGTGAAGAACGACCCTATGCCCTGGGCCGCCTGTGTGCAGGGTCGCGGCTACGGCTCCCAGTGTACCCACACCTGCCGCTTCGTCGCTTGCCTGTCGCCACAGCACTTGGTGGTGATGTGAGTATGGGATGGGATGGATGAAAAAAAAGTGACTTGCGCGGTGACTTGGATTTAAGTGAGAAAGAGTTGCGCAGTTCGTCGATCTCACTCTCTTGCCCGAGACCATCATGATCCAGAGGCACGACAGAGTCGAGACGTCTGGTGATGGAGACGGGTGCAGTGGATGGCCATGATGTCCTGTCTGTCTTGTCATGTCCTTAGCGTTCCCTTTGCTGAGACTCGCCCTCTTGACCGTTGACCATCTAGCGGTTCCTCCGCTCAGTCCATCGAGTCCAGTCTTCACGTGCACAGGTAGACATACCTAGGTCACCGAGGGTTTGAGACCCACGGCTACCCTCACCAGGTTTAGCCAGCCAGTCGAAGCTGTTGTCCGGGGTGTGACCACTGCGCACGCTACAGTTTCTAGGAGCCACTGGTGAGAGCTGAGTGTCAAGTGGGGACTAAGGGTGGGGGAACTACCCCCTAGAGAGTACGACGTGTCCCCCCACCAGAGGTACTACCCCTCCTTAGCACCCCATACAAATACACATATCCTTTAGTATATACACCAGTTCAGTAACTTTTATATCTCAAAGTGTATTGATAATGTCATCATTATCGTTGCTATTTCCACTATGATATGAAGCATAAATGTTTGATAAATGTCATCAGACCATAGACCTAAACCCTCTAAATATTAGGTGAATGAAGGGAGTTGTCATTGATAACACTTTGTAAATCAAAATGCTTTGTTTGAAAAAGCACAACTGGATGTACCAAATATTTAAAGGTTTTATAATTTACCTTTAATGCAAGAAAAACTCATCAATTTCAAAGAGCAACTTGGAGATATAATTAATTGTCCTTCTAATTTAATGTGCAACTAAGTATCTCTTCAAACCTATTTATTAAATTATAAAAAATTATGATGTCATTTTTTGGCGTGATTTGAGAGAAGCTTTCATATTTGCTGAAACACTTTAACTAACTTATTTTTTTATCAATACTTGATAAAATTGTTGTATTCAATTAATTTATTTACTTACCCAAAAATGCAAAATGTGGAACTTCAAAATGAAATCCTTTTGTTGCTATAACACTATCATATTTAGTGGTTGTGTTCTTTTCTTGAAAGTCAGCAGTTATTTTTTTCTGACTCATGCCCTTCCTATCTTACTGAACTTTTATCAGTCTACTCACCAAGTCGTCAGCTAGGCTCTTCTGCAAATACACGCATTTTCTTTGTTCCTAAGGCACGAACTAAAACATTTGGAGAAAGGTCGTTCTCTTTTGTGCAGCAAAACAATGGAATTCTCCACCATTACACATCCGTAGTATTTTAACTACTAAGTCCTTCAAGACTGCAATTAAGACACATCTTTTCAACATTTATTTTATATATTATATCTTAGATATACAGACGCTCCTTCTATGCAGAAGATAATTGCGTCCACAGACCATGAGAGATGATCTGTTGGCAAGTGATGCAGCGGTCACAGGCCACGGCTATAGGGGTTCCACGCATTACCCCAGCCGCCTAACTATTGTCTAGTTAGGTACCCATTCAGAGCTGGGTGACTCGGGGACTCCTCAGGAGTCGAAAACAAATCCTCACTTTCGTGTGGATTCGAACTCGTGACCATCAGTATGACAGCGGAGAGCGCTACCTCTCGACCACCACGTCCCACAAATTAATTCAAATTAATGCAAAAATATTTCTTCTAATGATTAACGTAGCTATTGTATAAAGCATTGTCATTTATGTAGTTAGTATGATATGAATGTTTATTTAATTAATATATGTGTTCCTATCTCCATTTAAAGCGATGTGAGCCCGGCTCCTTGCATGGAAACATCACTATATAAATTATCATTTTATTATTATTATTTGTGTTGTTATTATTTTTCTTTAAGACAGTCCTCACGTAAATATGCAAATTGGTTCTGTGATTTTTTTAAGGACATCCATCACTTTTATATACCCATGGACTCTGTGGTTGTTCTTAAAAACAGCCCTCATTTAAATACCATTGCTTCTGACATCAAACAGTTAAACCTAGTAACAAGAATGTAAAAACGAAATTTTTTTAAAACAACCTTTCCAACAAATGCGATCAGGAAAGCGGCGAGTTATTCTGCAGATTATACATAGCCCGGTCATCCCATTATTGTTTTAAATGTTTAATTAATTGCCATGAGCTCTATCTATCGACAATTTAGTTTGTCACGAAGTCTGGTTAATACTTTTGATTAATTGATTTCTAATGACACAAATATCTATGTGTGCAAACATCTCCAAATATATATAGAAAACCAGTGTACACAAATAGAAATTTTTAGCGTTTTAAGTCCTAAATTCTTAGGTTTTGTTAGTCCATGTGCAAAGTTGCAAAGCAAACATTTTTTATGAAATATTTTACAAAATTAGCCTCACAGAAATTCTGAACTGCTGCGCGGTGGCGGTCAGATATCTGCGCGGCCGCGCAGTCACGCTGATAAAGAGAAGATTTCATAAAGGCGTCCCAAGTCATTGAACCTTGTGCGCTACCTTCATTGGTGTCTACATCCAGTGCAATTTATTCTATCCCGTTAAGGCTTTGTCCGTTATTATGATAATCTATTCATTTGATGATTTCGTCAGCACTTCCTGTACAACACAGACAACTCTAATTAGGGAGCATGGAAAACAATCAGCTTGAGTGAGGTTTGTGTCTGCCAAAAAAAATATTAGAAGATTGTTATTAAAAAAAAGTTTAAAAATGTAAGCGGACAAAACTAATTTACTTCCGTATACTTTTCTTAAACACACCTGCTCGCGCGCACGCGCATGCACACACACACGCACGCACACACGCGCACACGTACGCACGCACGCATGCATGCACGCACGCACACGCACACACGCACGCACAAATTCACGCACAAACGCACGCACGCACACACACACACATTTTTTTCGAACATCTTGAGCTTTAAAAAAAAAGTATTTTAATTTTTAAAAATTTTCCACTGAAAAAATTTTTAGATAAAAATAGTTTGAAATTTAAGGTTTTCATTTTTATTATTTTTATTTTTTAAAACCTTCTTCACAATATTTTTTTAATCGCTAGTACAAATTCTATAACTTAAAAAAAATAATGTGTCGCTTTTGAAGTATGACTTCTAAATTTTACCATGTAAAAAAACTTTTGAGTTGAACAGATAAGTCATGATTGGCTTTATAATCAATTAGTTTCTTCCCGCCGTCGAATTTAAAAGATGAGCACAGTTTTTTTTCCATTTTTGGTGTGATTATGTTACAAAATAATAACGCAGAAATTAAAATAACGTCAATAATAAATCAAAATACCCATTTTTATTGATCTCTTTATATCCTCATTTAGGTAATTTTTTATTTCAGCGCAAATTATTTTTCGAGTAGTTTAAATGAAAAAAATCAACTTAACTTACTATGAAATATATTTTAACATTAAAATATTATAATTTTGTTCAATTTAAACTACTGTCTTATAATTTATACGAAATAAAAAATTGTATATTTCATGCATCTTCTGTGATTTACGGCGCCATTGCTGCATGCCAATGGAGAAATCTTTTTTCTTAAAAGTTATTATTTTTTGTAATGCCTAGTTGGATATTTTGGTTCATCAGGCTTAGTTGAGAAGGCGGCACTCGCTTGGATAAAAAAAAAAAAAATTAAAAAATATTTATTAGAAAATTGAATTAAAAATATAATCATATATTTCTTCAAATTTTAAAAATAAAACTGTGGAGATGTATTTCGTTTTTGTTAAGTGTTACATTGACATATCCTTAAACAGGATAATACGTCAATGCCATTGCTGCGAAGACGGCGCTCCACTTAAAAGCTACAAAATTGGGGGGGGGGGGCTGGGCGGACGGGGGNTAAAGAAATGGGGGGGGGGGTGTCTAAAACCCTGACACGTCATATACACGCTATCTCGTGCGAGTGGTTCCCAAACCTTTAAGTTATACCACCCCGTTCCATACAAAAATATATAACAGCGTCCCTAGATTTTTTACATCAATTTTTATAAATCGACTCTTCTTTATTTTATGCTCCAGTCTTGTCCTCTTAACCCATCGGTCTTGTAATTGATTGCAGGGTTCGTCATGCTCCAACGTACGGTATCGCTCAACCGTGGTCATAATCGCTTTTTCTCGTCTTATCAAGGGGGGGGGGTTCTACGTTTGACATAATTCCTACCGCAGGGGTGGGTGCGGTACGTAACGCCCCGCAAATGAACCGTAGAGCTTGGTTCTGTAATCGGTCCAATCTTTCTAGAACCGTACGGCTCGCAAAGGCCTGGACCGGGAGGCTGTAGTCAATAGGACTTCTCACGCTACCAAGATAGACAGCTCTTAGTAGTCTTGCGTCTGCACCCCAACTAGTGCTAGCCAGTTTCTTCACCAGGGACAGGTTTGCTGTGGTTTTGGCACATAATTCACGTAAATGGTTATGCATCTGGAGCTTCTGGTCCAGCTTTATTCCCAAGTACGTTGGCGTTCGATCCCAATTTAGCCTCTTTCCGCAGATCTGAAGCACCACCACTTGTTCTTATTACCTCCTTACAGTTTTTAAAAGTTTTTTTTTTTTTTAAAGTTAAACGGATAGCACATAAAGCATATATTTCAAACCAAACGTTTTCTTTTGATAAATTGTTAGTGAATTAACACTGTAAGGTGGTTAAGACGTCGCCGTGTGGTATCGGGTCTGGCAAAACACCAATCTTTAGAATAACGTAAAAAACTATGCTGACAGTGTCATCAGTCAGCTGACATGGACCACTTATATCCCATAAGTTCAAGCTTGATAGCTTCCACTTTAGGTGCGTGCGTCGCATCAGTTGCATTGCCAAATAGTGATGTACTGATGCGGGCCAATACCCAAAGCATGTTTTCAATCCTTTGTGAAAGACGCCTGAGGTGGCTAGGATATGTAAAAAAGAATTAGCCCTGGTCGCGTCCAAAGAACCTCCTGTATGAGAAATGGCATCGGGAAAGAGGAAGACAGGTCGCCAACGTCCGCGATTTAAAGACGTTTGCCAAAGGTCATGAAAGCAGCCAGAATACGCACAATTGACTGGGAGTGTAAGGCAGAAGATTGACCTACGTGGCGCACATTTGTAAATAAGGGCGTGATAGTAGCCGAGGAGCGAAGGATGGAGGAGGCTACAGACACAAGAGCTAGAAGAAAGGCCAAAATATTTGGAAGCACATAACTCGTGTGCAAAATGTGTGGTAAAGACTGTTACTGTTACTTAAGGATAGGAATGCACAGCCGCACGAGAAAATTCAACCGAACCTAGCGGTGACGCACCATTGTTTTGCGAGATGGAAGGATGCCAACTGAACTTATTTGTCCCTTAACCCGACGCACCATTTTGAGCTGCACACTATCTCGTATAACGGTTCTTAGCTGCCTTCTGGGAATCCCTAAATGACAGGCCGGTCCACTCTTTGATATTGTCCTCCCAACTCGTCCTTGGTCTGCCTCTTTTCCTTCTTCCCTGGACTGTGCCTTGCTATATCGTCTTTGAGAGACCTCCAGATCTTGTCACGTGCCCGTATCATCGTAATTTCCTTTTTCTAATTGAGGTGAGAAGGTCCTCGTAAGGGCTAATGACAGCACTTATTTTATCGCTGACCGCTTCGTTCGTGATGTGCGCCATGTAGGAGATGTTTAATACTTTTCGAAAACATCTCATATCAAGCACATTCATTCTTTTTGGAGGTCTGCGGTGAGCATTCAAGCCTCACAACCATACAGGAAGACTGACATCGCCAAAGAGTGCATTAGTCGAGTCTTTGATCTCAGGGAGAGCGTTTTGCTTTGCCAGATGTGTTTAAGTTTGCTTAAGGCTGCAGTTGTTTGGGCTATTCTGGCAAGAATTTCTGGCTTTGAGCCTTCATCGGATATTATAGCCCCTAGATATGTAAAGGTAGGGACCTCCTCGAGTTTTTGCTCGTTTATCCTTATTTCACTTGTGAATTTATTGTTTGCCATGACCCTGGTCTTCTCTGCATTGATTTCCATGCCATAGTGTTGGTAAATGCTTTTCAAACCCTACTAAAGAACACTCTTACTCATTAATACAGCTATATTATAGTTATCCGACGATGAAATATCCTTGCCTGGGTCGGCAAAACACAATTTATGGTTGAAAGGGAATTGTAGTTAAGGGTGGGGGTCAATAACAATAAATACAGCTCGCCTGTCTCCACAATTACTCGATTTTTGTTCATTAATTCGTGCTGCTTGTTTGTGTCGGATGTCCCCCCCCCCCGTTCTTTGCACTATCTATGTATGATGAGCAAGTTGATGTGTATGCTACACCAAGGGTCGTATCTAGTTTGTTTATATTTTTTTCATTTTGTTGTATTGGATTTATAATTTAAACATCCCGATTGTCAAAAAGAGGTGCGGGGTGATAAAAAGGTTGGGGACCACTGCACTGGTTCATAGCAAATATTTTGCTCGCGAGTGTCAGCGATGTGAACGTTTTCGTATCCCTCTCTCTCCCCATCCCCATACCAATCTTCGTCTCGCCATTTAGTCTGATTTCCCACCGTCCCCTTCTCGTCACAAAAAGTTAACCCTCCCCCCCCCCCCGAAATCTTACTTTAACAAAACTTTCCCTCCCCACACACCAATGAAAACCGAATTTCTCGAGCTTGTTTCAAATCATGTTATTGTCCTTTAAATAAGGCTTCACTTTTATGTCGTGCGTAAGATCCCCTCGTCGGACTTTGATTAAAGTGTGGGAACCGATAGTCCTGTCCCCGGGAACGTCCAAGGCAAAACGCGTGAGGCCATTTAAAAAGTAATGAGATGAATTGTGAGCATACCAGTGGAACTTTCAGTTAAAGTTGAGCGTTTTGATGTGACGTCACTAGGGCCGGTCAAAATTCACTTCAAACCTATGCGGCCGCAAAAGGTCCCATACTTTCATAGGCCCCGCCTATCTTTTTGTTTTCGTATTATCATTTTTAATTCATTATCCTTACCCAGATTGGGCCTGGGCAATTCACAGCCTTGCATTAGGCAATCCCATCCCCCATCGCCACATATGTGTGAACGCCCTCTCCCCCCCCCCCCCAAGGTAATTGACGTCATTTATGTTCGGCCCGTAACCATTAAAATTGTCAAACATTTAGAAGAAATACATAACGAGAAAGATAATCGTTTGTCATCATCAAAAATATTTTTTTAAAACTTACTTTGAACAGGCTTAAACTAGTCCCCCCACCTCGTCAAAATTGTGTGAAACCCGTCCCCCAAGGTAATTGACGTCTTCTATGTACAGTCTACAGCCCAATAAGTATCATTATTTAACAACCATTAAATATTAAAATTAAAGGTGTCAATAAACACTTACAAGAAAAAAAATTAAAAAGATGTCTTTATTTTATATTATCGATTTAAAAAACAAACAACAATTTACCTTAAACAGGCTTATTTCCAAAGAACTAATTTTATATTTAATAATTAATTGTGGCTGTGGGGAACTCGGAAATTCATTTGGGTAAATTACTTTACCGCCAGGCGACGCCACTGAATCAGATTAGTATTTAGCTTACTGCTAACATGAAAATTTAGTTTGGTCTGAGGCCGTGAAATTATCTGGCCAAATGTGGTTAAAACTATAAACAAACAACGATTTCTGCTAGAATTCTGATTTTAAAACCAGTTTTTAAGATCAAAACCCCCTTTAAAGCCATCAAAACACACAAAAACAAATATTTTATCATTAAATACTTCTTTTATTACTTATTGAATGTGTTTAAATTATTAAAAGTAAGAGAGTTTATTTTTTTGCTATACAAAAATAATTAGCGCTAAAATAAGAAATTACCCTAATTTATATTTAAACAAAAAATTAAAAAATTAATGTTTCTTTCTATTCATAAACCTCACATCATGTCTTTATTTTGAGTAAGCCGTCACGAACCATTAACGTTCAATTTTCCTGAAATTACTAAAAACAGATCTATTTAATTTTTGATGAAATAAATGACAAAGAGAAAGTAACGTGGATCAAATATTTTCCACTAATTTAATTTAATTTTAAATAAAGCGATAAAAGGAAAAGGAGTTCAGTTCAAAAAATTCTTTTAAAGTTGATTTTAAGAATAAAGCAATATGTCTTTGGATTCATGTGACACATGTATCCTGTTAGCCACAAGCTCAACAGCACCGAATTTGATTTTATGACCTGATATAAGATGTGCTTGTTAGATGACAATGGCGTTCATCGATAAATGTACAGTTTCAATTGTGTCCAAATCTATGTGTCGACTCGTGCAACAAAGTCGGCGTGACAGCCATCTTTTTAGATGAGCACTATATTACTTTCGAATAATTATGTAAAAATTAAACTATAATGTCAAAATCATATAATCATGATAAACATATTTTTTGAGTGCATTCGTAATAAAGGCATTTCTACCTGCTAGTAATCTATGGGTCAGGAATGTTTGAAATGCTTTCAGATCGTACAAACCTACTCACTTCTTAATCTCTCTTTATCAATTAACACAAATCGACTAGATTAAGAGTTCATTATGTAGATTCGGACTTGGTTATTTTACTGATTTATACAGAACATAATGAGATAGTTTTACATGTTAATACTTGGAGTTTAATGACATTTTTAGTAGATAGTTGCACTGTGACCTTACCACCTAGTCTTTCGAGTCTGCCCACGTCCTCCAAGATGGCATCGACATAATGGGTGCTACGTTTCTCAGACATCCGGACCTCGAGTGCTGATCTCGAGTCACAAAACAAGACCGTGTCGAAACCTACTAGTTCCGACCCTTTCAGTGTCTGGTGCGCAATGGATCCCTAGCCACGTGAATGTAGAAGGCAACGAAATAGCAGACTCGCTTGCAAAAGCTGGAGCAGCCCAACCCCAACCAGATGTCCCAGTTACATATCTTGGGGCAAAGCCATGGCTAATGGACCACTTCAGGGAAAAGTGGTACCAGGAGTGGGAAGATGGAGCAACAGCAAGAGGAGTATTCGCTAACATGCCTAGGCCGAGCAGATCAGACCAGTGGTGGGGCCTAAAACGAAGGGAACAAAGTTTGGTGACCCAAATGCGCACCGAGCATTGCCCAACCAAATCTTACTTTAACGGGCTAGATCACAACAGGGACCCTCACTGCCGCCATTGCAGCCAAGCCTCTGAGACGATTACACACCTGTTGACGTCATGTCCCGCGCTTGACATAGCCTGGGAGGTTTGGGGGGCAGGGGAGTCCTACGTGCAAGACAATGTTGTATGGCACTGCCCAACAGATGGAGCAGATTGCCCAAGTATTAGCCAAGGCCTTAAGAGATTAGATCTCAGGCCCAAAGAATATGTGTTTAGTTTAGTAGATAGTTGCTTGAGTTCTCCTTCTCTCTCATTAAGTTGTGTTAGTAAATATTTGCATTACTTGTTCACAGCGTGTTTTACCGTTGACAACACAATGATATTAATAATGACTATTGAATAAAAGTTTAAAAAAACGCTGGGGCAAGAATATTAAATTTGAAAAATAAGAGCAATAAATACTCAAAATAAAAAAAAATGATGCAGAATTCCTAAAACCAAAGCATTTCGTGTTTTACCGTTGACAACACAATGATATTAATAATGACTATTGAATAAAAGTTTAAAAAACGCTGGGGCAAGAATATTAAATTTGAAAAATAAGAGCAATAAATACTCAAAATAAAAAAAAAATGATGCAGAATTCCTAAAACCAAAGCATTTACTCAAAAGTGATCTTATTTTTACTCAAATATTCTAATGAAAGGAAATGAATAGTTATTTTAGAATGCAAAAGGACAAAAGAAGCATTTAAAAAGTTTAATTAAAAGAAACTAACAATGAACTCTTCCATGCTTTTAATGTACTTCTCCAATCTTCCCAAAACCACGATTATGTGCTCCAGGATCGGTAACCAGCTAATGTAGCTCCACAATTTAAATAGGAGATTATTCAGAACAGTCTCACAGGTTAGTGTTACCTGGAAATTACTAGAACACATTAAAAATAATAAAGTAGTTAATCAACGAATCAATTATAATAACCAATGCAAGTATAAACACGTTTTTTAGAAGAAAAAAAAAGATCATGGGGTAATAAAATTAATTATTTAAAAGGCTTAGAAAAAAATTATCTAATGCATATAATACTACTTGATATCTCAAAAGCGTTTGTAAAAGCTCAGCAAATTCGGTTTACTAAAAAAAAGTTAACTACTTTAGATTCCCAGGTCCCATATATAATGGGACCGAATACGCCATTTAAAGTATACAGCAAACTGTAATATGTAATGGATCTAAATCAGCTTCATTAGCCGTTAATTCAGGAGTTCTGCAAGGAATTGTCCTAGTCCCACCAATCTTCCTAATTTATTTAAGTATTTACATTAAAGCAAGTCAATAAGAAAAATTTATCAACAAATCAATTTTTGGAAATTCGGTTGCGGGCCCGCCTTTAACTAACGTAAAATAAACCAAAGAATAACTTATAGATGTTTTAATTGTATCTGTGTACTTATATAATAGTTAAAAATCCTCCTGCTTTAAAATATACCAGCAGTGAGTAATTATTGTTTATCAAAACATAATTTCTTTCATTATGAATAAAGTTTTTCATAGGGAATGTAAAACATCGAGACGTTAGGTTTTATATGTATGAGTAAAATATTGCTAATTATGAATAACGGAAATGTTAAGTATGATTTTGAAATGATTGAATTGAAAGTGGTACCTACTGGCTGCAATTGATAATATTACCTCTTACGTACTCTTGAATAAAAGAAGGAATACACTCTTCCAGCGAGTAACGGGAGCCTAGGTACAGGGAGATAACTGCTGTAATTCAAGAAGCGAACCACAGCAAGCAGAGTAACCAGCCTTTGAGATTACGTGCGACCAAATCAGTGGTTCCCAAACTTTTTTTGACCGATTGATCCCTTTTGAAGTCACAACTTGCCCACGGACCACCAAGTGAAAAAAAAGCTACAGTAATTAATAATATAAAATTAACAAATACAAAAAAGCAACATTTGATTCAGAAGTATCTATGGAAATTATAGCTTTTCTTTAAATTAAAATTTAGAACAATTAATGACTTGGATGAAGGCCGTGTTAAATTTTATGAGTGTATTTATGTGCGATTCAATGTTTCTGAGTATAAGCCGCAAATAGCCACTAGCACTAATTTCTTATCGGTTTCTATATTTTGTGATGAGGTTCATAATGGTACTAAATTCACGTCTTACCGAATATGAAGGCAAGAAAGCAGACAACGACCTCTTATGTACAAAACCAATTATGCTTGGTATACAATTGAGATTTTCTGTGTAATTAGAATTTATGGTATTGTTGTTCAAACATTGGTTCAAGTTCCTCATTTGTGGATATTTCAATAATCTGCTCTTATATTAATATGGCTTCATCTCTGTTAGGGATCTGAGTTTGTGCACGCGCAAAAGGTTTCAACTGCCAGTTGAAAAAATACAAGTAAAGAATATCTTCAAAACCTTTGTTTAGGCTCCATGAAGAGACGTTAAGAGTTGACGGCAAGTCATCAAATCTTTATCTTAATTCTTGGAAAGTGAGAAGATTCTTTTGTTTCCAAGGTTTGCAACAAAGGAAGATATTACGCTTTTGGTCACACTTGTATTTCCGTGAAATTGGGCAAATAAATAATTCATAAAGGATTTGCAATTTTAAAGGTTAATTGTATCGCAAATAGATGTCTGTTCCAGGAATTCTATTACTGAATCAAAAAGACCATAAAATTCGATCACCAACGTATTTCTGTGTGAACTATTAAGTAATTCTTGTATAGTCTTCGTAATTTTTCCAAAAATGTTATGCAAATAATCTCTCATTGAAGACATTCTTTTTGATGTTATTAATGCTCTAATGAAAACACGTCGTGATCCAAGGAAACTTTTGCTAATATTATTTTGCAAATAAATGATGTCGAGGAATGTAACAATGTGCATGTACTGAGAATACATGCGATACATCTTATCTTAAGTGTGTCAGAATGTCAATAGTATTTGTATGTAGCTTCACGACACCTAAAAAATACTAAAGCCTGGCCTGCAACACTCGTGGCATGTAAGTTTAAATCTTGTAATTTTCTGAGATACTTTTAGGAATTTCGCATTTGTTAAGCATCAAACTTGACCTTTCAATAAACAAAGAATTTTGATTAACGATAGCTGTGGAAATTATCGTAGCTCTACTTCCCTTTCAATAAACAAAGCATTTTGATTGGCGATAGCTGTGGAAATTATCGTAGCTCTACTTCCCTTTCTATAAAACAACAACATTGTATTCTATTACTGTTAGCAACTCAGATCTTATATAGCTAGTAGAAGAAGAATTAATTTTTATTATTGCAATTTATTTTTATATCCTTAATATATATAAAAATTAGGCTGCGGAAATTAACAATAAATCAACCGATTAATCGTTAAAAAAATTAATTCATTAAAATAAGCTTTATGGATTTAAATTTACAATAATATATAAGAAAATACATAAATTTTTTTAATGTAATTTATTAAGATTTTATATTTTTTTATTACGTTCATACTTCGTACTACCATTATCCATTTAGAATGGCCTACGTTGACAAACTGTTTTTCCTTCTTTATTTCTTGCATAGCAGAACGTATTTGCTGTGGAGTTAACAGCAACTTAAACTATTTTGCTAAATAATGAATAGCAATTTAATGGGATCAATTTAAGCGTTATGAAAATAAAGATAATAGAAAGAAATCAATTAATTTTTCCCGATTAATCTAAAATAATAAAAATCAGTACCAGCCCTAATAAAAATTGATCACAATTTTATTATTTTATAAAAATTCTAGCGCGGAGCCCCAGAAATTGTTCAGGGACCCCAGAATAAATTTTAATTTTTCACGGACCTCTGAATTTTACGGGGGACCAATGGGAGTCTGAAGGGACCACTTTCGGAACAACTGTTCTAAAGGATACGTGAAATGGTAGGTTTTTAATTTAAAATTTCAAACTGAAACGACAGACAATTTAACTTCCCCTTGAATAAACTTTATTTTAATTAAAACAAAAATAGAAAAGTTATTGTTCTATCTCAAATATCTTCAAAGTTTTGAATTTTGAAAATTTACTAAAAAGATAACAGTTTTAGATATCATGAGTGTATTTTTGACAGCATGTATAACAGTCTTAGCAATTTCAATTTTAATATATATTTAAGAGTAGATATTAGAATTAGGACGTATTCCTTTTTGATTTTGCCTTTCTTACAAGTGAAGTGATTCTACTTTTAAAATAAAATGTGGATTATCTTCGTATAGAGAGAGAACAAGCTGTATCATGGCACATTTTTGTCTTTGGTATTAAAAAATAATGGATGAAAAAAAGCAAAGTTACCGTTTTGTTTTATCTTCATTGCTTCATAGTGTATATAATTTAAAAACTTTTAAGCATTTGTTAAACAAGTTAAATGGAACTTTTGCAGATTTATCACTACTTTAACATATTGGAAATAAAATCAATATTATGGATTATTAAAGTAAAAAATGGTCTAATGTAAAGCGTACTTTTTAATTAAAGAAAATGTTATACTATTATACACATTAAACAAAATTTAATACAGGCAATTTTCATTACTTTCATCTCTTTATTTTATTTTAGGTAATATCAAGTATCATACGTATTACAATAAAATTTCAGGATTTAGTAAGCATTTAAAAAAAATAACCATTCAGAAACAATACACATTTTCATGGTAAATACTTTTAGAAAATTACAAACTGCAAATATACATGAGTAAGATTTACATTAATACAACGATGGAAATCAACAAGCTTGGTAACTGGGTAATTATCTAGTATTTAAAAATTTCTTAAGAACTTAATACGTAATGAAAACAGATTTTAACTTGTGAGGCATTGTCTTTATTAAAATATAGAGCAAATTTATAAACTTGTTACTGTTGCTTGTAAGTAATTGACATAATTAAAAATCTGTCTAATTATGGACATGTAAGATTAAGTAATCTATTGGACACTTATAAGTTGACTTAAAGACATTGTTATTTGATGAAGTGATAGTAAACAGTTGGCCTTCAATAAAACTATACTTGAATCTACTAAAGTAATATTTCCAAATATTTATGCCACAAACACACATTTTTACATATGTTATGTGCAGGCTTATTTATACTGAAATATGAAATGGACAGTTATTGATAGCTGGTGTCATATTAGGTGCCGTCCATAAAGTACGTAACACCCCAGAAAGTGGGGGGGGGGTGTAAGAAAGTGGGACAACTGGTGACAGGGGAGGGGGGTTTTAATAAAAAATATTTTTATTCGAAATTGTGACGTCATTGGGGGATTGGGGTGGGGGGGGTTCTGAGATTTGCGACAATTTGAGACAGGAGGGAGGGGGTGGCTTAAAAATTGTCAAAATAGCGTGAAGTTCTTAATGAACAGCGCCTTAAATCTTCCAAATCAACAATACTTGTCAAACATCAATAAATTATGATTTACTCGAATCTCTATAAACAATAAATGAGCGTATGATAATAATAAATAATTATTATACAAATTTATTACGAAGAAAATACACAGGGAATTGTGCAATAAACCTCTATAAATACTTCCAGAAGGGGCGTCACTAGGAGGTGTGGGGAATATGGACCGCACCGGTTGACACCATCACTAAGGGGAGGGGATACCAACAGACTCAGGGTAGGATTAAAATCAGTTGACACCATAACAAGGGGTGATACAAATATTTAGCATTCACAGACTCAGGAGAGTTTTTACAACGGTTGACACCTTCACAAGGGGTGATAACAATATTTGGCAGACAGACTCAAGGGGTAATATTAAGGTATGCCCGTTAGGTTGGAAACCATGAGCTAACACACAGCAACCCTAGTTAAGATTCTGACTTCGAACAGACATAGGAAAATACATAAACACTTACTCTTAATGAACGAAAATAAATTCATTTTATAAAAATAAAAAGCCATTGCATAACACATTTGTAAATGTCAACATTCAAAGGATTTCTGCTCTGAGTCTTTGTAGAAAAGACATCTAGTTGAACGAATGTTAAAAGCAGAGAGACTTTCAAAGGGCTTATGTCGTCATCCTATCGCACCTACAACCAGATTTTTACAGTAAGACTTATATGACTATGCCGCATTTTAAAGAGTTTTTACTGTTATTGATTATCGCTTTACATTAATGCATATTTTTCAAAGGTTAAAACGACTCTAAACACTTTTGTAAGACCTCGGGATATAAGTAAGTTGCATGTAATCAGTTTGCCTTGTTGTTTCCTTAGAAGTACCCACGAAAACTAAACATTCGTTTAAGAAAATGTTCAAACATCACAATAAATTTAGTTTGATCTATTGCTCTTTCAAACAGCTTTCTTTTAAATCTAAATTTTGTTTTTTAAAAAAATACAACTTTCAGAAAATGTATAAAGGAAAAATAAATGCGAGTTTTTGGTGGCTTAGACTTGAATTACCAAAAGTAAAAAAAGAATAGAGCGAGCTACCTTTTTTTAAAATGTAATAATAATACAAATTTTATAGTATTTACAAAACATATATCATAAGATCACTCATCACTTTTCAAAGAGAGCAACAGGTTAATCATTAACAGAACCGAAGCCACGACAGAGGGAAGAGTCAAGATGTCATAATTAAAAAGTATTTGGGAATATTTCTTGAAATTTTTTCATCACGAGAACGACAGGACGAAATACTTTTTTGTTTTAACTAATTTAGGGAATACACATCTCATCTCTTAGCATGAAAGGATTCAGCATTTTAACCATTAACGATTCGTGGAGTTAATTTTTCAGTTATTAATAGATACAAGATAAACCATTGCGATTGTATCAAAGAAAGCTATTATCCAATGGCAGCATAAAATAAAATAAGATGGCTAATTCAGAAAAAGTCCGTCCCAAAAGGCTTATATAGTTATGTAGCCATTAATTATGTGTTCTTTCATTTGTTGTTTTAGGTCTAGTTTCTTTAGTTCATTTGTAATGGGTTAGGTCGGGTTAGGTTTAGTTATAAATGTAAATTTACGGATAACGTTAGGTTAAGTTTTAGAATTTTAATAGTTAAGTTTTCTAATTTCTTTGTAACGAGTAAGAGCAACAAAGAAGGCGGCCATGTAACGTAGGTCCGTCAACTCTGAATTTATCAATAAAATGACCACCTGGTTCCTCTACATCTCTAGTCAGTCAGTGGTTCGTCGATGAAACTTTATGGAGTGTGAGATATAGATTTAACTGTAGACCCTATGGCTGACCAAACACTAATAATCAAATAGGTACAATAACACTGGATTATTTAGAAGGTCTGACAAAGTACACCTCTTCAATTTACTCAAATTTTTTTTTAAAAAGATGGTTATCTAAGATTCGACTTCCTTCGTCATGTAATTACGTCACCTGATTAAAAATACCAATTTACACAGCTAGCAAATTTCCAAGTCAAGCAAAGAGACGTGTTTGTGTTGTTCGATATCAGCTTCTGACTGTTGGGACATTCGCCAACTATTCTCCTACATTTCGTTCGGACGAAACTTTATTGTTTGGACAGGCAGAGTTCAGTGAGGTGATTATTATCTTTCCTTTAACCCAGAGATCAAATAGCCAGGTGGTTAGAGCTCTTGTCACAATATCCTACCGATAAAATAGCCAGCTGATTAGAGATATTGTTACAATATCCAACAGATCAAATAGCCATCTGATTAGAGCTATTGTCACAATATCCTACACATAAAATAGCCATCTGACTAGAGCTATTGTCACAATATCCTACAGATAAAATAGCCATCTGATTAGAGCTATTGTCACAGTATCCTACAGATAAAATAGCCAGCTGATTAGAGCTATAGTTACAATATCCTACAGATCAAATAGGGAGCTGATTAGAGATACTGTTACAATATCCTACAGATGAAATAGCCAGCTGATTAGAGCTATGGTTACAATATCCTACAGATCAAATAGGGAGCTGATTAGAGCTATTGTCACAATATCCTACAGATAAAATAGCCATCTGATTAGAGCTATTGTCACAATATCCTACAGATAAAATAGCCATCTGATAAGAGCTATTGTCACAATATCCTACAGATAAAATAGCCAGCTGATTAGAGCTATAGTTACAATATCCTACAGAGCAAATAGGGAGCTGATTAGAGATATTGTCACAATATCCTACAGATAAAATAGCCATCTGATTAGAGCTATTGTCACAATATCCAACAGATAAAATAGCCATCTGATTAGAGCTATTGTCACAATATCCTACAGATAAAATAGGGAGCTGATTAGAGATACTGTTACAATATCCTACAGATGAAATATCCAGCTGATTAGAGCCATAGTTACAATATCCTACAGATGAAATAGGCAGCTGATTAGAGATACTGTTACAATATCCTACACATGAAATAGCCAGCTGATTAGAGATATTGTTCAAATATCCTACATATCAAATAGCCAGCTGATTAGGGCTATTGCCAAAACATCATTTCGATATTTTCCTTCGTAGTGGCAACAAGCATAGCAACGCTGGCATTTTGACAAGAACGGAGCCAAGGAGTTGTCTGTTCTACAACAAAGATGAGATACTGCATTATCTCAGTTGTCACAGTTGTGATCTGTGTGCCTGGAAGTTCAGATAATGGTCGGAAATGGTAGGAATGGGACATTATTCTATTATTTAGACCTAGTACCCAGCAACTGACTGCAATGATTGTTAAACTTACCATGGCAACAACGCGATGTAATACTCTGTGTATAACTACAATCCTCGCCTTTTGCCCTACTGATAAAACCATTATCACTCTGGTTGTTTTAATTTTATTGTTTAAAATATTATAATAAATCGGTTTTAGAAAATAATAAATATTTGTTTTTAAATGAACCGAAGAAATATTATTAGCATTTTTACGTCATTATTATATTTATAAATTTAACTATATGTTTGGGACAGCCACTAAACTTTAATTATCATAATGACAATAGAATTGTGTCGTAGAGAACATGCAACTGTCACTTAATGTCCCGCTGACTAAACTGCACGATATCAGAGGTTTCGTGATTATAAAAAGCCACCGCAAACACTATTTTTACGATTTTCAAGATGAGGTTTTATTTTGTTTATAAAATTAAATAATTTATTATCAAAATGCTTTTAGAAGATTATAACTTTTAAAATATCTACATTTATCAAGGAATACTTTAAAAAAAAAAGTATTTCTAAAATTTTTAAAGACACAAAAATAGATCGATTTGTCACCTTTTCTGCAAGCCTAAAAATAGTTATAGGCTTTAATAAAATTAAAAGGGCGTTTCCTTACACACCTTAAAATTTAATTCATATTTAAATAACTTCTGTTCTAATCAATGCGAGCAAGAACATCTAGCAAGGACATCTAGAAAGACATCCAGCAAGGACATCTATCAAGGACATCTCGCAAGGACATCTAGCAAGGACATCTAGCAAGGACATCTAGCAAGGCCTATTATTAAAGTGCGAGCTGTACACAGAGGCTATGACGTCATCTTACTGCACCAACAACCATCTTTATATGTAGGATTTATGGGACATTCACACAGTAACAACAAATAAATGTTATTAATTAGAGTTATAAAATGTTTAAAATTTCTGAAGGGTTTTGACTTTTCCCACTATTTCGGAAAGCACTGAAACCATTACAATTGTACATTATAATTATTTATCAAGTTATAAAAAAAAAAACGGCACACTGTACAGAAAGTTTCCCAAAAAGAAATTCCGAAAAAACTAAACTTTTGTTTAAAAGAAAATGTTGCAAAATCGTAGATTAATGAAGAATGACATATTGTTATTCGAAACAGTTTTCTTTTTAAACTTGTGGTTTTTTAAAAACTGTTGAGTGACAACAAAACGAAAAAAGAAAATAATAACAAGTATAATTTCAGTCAATAACCTACATGTTTCTGCAGACAGAGACTAAAATATACATTTAAGCTTTTAAGGTTACTGAGAATTTAACGATTGAAGAAGAACAAAAAGTGCCCATAGGACACTAAAGGAAAATGACATACAACATAAATTAACTATATATACATACATACATACATACATATATATATATTAACCTTAAGTTTTGATAGTTTAAAATGGACCAAAATGTTTTTATTGTAATATAACTTACTAATATTATTCTTATCTTATTAATCTTATGTATTTATATATTGAGAGAGAATCTCCAAAAAATTTCATCGAAATAAACGCAAACCATCAAGTTTTAGTAACAATATTCATAATTTACACATAAGCTCGGGATGAGAAATACTCAACGTTTTTCAAGGAAAATTTTCATCACACCGGGTTTAACTCCATTAATATTTTAAGTTTAAGATAAATATGAGATAGCCCATGTCTTACATAATAACTCTTATTGGAATTTCATAAATGCAACAGTTATTGTTTTAACATGCATGCTTTTTTCCTGGAACGAACCGGAAGGGTGTTTCAGAAATTCTTTTTTTTTCCCCGCAAAGACTTTTTTAATTACTGTCAAAAATTTTGTCTTACTTCTTTTTAAAAGTTTATGGATTCTATCGTCCCGACACATAAGCTGATATAGTTTTTCGAGTTATATATATAGTGGACAGTCGGAGACACAATCAGGCTAACCTTTAAAATAGACAACTAAGTAGAGAAAGAAAGATAATCATGGAGCGATATAGCATGCATCCATTAGTGATGACTAATAAAGGCAAGAACTTTCATTATTAAAGACGTCTTTGTATAAGTATGCGAGAGGAAGAATTTAGTAGTGTAAAGATATTCAACAATGGTGGCAGGGGTGAGATGTTACCCGTGCAACGCCTCCGAAAGACGAGAAATTTACAGATGCTTAACTGTAATGCAGATTACAAGATCAAGTCTTACAAAACCAAAATATGGGATTATATTATCATCATAACCCACATTTATTGAGACAGCTAGCAAGCACAGAGAGTTGTACTAGAAGATAAATGCCATGACCAGAGAAATATCTACTCTGTAAAACATTTAGGAAATATGGATGTTATTAAAAGAATAGAGGAACGTTGAATATCACATTGCCACGAAGAAACTAAAGTCAAAGTATACCTGACGGCTGACCGAAAGACAACGGACTCTATAAGGTTTAATCACTTTCTCCTTGGTCTATCTGCCAAGTCAATGATATCACAGATTGGCACAATGGCCATACTCACGACAGCTTGTAACAGAGTTACAACGAAAATTAAAAAGGATCTAATTGTTAAGGCACGAAACATGTCCATGTTGAGAAGGAGGAAATCAGGTGCTATCGATGAGAGAACCTCCTCAAAGGTAATAGGAACCATTACAATTATACCAACAATAACGGTATACATAATACTTTCTGATAAGTTCTGACAACTTAATTACAGTAATCCAGGCTTTTGGTAAAAGAATAAAAACGAATTTTCTTTAAAAATAGCAAATCCTCAGATTTCTTTATTTAATTAAATATGTTTTGTCACAAGACAAAATATTTGTACACATTATACGACGTAAATTTTTACGAATGAAGAACTTTCATAAGTTAAATATATACTTACCTTAAGTTTTGATAGTTTTAAAATTGATCGATCAATTCATTGTTTTTGTAATATATCTTTCTACTCTTATTCTAAACCTATCTATCTATCTATCTATCTATCTATCTATCTATCTATCTATCTATCTATCTATCTATCTATCTATCTATCTATCTATCTATATATCTATATATATAGAGAGAGAGAGAAAGAGAGAGAGAGATTAGATTCTCCAAAACATTGTATTTAAATAATATCCAACCATTCAGTTTGAATAACAATATTTTAATTGACACATAAGCTCAGGATGAGAAATACACATCGATTTTGAAGGGAAATTTTCATCACAACGGGTGCTACTCCAATCATATTGTAAGTTTGTGATAAATAAGAGTTAGATCTATGTCTTATATTATAACTCTGATTTGAATTTCATAGAAGCAACATTTATAGTTTTATAAGACTTGCTTTTTTTGACGGAAGGCACCGGAAAGGCGTTCCAGAAATTCTTTTTTCCGCGCACATACTTTTTTATGACTGCCAAAATAGTTTTGGTCTTACTGCCTTTTAAGGTTTTATAGAATCTAATGTCTCCACAGAGTATTCATGGACATATTTTTGCGAGTTATTTAAGGAGAGGACAGTCGCAGACAGAATCAGGCTAACCTTTACAATAGAAAACTATAGTAAAGAGAGAAATAGGTATTCTTTGAGCGATGAAACATGGAGCGAGAAGTGATGATTAAAAAAAATTGTATTAAAGACGTATTTGTTTCAGGATGTGAGATGAAGAATTCAGTAGTGTAAAGGTATTTAACAATGGTGGCAGGGGAGGGATGTTACCCTTGCAACGCCTCCGAGAGACGAGAAAATCACAGATGCTTACCTGTAATCCAGATTACAAGATCAAGTCTTACTAAACCTAAGAATGGTATTAAATAATCATAATAGCCTACATTTATTTAGACAGCTAGCAAGCACAGGGAGTATTATAAGAAGATAATTGCCGTGACCAGAGGCATATCTACTCTCTAAGACATTTTGAAAAAATCGATGATATTAAAATAATAGAGCAAAGTCAAATTGACTAGAAGAAACTAAAGTCAAAGGTTTACCCAACAGGTGACCGAAAGACAAAGGAGGTTATAGGTTTTAATAACTTTCTCCGTGGTCTAGCTGACCAGTCAGTGATATCACAAGTTGACACAATGGCCATACTCACGACAGCTTGTAAAAAAATGTAATGGTCGAAACTAGAAATATGTCAATGTTCAGAAGGAGGAAATCATGTGCCATCGATCAGAGACCGTCTTCAAAGATTCTAGGAAGTATAACAATTATATTAACAATAACAGTAGACTGGCTGATATTTTGGACAATTTAATTAATGTAATCAAGGTTGGGAGAAAATAATAAAGAAGAAATTTTGTTAAAAAGACAAATCCTCAGAATTCTCTATTTACTTAAATATGTTTTGTGACAAGATAATAGACTTGTTTACATTAAATGACGTAATTTGTTACGAATGAAGAAATGTTGTATATATATCTTACTACTCTTAGTCAAAACTTATATATATATATATATATAAAATAGCTTCTCCAAAACATTTTATGAAAACAAACTCAAACCTTCCAGTTTCAATACATCGGGTGCTACTCCATTAATATTGTAAGTGTAAGATAAAAAAAGAGATAGTCAATTGTCTTGCATAATAACTCTTACTCGAATCTCATAACAATTATAGTTTTAACATGCCTTACTTTTTTCACGGAACACACCGGAACGGCATTACAGAACTTCTTTTTTAATCGCGCTGACTTTTTTATGACGCCAAAAGAGTTTTTGTCTTACGGCTTTTTAAGGGTTGATGGAATCTAATATTATGATATAGTAGTTATCCAAATATTTTTTCGAGTTTTTTTAAGGTGAGTACAGTCGGAGACAGAATCAGACTAACATTTAAAACAGAAAACTACAGTAAAGAGAGAAAGAGATTCATAGAGCGATGATGTAGCAAGCAGCCAAAAGGGATGATAAAAAGGAAAAGAACAGTTAGTATTAAAGACGTCTTTGTTCACGTATGCGAGATCAAGAGTTCTGTAGTGAAAAAATGTTTTACAATGGTGGCATGGGTAGGACGTTACCCTTGCAACGTCCCCAAAAGATGAGAACTTCATATATTCTTACATGTAATGCAGATTACAAGATCAAATCTTACTAAACCTAGTAATGGGTTTATATAATCATAATAACCTACTTTCTATTGAGACAGCTAGCAAGCACAGGGAGTTGAACTAGAAGATAAATGCCGTAACCAGAGGCATATCTACTCTCTAAAACAGTTAGAAAATATGGATGTTATTAAACAAATAGAGCAACGTCAAATTGACACGAAGAAACGAAAGTCAAAGTTTATCCGAAGGCTCACCGAAAGACGGCGGACGCTATATGGTTTAATCACTTTCTCCTTGGTCTATCTGACAAGTTAATGATATCACAAGTTGACACAATGGCCATACTCACGACAGCTTGTAACAGAGCTACAACGAACAAAAAAAAGGAGCTACTTGTAGAGTCCCGTAGCATGTCCATGTTCAGAATGAGTAAATTGATGTGCTATCGATCACAGACCCTCCTCAAAGATTATCGGAAGTATCATAAATATTATATATACAATGGTATACTAGCTGATAAGTTTTGACAACTTAAATACAGTGAACGAGGGTTATGGTAAAATAATATAGAAGAAGTTTTTTTTAAAACAGCAAATCCTCAAATTTCTTTATTTACTTAAATATGTTTTGTCACAAGACAATCGACTTGTACACATTAAACGACGTAAATTGTTACGAATCAAGAAATTTCATTAGTGAAATATAGATTCTATACTTCTTT
>MUZC01000834.1:149589-163302 GCA_002072015.1 Radix auricularia | reverse complement strand
TGTCTGTCTGTCTGTCTGTTCCCTAATAACTCAAGATCCAGACAACCCAGTAAAATGAACTTTGGTAAACGTACACACAATTATATGGGGAAGGTTCTTAAATAGGTTTCGTTCCATAAATTCATACCCATGGGTGCTGGGGGCCCAACAACTTTTTTTTCCTTATTTGGGCTTTATAAAAAATGAAAATCAACGATTTTTCTATTTCTCGAGGAGGCAGAAGCATGAAATTTTAGGAAATAGTAGAGTATACTTCTGAAATGGTAACAGGCAAAAATATATTTAAATTACTTCCTTCTGGGGGCTGGGGGCCCAAATTTAGTTTTTTCTCTTATATAAACTATATATAAAAACTAAAAATCACTAAATATCCTATTTTACTGTTAGATAGAAGCATGAAACTTTGGCAAGTTGTTAAGTACGCAAAAGCGACGATATTTTGCGATAAACAATTTTTAACTTCCCACTCATGGGAAGCCGGGGGCCCAAATGTAGTGGGTTTTTTTACTTATATACGCTATATAAATACTGAAAATCAACCATTCTTCTATTTCCCGTTAGAAGAAGTTGTTAAGTACACTCTCCTAACGCTAATTTGCGAAAAAGAATTTCAAACTTCCCACTCATTGGGGGCCGGGGGCCCAAATGTTTTTTTTTCTTTTATTAGAAACAAACTCATCACTTATTCTCCAATGTATCGTGTCGTAAAAACATGAAACGTTTGGAAATTATTGAGCAGACTCTACTGGCAATAATGGCTTCCTTTTTCATGGGTTGCCGGGGGCCCAAATTATTATTTTTTTCCTAAATGAGCTATATTAACACAATTCAGACAGCGAAATATTGTGAAATTTAGTTCACGTATACGACATTACATGATGAAATTTCTTAAGTAGATTTCCTTTAAATTTCCCGCTCATGTGGGGCTGGGGGCCCAAAAACGTATTTTACTTAGATGGGCTATATAAAAATTGAAAATTACTATTTCTCCTATTTCTGATTAGGTGGAAGCATGCAATTTGATGAAATCGTTGAGTACACGCCTGCAGTGGTAACAGGTGAACAAATATTTAAATTATCACTTACTGGGAGCCGGGGGCCCAAATGTATTTTTTTTTACTACTACACGCTATATAAATACTGAAAATCACCCATTCTACTATTTCCCGTGTAGGTAGAAGAATGAAACTTTGGGAAGTTGTTAAGTACATTCTCCTAACGCTAATTTGCGAAAAAGAATTGTGTTAGCTTCTACAGAAAACCTTATTTAAAACCCGTGCGAAGCCGGGTACTTGCCTCTAGTATATATATATATAGGCGGGAAGGGTAGATGATTCCTTGCAATATATTTCTGACGTCTGCTTGCAAATTTCTGCGTCATGACAAGATTAAATAAATATACCAACTTTTTATCGCCAGAAAAGTGTTTCGACCATTACAAAACACATAGTTTTATGTCACTGACTAAGAGTTTGAGGAAGTGCTAAAGCCTTTAAAAGGTTGTTATTATCGTGAACGGTTTCCATCTGTGTGTGGCAATGGTATTCGTTTCTCAATAGTTTGCATTGGAGCGTTGAAAGAGTGGTCTTAAAAACAAGAAAACAAATACATTTTCATAATTCAAAAGTCTAACGAAATGCAAGAGTAGAATTAAACTATGATAAAGGATGGACTTAATAATCTTTTCCATAGAAGGAGCGTGTATAATACATAAGTTAAGATAAGATCACTGATTTAAATTGTATATTATGTTCCAGTACTCAACAGTACTTTCTATTTGATGAAGAGTTTTCCTCATTTTATCCCCATAAAAATGTTTAAAGAAAAACTTTTGATGTAATGTGTTTTGTAGCACGCTTCCGACTAGAGCGGTGACAAGATGTTAAAACTTTTTTTTTATTTTTATAAATTAAACGATTCATTTTAAAATTTCTGGAAATACTGGCGTGTTTTCACCGTTAATAAAAAAAACCATTTAGTCTTTTTATTACAAGCATTTGATGTACTCTTGTGAAATGATTAGAAAAAAACCGGAAAGTTTTTAAATAGACAAGGCAGCAAAATTTCCAAAAATTTTATAAAAAGAAATCAAATACAGCACTCTGATTTAAAAAAAAAAAAAAAAAAAAAAAAAAAAAACAACAACAACACTGGGAGTGGAATGTGTTGCCAGATAAAACCAGGAAAACCATATGTACATCAACATTTAAAACTGTAATAAAAATGCAAAGCTAGACATACACAATGATAAGCGTAGGCTGTATTAAACTTCTGTATAGATGGAGCGTCTGTGACATTTAAGATAATAAGATAAATAAAATTGAATGTATTTAAAAATACATTTAACAAAAGAATATTTTTTTTTAATGCACAGAAAAGAAAGTAAGAAAAAAATCAATTCTTGACAGATTTTTAAAAAGATTTAGCTGGAAAAAAAAATTATTGTCTGTAATATGTAAGATAAATTTGTAAGATAAATTTCATTTTACGTTTCAGAATCTGCATCAAATTGTTTACAATAAACATTTTTTTTAAAAGTATGATATCTTTGTGCCTAAGAGAATAAAGATCTAATAATATAAAATGTATGCAAATCTTAGTAAAGAGACAATGTAATGAATGAAGCTCACAGTAGTGAATAACAAAAACTTTTAGACTAAAACTAAAATGAATGACGGAAATGTTCCTTTCAAATATTATTTGAAATTTCTTGAGTCCAACCATTTCTCAACAAAACACAAGAGGACAATGCAGAGTTTGTAATAAAAAAATATTCCCTTAATGCTGAGCCCGGGCATCCGGTGAAATTATTTTTTTTTTAAAATAATTCACTTAACAAGAGAAATTGTATATTAAAAAAAAACATTTTTTAGCTGAAACTCATTTAAACGCTTAACTCTTGTAGTCGAATGCCCCCAAAGACACCAACACTGTTGACAGCTTTGATTGCTATCCTATGTGAGTAGACACAACAATAGTTGTTGTTGATGTAGATCACGTACTGGGATGTGGTGACCAAGATCTTGAGATCGATGAACTGACCAGCGAAGAAGGTCGACAGGCAGGGACAGTTGACCGAATTGAACCACGATTGTTTCAGGTATATGGTCAGATAAATCTTGTTGTCGGTTTGTAAATGTAAGTGAAGGGAAATATTTCTAACTGAGTTATTGACTAGAGTCTGTACATCCACAAACATCCACTTCTTCGGATCAAACTGTTGAACAGTCAGGATTCCTGTAACACTAACCTGTAAAAAAAAAGACATTGAATATTTGAATATGTTAACATATAATATATATAATATATGATTGTGTAACTGATAGCTCAAAAGTGAAACATACTAACACCAACTAAGCTTTAGATTAGATATATTCGTGAATTTCATCCAAGACTTCCGGCAGGCACTTGTCGGGAGACCAGGAGTCACTCACAGTCTCAGTTGATTCCGGCGACGTTAGATTTGTATACATATATTTTAAGTTGTTCTTTTATTTTATAGGTAGAATTTAATTATTCTTAAACATGTCTTAATATCAAATACATTAACAGCAAAAATAAATTAAACATTCTTTTAATAGTTTAACTCACTAACAAAACCTATGACGCGTCAGCCCTAAAGTTGAGGTCCCAATTTTGGTGATAAATAAAATGAATAACGAGCATGTCTTAGCTAAGTCATACGTATCTAAAGTTAAATTTATTTTTTGCAAAATTTCTTACTAAAACTATTAAATAGTTTTTGCATTTTTGGCCGAGTGAAGATCATGTCTTATTAAAAAATTATTAACTATTCATCATACTTCATCATCATCATCATTTGTCCTTTGGCTTCTTTGTGGAACACAGGGCCTCTGTCAAAGCTCGCCACTGTGCACGGTCCCTTGCCAGTGGTTTCAATTCTTTCCAGCTCTTTCCAGTTCTTCCAGTCTCATCTAACATGCTCCGTCTCCATGTACGCTTGGGTCTTCCTCGCTGGCGTTTTCCCTGGGGGTTCCAATCTAAGGCCTGCCTCACCCTGCTGTTATCTTTACGAAGGGTGTGTCCAATCCATCTCCACTTCCTTTCCATGATCTGTTGTTCTACTGTCTTTTGTCCACACCTTTCCCCAGTTTGGAGTTTTCGACCTTGTCGAACCATTTTATTTTCAGAATATTTCTGAGGCATCTGTTAACAAAGGTTTGGAGTCTATTTTTTTGTTATCTCTGTCGTTCGCCATGTTTCGGATCCATAAAGTAGTAGGACCGTTTTAACGTTGGTGTTTAAGATCCTTACTTTTGTTTTGACAGAGATGTATGTAGATCTCCAGACTTGTTTCAGATTGGCAAATGCCTGTCGCGCCAAATTTACTCTTTGTTCGATGTCCTCATCTGTTCCCCCTGATATACTGACCTTACTCCCAATATAAACAAAGTTGTTTACTTGTTTCATCATACTTACATAACTTACAAATGAATTATTTTCAATAAATAAAATATTTTTTTATAATTAATAGTTTAATTGTCGATTGAACAATTTGTCGCTCACAGCTGTCTTCAAATGTTTTTTTTTCTCTCCCTGAAAATTCTAGCTCTAAAACCTTTAGTAAAAGCACCATTTGAACGTATTATTGCGATGGGAGATTACTCGAAAATATACTTTCAGACTTCCCCCTCCTACTTTTCTGTTGAGATATCTTTTGGAGCTACGTCATGTCTTTGTTGATAGTTGATCATTGTCACGTGACCCTCAATGCATGAATGCATCTATCACGTGATTGACGTGTCTAAATGTGGTATATGGGGAGGACGGTAAACAATATTTTGTTTAATTACCACATTTATTTTGGCGTAGGTATTTGTTTATATTTACAGTACTCTCATGTACGACCTGTAGGTCAGCGTCGGGAACCCATATTTAACCCACAGTGGTTTTAATTTTCAATGAAAATAAATAATTATTTGTGTGTGATTAAAATTAAAACTAACCTTTTGAATAATTAAAAATATCGTATTAATAGTCCGAATGTGAGCTGGTTTAGTTCGGGACTTTTAGTTAAACTAAACATCCCCTATGATGTCGGCCCAATATTTCATGGCCTGTTACAATATGTTATTTGTGTTCGAGAAATATTTCTATGATGCGCGCCTTATCAGCTTTAAAAGTATCCATTGTAACATTTACCATCAAGCATTTTTCACTGCTGCCATCAGACACTTCTCGTAAACTTCTACATAAAATAAACAATATTTTAATCTCTAATCCAGGAATGGTTCGTATCGTCACCAAGAAACCAAATAAACTAGTAGACACCATAGTACAATGATAGTTTCATTTTTCTACAGGACTGAAACGGGTTTCATATAAAACCTACAGCTTTAAATTGTGAACGCTGCTTCGTTACTATAAAGAAATTAATTCAGATTGTATTGGGTTAACTTTGCCAACCCCTACAAAGAGCTTGATTACGTCATATCTGTTCCATTTAAAAACACTTACCACACTTCCAAAGTTGATGACATCGTAAGGAGAGTCCTTCCCACGAATGAAAACTCGCGTTAACTGATCACTACCCAATGGAACGTTGAACACAGAGTATCACCGTAGATACATGACGTCCGTGTTGAATGTCAATGACGTCATATTACTACCATAGCACACTGTACATAACTTGACTTTCCCATTGAAAGAGAAGGCTACACACCCTGTGAAGGTAGAGCACTTTGTCGCACAATCTATTTTCTTGATGGCAGTTATGTTGTCACAATTGTTAGGACGAATATCATAACGTCAGTAGACATTGGTTTCAACATTTCCAGCTCTCAGACACGGAAATATGATTGTCAAGCAACAGACTTTAAGACAAGAAAATTTCATAATGATGTTAAGCCTACTTTTAACACAAAGAAACTGCGCAATAATTCTAGAGTGTTTCAATGTTCTGTCTTTTTTAATTGGTTGTTGTTTTATTGTTTTCTTTATGTCAGTAATGTAATAAACTTTTAGTCTTCATTCTTGATTCCATATCGATCATAAAATAAAAATATTCATGTTTTTCATTTGATTTCTCTTTTTACGAAAGTTTTCCTACAACCTCACTTCAGTCTATGAGTTCACTGAACCGCTACAAATCCATTCCAATTGGAATAAAAAGGAGCTACTTCAAATTTCAACAAGTTATTGATTTAACAGAGACTTTCTCTTTCAACCAACAACCAGTGGCGTCGCTAGGGGGGGCGATGGGGTTGGGCCGCCCCGGGTGACACCAGTGGGGGGTGACACCATGAGCTACCACCTCGGGTGACACCAACACTAGTGACGCCTCTGCCAACAACCCCAAACAAAAATACAAACCAAATCATCGCTCAATATATCCTGTCATTTAATACAGCATTATTTAAAACTGTGTTCGGGTGGAGACATTCTGTTGTTGAACTTCTTTGTCATAAACTTTTTTAGTCGAGAACATGTAATCGTGTTTCAGAGATCGATACTTAAAAGTTTAACTCAACTAATTGTATTTATTAACAATGGCGCTGCTAGAGGTGCGCGAAAAGCCTTATGTCACAGTGTAACATCATATCAAAAAATGGACAACATATGGAAGTGTGCAATATAATTCTTAGCACAAGTAGCAGAATGTCATTAGTGTAAGACACCATCTCAGATAATGACACCATATGGAAGTATGCCATACATTCAGAGCACAAATACCAAAATGTCATAGTGTAAGACACCATCTCAGATAATGACACCATATGGAAGTATGCCGCACATTCACAGCACAAATACCAAAATGTCATAGGTTAAGACACCATCTCAGATAATGACACCATATGGAAGTATGCCACACATTCAGAGCACAAATACCAAAATGTCATAGTGTAAGACACCATCTCAGATAATGACACCATATGGACGTATGCCACACATTCAGAGCACAAATACCAAAATGTCATAGTGTAAGACACCATCTCAGATAATGACACCATATGGAAGTATGCCACACATTCAGAGCACAAATACCAAAATGTCATTATTGATAACTGTTCACACCCAAAGTTTTTTGTTAAATTAAATTCAGGGGCGTCCAATTTTTTTGCATGGCGTGCCACAGTCCTTGGTGTAAAGGTACACACAGGCCGGATTATAGTAATATAATGACAATGACAAAAGTTGATGAGTTTTTATTGTAAAATTTTAATGGGAAGGGTGAAACTGAGATCTTGAATGTCGTAACTAGGTGAGGTCAGGCTAAATGCCACTGGTTTCGATACGTATGTTATTATCATGTAGGTGAGAGCCACTTAGTCTCGTCCTAAAACAGATCTTGTTAAAATTCATTACTGAAAGTATCTGCTTACATTATTAGTAAGTCGAGCTTAACAATTTGAGCATTTTTAACAAGTGTTGGAATTTCTTTGAATCTCTCTTTATCCATGCAGCTCACTGTAAAAGTAAAGAGACAAAGTAGTTGTCTGCTGCGACATTCAGCATCAGTTTGCGGCTCAATGAGTTTCAGCTACAGATTGCCTGTCGTATTATCAGGATCTACAGAGAAAGGTGAAAATAAAATTAAAAAATCATGTTAAGCCTGGTCCCTATTGGAACTCAGAACGTGTTAGCGCATTTTCGTATTATGTATCAGTACTTATGTTAGATATCAGCATTATGTAGTTATCAGTAATTGTGTTTAGATTTTAGACATATTTTTATGAATTTTCTTGTGTAATGAATATACCTGACATTTTTTTTATTTAAAAGTCATTTCTTTACATTTTAAAAAGTTTTATTTTCTCTTTAATCTAACTACAAGTCACCACAAATAATGACGTAAAACTCTCTAAACTTTTACACATATTCTAATGACGTCAACTAAAATAAAAAAAACTAATTCTTTTGCACGCTTTCGCACCACTCTTCAATGCTTGAAAAACTGTGTATTCGACTTCCGGCAATGGCGGCCGTTCCCTGCGCTAGTGTTACCTCTCGATTCGAAATATTTTTTGGTAGTTTTAACGGGGTTTTTTAACGGATCGAGTAACTGAGTGTTGATGCACAAATGGCAGGTCAGGACATACAAAAAACATATATACCTCATGGGTCTAGGACTTATGGATGCTGAGATCAAAGGTGATGACGGACGGACAAAACGGGTGCAATAGCGCATTCGACTTCTCGAAAATGCGCTAAAAAACAGCATGCATTCTACAATTCACTAAGCTCCACTTTATAGAAATGTCAAGATGCTATCTAAATATGCCCCGGTGCCAAATGAACATCTTTTGAGTCTTATCATGTGTACAACTACGATTTATTGTGATACGTTGAAGGATACTGAATGCGATGAAGTGATTGGCAGCTGTGACTTTGTAGACCGGAAAGTTAACTTACAAATATATTAAATGTATTATATCAACATTTTTATAGTTGCTTTTCGTGGGCTCGAACCCACGCCCCTCAGCTTGTGAGGCGAGCGCACTATCGACTTCGCTACCCAGCCGCAAGTGGATGATAATGATCTTTAATTTAAATTTTTTTAAAAAGACCTCACATGAACAGTATACAAAAGGTATTCTTTCTTTTTTCATCTATTGCCTAGTCTCACATAAAGCAACAATGTTTTCTTTCAAGGGTATGACCATGTCAGCTGCCAATGAGAGTAATTTTAAAAATTTCTTCTTCTGATCCCAGGTCACACACCAACGCAACTAATCAATGTTTCATGTAAACAAACAATGACAAATTCTGCTTTACACCACGCCAGTCATTATGTCGTACTAGGGAGATCCTGTTTGATCCGCCTTTAAATTATCCGATACAATTAGGGGCCGTCCATAAAGTACGTCACGCTATTTTTGACTATTTTTAACTCCCCCCTCTGGAGCGTGACTTACATTATAGAAGGTCCCTTATTTAAAACGTTCTAAGCCCTTTAAAAAACTTCTCAACCCTTCAAAAACCTTCTCAAACCTTTAAAAACCTTCTCAAACCTTTAAAAACCTTCTCAAACCTTTAAAAACCGTCTCAAACCTTTAAAAACGTCCTCAAACCTTCTCAAACCTTTATAAACCTTCTCCAACCTTCTAAAACCTTTAAAAACCTTCTCAAACTTTTAAAAACCTTCTCAAACCTTCTCAAAACTTTAAAAACATTCTCAAACCTTTAAAAACCTTCTCAAACCTTCTCAAACCTTTAAAAACATTCTCAAACCTCCTCAAACCTTTAAAAACCTTCTCAAACCTTCTCAAACATTTAAAAACCTTCTCATACCTTCTCAAACCTTTAAAAACCTTATCAAACCTTTAAAAACCTTCTCAAAACTTTAAGAAGGTTCTCAAACCTTTAAAAACCTTCTCAAACCTTCTCAAACCTTTAAAAACCTTCTCAAACCTTCTCAAACCTTTAAAAACCTTATCAAACCTTTAAAAACCTTCTCAAACCTTCTCAAAACTTTAAGAAGGTTCTCAAACCTTTAAAAACCTTCTCAAACCTTCTCAAACCTTTAAAAACCTTCTCAAACCATTAAACACCTTCTGAAACCTTTAAGAACCATTGTTTTCTAAGGGCCCCATGTCGGGATGGCGTCTGAAAACTGTGCGAACATGTTCAGTTACATTAATATTGATTATGTTATTACAGAGGCGTCACTAGGTTTGTTGTCACCCGGGGCGGACCGCACACACCACACCCCTAGCGACGCCACTGGGTTATTATGTTCATTATTGTCTGTATATCGATATTTCACAATGTATTGGCGAGATATTTTTCTCCCTTCACTTTTTTTCTGCGGAAATAGCTTCACGTGTTTAACAAATGATACGCTCTATACTTTTGAATGACAGCAATACCTAAGTTATAGCTGTTTTTATTACTTCTTTTTATGACAATTATAGCGGATTCTCAAGTCGAAGCTTAAAACACGCACTCATTGACCCGAAAAACGGACGTGGTTGGGAATTAGACCATCACCCACCCCCCACTCCCACCTGCGTATAATTTCAGTGAGTTCCTCTTAGACGAAACTTTTCGAAGATAAAATACATTTGGGTGGGGGGGGGGGAATTAGAACTGTTTTTTTTTTTTTAATATTTTTTTTTATTTGGGAAAATCTGGCTTACAAATGGGAATTATGGATTAACACATTTTTTTTTTTTTAAAAACCCGTGCCCTACTCGACTTGCGTTTGAATAGTTCCTACAACCTTCGCTTTACGAGTCGAAATACTGACATTTCAAGTAAATTTCAACATTGGATTTCATATGTATAATATTCGTGACTGTAATAGTTTTTACAGTCTAAGTCTCTAATTCCAGAGCCAAAAGTCGTGAAGTATAAGATGTCTTTAACTTCATTTTTAGTCTCTTACTCTTACTTATTTAACACTTTTGAAATAGGTTTAATTCTAAGGTAAAATACTTCAATTCATAAGGTCAAATTCCAAATTAAGTGAATTTGACAAATGATTAAACATCAGTTATATCTTTTAAAGTCACAACACAAGTCACAAGACATAATTTTTAGATTTTTTTTCAAACAGTTAATAATTGGGCTTGATGTCTGCGAAGTGTGTTGAGTCTTTTAAGGTAGGTCATGCGTGTGTCCGTACAGTGGTCGAAATCAGAACGTATTTTAATAGAAATTATTTAAAAGAAACTTCAATCAGGGGTGGCAAATTCCTGGTCGTTAATTAGTGTCTTAGAAAAAAAAATAAGAAAGTCTAGCTTTTTATCGAAATGAAAATTAATAAGAAATTAGACTAATAACAGAAATAAAAGATCTTTCCTAAGGCATGTGAACTTTTCAAACGGCAAAACTCCTTATTGGATATAAATTCTTCTGATACTAATGCTACTGTACTGAAAAGTACTTACGGTAAGTAGTATGATAACACTGAAGTAGTGGTAGCTTAAATTATTCTTAAAATTTGAAAGTCGCTCCTGTTGAGAAATCAAAAACTTATTGTACATGAAACTTGACCAAGCTCGGGGCAGCACATTGCGTGTAAAAGGGGGAGGGGCGGCTAATTCCTCGTTAATTGTCAAAAATGAAAAGCGTTAAAATAAAGTTTATTAAAATAAATTAAAAGCAAAGATAAAAAATCCAAAGAAATAAAGGAACTATATTATATACGTAAAATGCCAGAACTTCACACTCCCTTATGAATTTAAAGTCTTCTATTACCAATTCTATTGAAGTGGAAAACAAAAGGGGTTAAATTAGTGTACGACTATGACAATATGGTTCTGGTATATATAATTGATTCAAGTTTAATTTTAAATTAAATAAACTACTGGAAAAATTTGTTGGGTTACTTATATGGTTTGTTCTAACAAAACATTATTATTTTAATTTAATGTCTTTTGATTTCAAGAATAAAAAAAATAAAATATTAATAATAAAAATATTAATGAAAAAAAAAATTATTAAATGAAATTAAAAGTTTCCACGCATATATCCAAACGTAGCCACCCATGACCAAGTGCTCAACATTTCCAACTTTTTTTTTAAAATTGGAAAACATCAGAAATCGGATTTTTTTTTAAATTGACAAGAACAACAATAAGTTGTAAAAGTAAAAAAATAATAATAATAATAATAAAAATTTAATTTAAAAAAAACTGAGTTGCAGGGTGTTTTTGTTAAAATTCTGACATTAAAAAATGCGTGGCAAAAGTTAATGTTTTTTTTTTTCGGTCACAGAACGGACAATGTTAATGGAAATAAAGGCAATATTCCGGAACCAATGCATTTGCTTGCTAAGTAGGCTACGATCGAGCACTCACAAAACATTGTATGAAAAAAAGGTTTTAAAAAGTGCCATCTTAAATTCAAACTGAGCTTAAAGCAATTTTAAGAGATATAGATCGAAAAAAATCACCCTTTTTCAGCAACAAGATATCCCATATTGTTCTATTGTATTCGATATAGCTCTTCATATATTTCACATAATCACCAAACAAGTCCAGTTATCGGATATGTTATGATCGATTAAAAATTAAAAAGTAGACATTGTAGAAATTTTAAAATATTTCATTGAATTAAAAGTGAATCTGCTTACATTTCTTAAATGATTTTTTAACAAATGACGATCTTAAAATAATGGATTGCAGGGAATCTTCATGTGTTTAAGAAAGACGCTATAACATAAACTCACACTGTCAAATACTTCAATAAATCTAATCTGTTTACATGATAATCCAACTGAAACGAATTATCTATTTTAGTACTCTAGAACGTTGTTATTCATTCTTATTCATGCCCATAATCGTTTGGATTATCTACTTACTTTACAAACAAGGCTTCAGAATAATACTATTAAGGATGCTTTGAAATTTGATAAAATTTTATGTGGAGACACAATTCTTTAAATCGAATTTTCGCGTATGGTGATTTAAAAATATGTATCCATGTGATTTAGAGAAACAGCTGAGAAGAAAGTTCTATTTTTAATTTTAAAAAACGAAATACACAAATCTTTATGCAGTCCCATTCTGTATGATATAATAATCTATTGTTCATAAGATGAGATTACTGTGGAAATTCGTGTGAGATTTTGGCATGTATGTAGAATTTAGAAAACTTATACAATTTTCGTACACCTGGCAATCTGCTGGACTTTGGAATATTGGCTTTAAATTAGAGTATTCAAATGACATTGTCAAGCAAAGACTATTTCACTCCAAGGATTAAAAAAGGAATTAATGAATTCAAGACCACTTGATTTATAAAAGTTTATTAAGATATTAAGGCTCCAAGCTACCTTGCCTAAAATAATATAATTAATTTGAACATTGCTTACAATAGTCTTCAGGCAGTGTTTTTTTCAGTGGGAACTCATGGGAACTGAGTTCCCATACCTTTTTTGGCCAGATTCGTGTATATTTATATTATAGACTATTATAGTATTTTCTGACATAAGTTAAAAAACAGATGTGAAATGGGTTCCCAAACATTTTTCGCTAGAAAAAAAGCACTGATGCTAGGTCTTAAAATATCTTCTCTGAAATTAAGTTAATGAAAAATTAATTACAAGCAATATCGATTACGCCAAAAGATTCTAATCTATTGCTACCTCAATTTTGGCTATTGAGGATGGCAAGGCTGAAAATATTGATACACGAAAGCGGGTGCAATCAGGAAAAACTGAACATTTTAATTTTATTAAAGTAATAAAGCTTTTCTTTTTATCTCTATTGCAATGTCATTATTACTTTCTAATAAAAACTATCTTTACTTCACGGCATTAACATATTTTTTGGCCCGGGGGGGGGGGGGCAAATTTTGGTTCTGCCCCGGGTGGCACATACCCACGCTACGCCGCTGGAAAAACATGATCTTGTCATAAATGAAATTTAAAGGTTTTGATTAGAATCTCGGGAATATTTTTTTACATTTTCCCCACAGTATTATGTTAGTGATCTTAAATCGTTTTTAATGAAATGCGCATAATTTGGCGATAATGAACTTATTAGAAATACATGAGTTTTCGCCCATGGCTTTGTGATCTCCTTTACTGGTTAAATTTAATCCAGGCAACCATTGGGCTACATTGCTTCAGCTCAGTAGTTTTGTTTTCTTTTTAAGTACAAAAGAACCAGTCTCTCCAATAAATTGATCATTTGGTTGAGACCGAACTTTAAGTAACTTGAGTTCCCTGTCATCTAAGCTGAAAAATCTTTTTCTTGTTGAAATGATTGATTTTTTAAAACTTCACAACTATGACCCCCCCCC
>MUZC01000834.1:123262-149455 GCA_002072015.1 Radix auricularia | reverse complement strand
GTTGTGAGTAATTGTTCTTTTTAAAAATGTGCTACATCCAGAGAATGATAAAATCACTGTGAATCATGATGGCGTACAGGCCAGCGTCCAAGACAATAGATTTCTAAACCCTATTCAGTTACAAATGGTGTCAAACCGGGATCTGTTCTAGTTCTGGCCCTAACCATGTTTAGTCCATATCCAGCCATGCTGACCAATGCCTCCAGGGCCATATATTCAGCTTACAGCCAGGTAACGTGTGTGCTACAAACATGTCCAACTTGAGACTAGACAATACACTCTACATCATTCTAGTATGTCTACACTTAGTTATAATCACATGATATAATATCAAGCCATGGGCGTATACTCCATCATAGAATGGTAGTAAGATTGAGCAAGATCAGTGCACCTCATCGCCTGTCTGCCCAAACAGATCTCCGGGACTAAAACTACAAAGAATTTCTTCAGTATTGTTCTGGTCATGTGGGTCAAGAAACTGTTAGGATGTGTATCTGTACTGTAAATATCTTTTTAACTGTTCATCATCCCACACCAGGTAGGCATCTGGGAAACGACTCATCAATGAACATTTGAACAAAGGCTACCTCCAAAACGACGCATCAATGAACATTTGAACAAAGGCTATCACCCAATGCACATTTAGCCAAAGGCTATCACCCAAACGACTCATCAATGAACATTTGACCAAAGGCTATCATCCAAACAACTCATCAATGAACATTTGACAAGAGGCTATCACCCAAACAACTCATCAATGAACATTTGACCAAAGGCTATCATCCAAACAACTCATCAATGAACATTTGACCAAAGGCTATCACCCAAACAACTCATCAATGAACATTTGACCAGTGGCTATCACCCAAACGACTCATCAATGAACATTTGACCAAAGGCTACCACCCAAACAACTCATCAATGAACATTTGAACAAAGGCTATCATCCAAACGACTCATCAATGAACATTTGACAAGAGGCTATCACCCAAACGACTCATCAATGAACATTTGACCAGTGGCTATCACCCAAATGACTCATCAATGAACATTTGAACAAAGGCTATCACCCAATGAACATTTAGCCAAAGGCTATCACCCAAACGACTCATCAATGGACATTTGACCCCAGGCTACCACCCAAACGACTCATCAATGAACATTTCACCAAAGGCTATCACCCAAATGACTCATCAATGAACATTTGACAAGAGGCTATCACCCAAACAACTCATCAATGAACATTTGACAAGAGGCTACCACCCAAACAACTCATCAATGAACATTTGACCAGTGGCTATCACCCAAACGACTCATCAATGAACATTTGACCAAAGGCTATCATCCAAACAACTCATCAATGAACATTTGACCAGAGGCTACCACCCAAACAACTCATCAATGAACATTTGACAAGAGGCTACCACCCAAACAACTCATCAATGAACATTTGACCAGTGGCTATCACCCAAACGACTCATCAATGAACATTTGACAAGAGGCTATCACCCAAACAACTCATCAATGAACATTTGACAAGAGGCTACCACCCAAACGACTCATCAATGAACATTTGACCAAAGGCTATCATCCAAACAACTCATCAATGAACATTTGACCAAAGGCTATCATCCAAACAACTCATCAATGAACATTTGACAAGAGGCTATCACCCAAACGACTCATCAATGAACATTTGACAAGAGGCTACCACCCAAACAACTCATCAATGAACATTTGACCAGTGGCTATCACCCAAATGACTCATCAATGAACATTTGACCAAAGGCTACCACCCAAACGACTCATCAATGAACATTTGACCAGTGGCTATCACCCAAACGACTCATCAATGAACATTTGAACAAAGGCTATCACCCAAACGACTCATCAATGAACATTTGACCAAAGGCTATCACCCAAACGACTCATCAATGAACATTTGACCAAAGGCTATCACCCAAATGACTCATCAATGAACATTTGACCAAAGGCTATCACCCAAATGACTCATCATTGAACATTTGACCAAAGGCTATCACCCAAACGACTCATCAATGAACATTTGACAAGAGGCTATCACCCAAACAACTCATCAATGAACATTTGACCAAAGGATATCACCCAAACGACTCATCAATGAACATTTGACCAGTGGCTATCACCCAAACGACTCATCAATGAACATTTGACCAAAGGCTATCACCCAAACAACTCATCAATGAACATTTGACAAGAGGCTATCATCCAAACGACTCATCAATGAACATTTGACCAGAGGCTACCATCCAAACGACTCATCAATGAACATTTGACAAGAGGCTACCATCCAAACGACTCATCAATGAACATTTGACAAGAGGCTACCATCCAAACGACTCATCAATGAACATTTGACCAGAGGCTACCATCCAAACGACTCATCAATGAACATTTGACAAGAGGCTATCACCCAAACAACTCATCAATGAACATTTGACCAGTGGCTATCACCCAAACGACTCATCAATGAACATTTGACCAGTGGCTATCACCCAAACAACTCATCAATGAACATTTGACCAGTGGCTATCATCCAAACAACTCATCAATGAACATTTGACAAGAGGCTATCATCCAAACGACTCATCAAGGAACATTTGACAAGAGGCTATCACCCAAACAACTCATCAATGAACATTTGACCAGTGGCTATCACCCAAACGACTCATCAATGAACATTTGACCAGTGGCTATCACCCAAACGACTCATCAATGAACATTTGACAAGAGGCTACCACCCAAACGACTCATCAATGAACATTTGACAAGAGGCTACCACCCAAACGACTCATCAATGAACATTTGACCAGTGGCTATCACCCAAACGACTCATCAATGAACATTTGACAAGAGGCTACCACCTATATATTTGACAAGTCTTGCTCACACACAAAATTCACAGATAACAAAAGGTTTAGAACATTTCAGTGTTTTTATTAATAACAAATTGACAAATCCATTGCCCCTAGTTGTAATGGTTCTACAATACAAAAGAACACATAAAGCAATAATTCCTTTCACACAAAAGACTCCTTACATTCAACTGATTCACATATTAACTTAAAGATTTCTGAGTATTTTGTCCTGGAATCTTTGTCCACCCATCAAATAAATAAACCATACAGCAAGGAATGTTCTATATTGGTACATTGTTACACATGGTCTCTTGATTATCAGGGTTATAAAAATATTTACAGGGGCTGACAATATGTATAGAGGGGGGGGGGGGAATGAGGGAGGGGGATACAATTGCAGACTACCTGCATATTCAGCATAAGCAAGGGTGTGGGGACAAATAGATTTTTAAAAAATCTTATCAAGTTTAAATATTTAGACAGTGTAGAGAAGGGAACTGGAGACAGACTCCCAAAAGAGTGGGCACAGCTGCGGACAGCTAGAGAGATTGGCACAGGACGGGATGCCTGGAGAGCCTTTGTTTGTGGCCTATGCCCCAGATAGGACGACAGGCAATGATGATGATGATGATGAGAGAAATTAAAATAAACATAATTGTTGCTGTATTATCTAAGCCTAAAAATATGTATGACAGGAATATAATCATATATCGTTGTTATCTTGAGAAATTTATTCAAATTCTGTTGAAGTTTGGTGAATGTTGATTTGACAATGATGTCAGAGCCAGCTTAAAACTGCACTGACATTCAGCAGGAAAATTATAACTGTCAAAGTAAAACCAAGCTTCAAATTAATTTATTGTTTACTTCCTCTAACTTTGAAGTGAGGAGTTTCAATAATAGGGAGTATTAGAAATCTGGCAATGATGGTGAAACCTCATAAATGTGACATGATTGGCTCAAATAGTAGACTTCATTATTTTGTCAATTTCAAACTAATAGAGACGGCAGACATTTGCTGTGCTAACATGGTGACAGTCATGACATTTCAGACCAAGAAATAATCAACATGCTTAGCCTGGACATATTGAATTAAGTAAAGAGCACAGAGCCATTCATTCACCAAGGAAACCTTAAGTTATAGCAGCTAGCTACAGAACAATGATCACAAGCTTAGGGATTACAACGCAATAGAACCCCCCCCCCCCACCCTCTTCCCCCAAACATAGCAGCTATAACAGAATTATTTTTAAAAATGACTAATGAATGGCTGACATCATATTTAGATAACATGTCATTGAAGTTACAATATATACCTTGAAGAACAATGAGACACAAATAATGCAGCTAATTTCATCAATTCTATTGCACACTTCTAGGCAAGTTTCTGTCCTACCTATTCCACAATAAATAATGGTACAGCTTAGCAGTAGCAGGAACTACAATCTTACAGACAATCAAGATTTTCTCATTGAATGTTACATTATTCTTCCACAGAAATTTTGATTTTCAAGTTTTTATTGAAGCTTTCATTCACTTTAACACTCAAGCAAAGTGTAGCTTAATTATCATAATTAAATATTTTTAAAAACAACATATTTTTTATAATTTAAATTAATACATACAATAAAAAGATTCATTTTCGTAACTCAATGTTCTATGAATCACATTTCTTGGAATACACATGTCACACTTGATTAACTTTGACATTTATAAGAAGCTCCTTTTCTAGAGTTGACAGATGAAACATGGACACATGTTGGTTTCATCATTTAAAGGATTAACTAAGGGATACACCTGGTTACAACAAATAATTGTGCAGTTTACTTAATGAAATAAGATACAAATGACATAAATAGCTGTGGCCATGGAGGTCCATTTTGTTAACTTTTACTCTTTCTCTTTTATTTATTGTTAAACTCTTTCACAACAGAACCAAGTCCATTTGTGGAACAAATGGTTCAGGTTTCTCATCACCAATGGGCTGTATGCAGGACTCACGCATTTAGCCAAGATTACTGCTTTCATTTCTTTGTACATCTTTTTTGTTATTTCACTTTGCCAGACTATCAGAAAGGAAGAAGAGAGCTGGAACAAAAAAGGAGTAAAAATAGATTTTAAATGCAACTTATTTAACTTATAAAAGGACTAAACTGTTACACTGCTGGAGGATCAAAAACAGATTAAAAAAATTTTTGTTTACAAACTGTCTTCTTATCACAAAGTCATCTTGAAATATAAAATAATGATGCCATCAAATGACAACCTATGGCACAAGCTAAAAAGTACAATGTTGAAATTAAATGCACCCTTTTAGTAGCTTTGTCATTACACCTTTAAAAATTTGGTCTAACGATGCATATTTGCCGATACCGATAATAGCAATATTTTTTTGCCAACATTAGCCCTGATATGAGTATTTGTTAGGAAAAAACATCGGCCATATTTAATGACATGATTCTTACGTTTATTGAACGTAATTATTTATTATACATTTTTGCCGATATTACTGATATTTTTGCCATTTGGGTATTTTTTGGGACAAAATCTAGTGGTCATATTTGATGACGTCATTCTTCAATTTATTACACGCAATTATTTATATTTTATAGTAGGGTTATACCGATATGCATTTTTGCCGATAATACCAATATGTTTTGCCGATATGAGTATATTTTAGGCCAAAAACCAGTGTCATTCTTAAATGTATCACTGGTAATTATTTATAATGCATTTTTGCCGGCATTGCCAATATTTTTTTTTGTTGCCACATGACTATTTATTAGGGCAAAAACCAGTGGTCATATTTATATATCGGTAAACCCCTATTAAAAATACTTAAAAACGTTCCAATAATGCCATCATCAACACTAATCCAATTCTTTTGTAATGAAATTTTGATGGGATAATGATCAAATCTAGTTTTGTATTTCTCCATGATAATTGAAGGCAATACCTAATACTAATAACTTATGACCCACATTTTAGTAACAATAAAAACTACCAAAAAAATATTTTGACTTTTTTTATACAATTGCAAAATAAATCACGAATTCATCCATGTAATTAAAAGTATTAACCAGGTCTGCTACTATGGTTCAAAAATTGTTTTAATTTAAAGATAACAAGTCCTATCACACATCATTCAGTGACTTGGAATTAAATTGATCCATACAACCAAATAAAGTGTGTATTTACATGGCTGGCATCTCTTAGTTGAGCATCGAGTGTCTGTCATAAATGTTCCTCCGTTGTTCCTGTACAGTTCCTTTCCACTTCTTTTGTTCTTTCTGCACAATGTTGAGCAGTGACCTCTGTCTGGCTGACAAGTCAGAAGTAGCCCCTAATGGTGGAGTTACTGGCCCTTCTGATCTAGTACCAGACATATCCTCCTGGTCAAATAAAACAGTATTTATTATTTACCAATTTTTGCTTCAACTTATTTTGAAAATAAAAAATATTGACTTGTAGATTGTACATAAAAGTTAAAAATAGAAAGCAATAAACAAAAAAATATTTCTTAGCAGTAAAACAAATGTGACAACATCAAATGTGGGTTCAATTAAGTGACCTCAAAAAGAAAATTAAAGAAATGTGCATTTGCTTAGTTTTATATTAACATCATCTCTTATTATTACAAGATGTGGAATTAATGGTTTATAATGGAATAGTTTTAACCTCTTATATAAATAGAAATAGATTTTTAACTCAATTATAACCTAAATGACTTATACCACAGTTAAAACAAAAATTGTCCTCACAAATTACAATACAAAAGATGCAACAAGTGATCTAAGAAACTGATCTCACAAACTTCACTCAAAGACTTACAACCTAAATTTTAAAGCAGTCACTAAAACGCGGGCAGTGCCAGGGGCCTTTCATAAATACTATGATTTTTACTAGAAACATTCATTAATGAAAAAAAGTTAAATATTAATACATGCAAGGAGATATACTGAATTAATAAACAAGCTTTAGTTCCATGGCTATTTCTATAAGGCATTTAAAAATTAATTCCAGTGTACAAGCAGGCATGACATTATTACTGCTATCTGACTAAGTGCAACAAGGGACAGTGGGCATTTCAGTTACGTTTAGTTTAGTATGGTTACTTTCATAGACACCACCACCCTTTGTGTAAATATTATTCAAGAAAGATGAGCTTTGCATAAAGAATTATACAGCTAATATGTGCTTGACAAAGACAAACTCAAAAGCCATGATCATCTAGGGTTGTCTACCCTAGGTTTTATGTTAAATGTTTACAGTACCCTTAGTACCCTTGTTATAAGAGTAAAATTACTTTTGAAACTGTCTGTAATTGGTAAAAAAAGTATTTGCTATTTAAAGGAAAGAAAATGTACATGCTACTTATGTCTAAATAATAAATTAAAAACTTTACAAAAAATTCCCAAAACCTCAAAATTATTTTAAGGTTGATTATAAAAAATGTTAAAAGAGAGAGAGACTTAAATTTTGTCTTCAAATTAATAATAAAATAAAATTGAGTATAATTTGAAATGCGTTTCTCGTTAAAAATTTCTATAATCAAATTATTTCAGAATGTTAAAATGTGTATGGAATTATATGACTACAACAGTAGAAAAGATAACACCAGACAACCCAATGGAGTCAGATTGTTACATGGATAAATGTATTAATAGACTTGACATTCAAAGGTAAAAAGAAAACAACTAAAATAGGGGAGGTAAAAAAATAGTTCACGAAAACCTCTGAGGCCTCAGTTGACTGAAAAACAAAAAGAAACAAAGGGGTAGAAAAATATTTGAATGGGGTAAATTGTAAACAGATGTACATAAATGCAACAATTTTATTACAACAAAGAAAAATTTACTTTTAACCATCGTTTTATAGAACAAATATATATAGTATTTTTAATTTTTTTTTAAATTTAATTTTATGATGTACCATGTAACACTAATACTGCTTGAGGTTGCTTAAAATTACTCAGATTAAGCTATTGCTAAAGAAAGAAGATGCTACTCTTATATTTCAAGACTTCATTAACTGCTGTATTATAATTATATTTTATATAAAGACTGATATTTGTAATGACTTTTTAAAAGGAATATTATACTAAATATATAATATACATAAGTATTACAAACACCAATCTCAAACATTAAATTTAAATTACTAAGATCAGTGGTTCCCAACATTTTTAACCAATACAGCACCACCTTAAAATAAATTTCTTCAAGGGAGGCCTTTTGACTAATTCTGTCTTTCAAGTTGGATTTGTTTAATACTTGAGAATAGTATTACAGAGGGAGAAAGCAGCGGAGAAGTTCCTGCTAAGTGGATGTGGAGACTCTAGAGCCCCTCTGAAAAAGTTGGGAACTACTTTCATATTATTAATAAAGTACAGTAAGACCCTGCTTTACGCGGGGGGGGGTTCGTTCCATGGAAATGTAGAGCGTAATGTGAAACAGCGCTAAACAAGGCTATCTTAATTTGTAAAAAATGGGGTTAGGGGAAGATGGATAGAAAATTGATTAGGTATGAATTTTTTTTTTAAAATAAAACCAAACATTTATTTCTTACAAAAAAAACAACAATATAATCAAATCTACTTATAAAAACAAATAAAATTCTAAGTCAGTCAAATTATACATTTTTCTAGTTTTTTTTTCATTATGATAGATAGGCTTAATGGCATATTGCGTTCAATTTCATCGTCAATCCATATAGACAGTCATTTTTCAATTTCCTCTAAAACGTTATTTCTAGAACGGTTAATTCTAGTTGCAGAGCTTGATATAGTTTTTTCTTTATTCTTAAGAATTGTTCTTATTGTTGAAGTTGCCAAATTCAATGCAGCAGCACTAATTTGAGTGAGATTGACATTCACCAGAATCTAATCATCTAATCACTTACTTTAAGTTTTCAGTGAAATGCTTTTTTCTGGTTATTTTTCATTATCACCCTTGATAAAAACTAAAGATTGTTAGAATACTTAAAATAATGTCAACAAATGTTTCAAATGATAAAAATGCGTCCAACAGCACCTAGCGCTGTGGACAATGTCAGGGAATCCCCATAGTGCTGCGAGAAATTTTGGGAAATCCCTGGGTTGAATTAAAAGAGCACTTAACCAAAACAGTGCTAAGCAGGGTCTTACTGTATACAGAAAATTATTTTAAAACACATGGTGGATAAGAATTAAATAATTGGAGACACTTTAAATGCTTTTCAATTTTTAAAAATATTTTTAAATGTCTAATAAGAAAACCCTACATAATTTGAGAAACACTGATTTGTAAAAAAAGAGAAAAATGGATCTAGATCATACAATAAATTTTCAACAAAAAAAAAAATTTACTAATGGTCCATCTATGACTCTGATACTACCTTGAAGTTACAAATTTACACATGCGACTCACTATACATTTTTTAAAATTAATTGAAAAGTCATCTTGTTTTTTTAAATTAATTTTTTTTTAATTATCAGAATTACAATGTTTTAAAAACATTACATTACTCTTAAAATGTGTTTGACAATAGTTAAGCTAATTGTTATGATAAACAATGCTGTGTTATGAAAAATTGTAGCCTAGTGATTTATTTTATAATGGGTGTTTTTTTTTATGGGTTAAATTTCTAATTTTGTTGCACCAATGAATTAACCAAATAAAAAACAGCTTATTTCCAGTTAAGATATTGATATTTGTCAAGTCATCAAATGTAAGAAAAATGTCTCATTTTTAAACATGCAAGATTGTTTTAACACAAAAAATTTATATTTAATTTAAGATGCTTCATAAAATGATAAATTATTATGAAAAAGGCTGAAATTGATTATTTCGAAACGCAATAACTAAGCTTAAAAAACAATTTTTAATTAACAAAAATAATCCTTTTAGGATTATCCAACTAGCTGTTTATCATCTGTCATTGCCTATTATCAAAAATAATAATTCATTGCTCTCTTTGGCTCTGGATTTCACTGCAGCTAAATTTTAATTTGTTTATATTTGTTTTATTAGTGAACTAATTGTTCGTAGAGGAAGGCTCTGTGCCGAAAAAATTGCTGTTTTGTGACGTCCTGTCAAGCTCACTCACACCCTGTTTGCATGTTATGCAACTACTTATCTTTAAGCCTGATTGTAGTCCCACCCACAATTTGTTTACTTTTAGAAAAGAACAGATAAAATCTTGAAAATGTCTACTAAGTGACGGTTGAAGTATTTTAGTAGACTTCATTAATCCATTTAATGTTCAAACAGTTGAAGGGTTCAAAATAGAACTAAAATCTTGAATGAATGCTAAACACTTATCGTCAGTTTGTTTATAACGGTTCATAGAAAATTTAAATATTAGCATTTATGCTCATCAATTCCATACAGGACTTTGGTACAAGTTTCAACATCAAATACATGCTTACTAGAATTGGGAAACTATTTTTAGTTGTCTTTTAATCGGTTTTGATTTCATGAAAATTTGTTACTGACTCTTTACTAAAATACTGTATGATAACATCTTTCACCCTCTTGCTTCAAAATACTTTAAGTCATATCAACATTACATTTGTAAGCAGCTATTATTGGGGGGATAAAAAAAACTAAAAGCAACTAGAGAGCCTTGAAACAAATAAGTAATAAATATGCTAAATTAAAATTGTTCTTATTTTTGTTGCTGTTGCTATCAGTTACTGCAAGTGTATTCAATATGCGGCCAAAAATAATGGTGCTATTTTGCCTAAAATGTGGCTTACTATAGCTAACAGGTTCAATGAGTACAATTTAAACCTAACTGTAAAGACCTATGGTGAAAAAATAATAAACAAGTTACACAAAGATTAATTTAATAAACAGCCCATTAAGATGAATAGTTAAAATGCCAGTCCTCACTAACAGTTTAAACTTTAAAGACTGCGTGGCAGGGTCAAGCGGCAGCAAAAAAAACAAAAGGAAAGTAAGCCTGACATCCAGCAACACCCCTCAGCCTCCCAATAAAAAAATAAAATAGAAAAGCCGCCGTTAGCCCGCAGCCAGTTGGTTACCAAATTCACCTCCTCGTTGGTGTGTTGTTGATAGCTGGTGGGTCGTCTTTGAATAATTGGGTCGAGGCACATTAAAAACAGCATGTACACGAACAGGAGTGAGATTACACAGATGATAAAAATGACAACAACCTGCAAAAAAGGAAAGTCATTTCATTACAAAGAATTAACCAACAGAACAGATTTGAACTGACTGCAGTAGAATCTTAAGTTTAGGCATAAATTTAACACTATTGACCCCATAATCTAAGCAAACCAGAAACCATAATGGAAGAATAAAATACATGTATTTATGAACAGCATTTATTTTTCCACATATTAATTTTTTAACAATCACAAATAGGCTTAGTTAGTGACTTCAGTATTTCTTGGTTCACTATAAGCATTATTAAACTTGATCTGCACTTGAAAGTAGGGCTGATTAAAAAATGTGTTCGATTAATCTTTTAAAAATTTATCTATTAACCATATTTCATATATAACATATATAGATCCCATTTAGTCCCAATTTAATTATTTCACGAAAATTGTTAGGTCCCGCTTATTACATGGCTCCCAAATTTGTGATGCAACATAGCAAATTTGCTCTGCTATGCAAGAAATACTTGTTTAACTTGTTTACGTATGCGCGTCTAAATAATTAATATTACCAGGGAAAAGTGTGAAGGTAAAAAAAAAATTAAACATAATTAATAAAAACTTGAAAACAAAAATATTAGAAATTTTATACTCTAATTTTAATTGATTAAATTAATTTTATTAATTAAACTTTCAACAATTAATCGATAATTTCCGCAGCCCTACTAAAAAGTAATAGTTTTAAGGGGTTGATGATTATTGTATGATTTTTAAATCATATTTCCATCCATTAATGTTTTCCTAAAATGTAATTCATTTGTATAATGAAGTAGGAAACTTTAAATAAAAGGAATGTACACCTCCCAATTATTTATATAATTACAGATTTAGACCCCACATGGAGGTTAGCGTTCATAAACTAGAGTTGCATGTACCTTGTTTACCCTGATAAAAAAAGACTGTGGCTCAGAAACATACTGAGTACTAGTGATCATGAAAATCTGTAGTTTTAATAACTTACTTTAATAGTTGTTGTATTTCTAGTCTCAGTTCGACACAAACAACGAGAACATAGTATTTTAGGTGCCACTGGTGACACAACATGCTCACAGTCACTGAAATTACATTTTAGCCCTCAATTACAATGATTTATGAACAATTTCAATGTACTTATATGCTTTAAGAAACAAAAATGGAACATCTTACTTTTCTTTCATAGCTTAGAAATTTTCACGACAATAAATATATTATTGAAAATTTTAAACTGTAATCTTATTTTAATGTATGGCTACCATTAGATGCAATTGACAACTATAACTAGTTCTTATCAAGTTAAGTTTTAAAGTTAAAAAAGAAAATGTTTTATACTTTTAATCATGACAACACTATTGGATTTAATGACGTGCACTGTACACTTAATTCTTTAAAACAAAGATTTTAAAGTTTTTTGAGAAATCAGTGACATTGAAATAATAAAATGTTTACCAAAGTTCACTTCTGGTAGTATTGGTAAACACAGCTCTTGTTTTCTTCCCTTGAGCATCCCAAGTTTTGACACAAACACATTTGCATCTAGTGTCCTCAAAGCTAGCAGCCTATTCAAAATAACCAAACAATGTAACTTTATGTAACAAGGGAAAAATATACCAAAATGATCTATGACCAAATGAAAAGTGAAAAAAGAAATGTTTCTGACCCAATATATATTATATAGTTCCTTGGGTGAAATATTTCAAATTATTTTTAATATTTACTGTAATTCATGGATATATGTGTTCTTTTTCTTAGTGAATACTGAGGATTAATGTGTGATATTGTGATATGTGAATAAATATTATATATTTATATTATTGAACCCAACTAATGTTGGATGCCAACAGGAACTGAGTTTACTGAGGGGATATAACTTTAGCTTTAATCCACTGAAATAAATCCCTGCCTCGACAGAGACTCAAACTAATGACTGTGAGCCATCGAGCACACATACCTCTCAACCACTGTATATTTATATGTTCTATATGCACTGGTTGATGTCAATGCGAGCTTGACCTTGTTGCCCTTGAATATTTTTTGTAACTGAAAGCCCCTTTTATTACAATAAATTATAATTATGGCATTCTGTCACAGTCTTATCTCATTCCATGGTATATATTTTATTCAGTGTTATGTGCCACTGTCTAAACCATCGTCTTTGGCCTGCGTATACTGCTGCAACATACCTAGCTAACTAGAATACATCACAGCTATCCTTGAATACAAATCGAAGCAATATATAGAAGAATATTGCGAACAGTGTTAGGACGAGAACACAACCTTGTTTAACACTTAAATGTGCTAAAGCGCTATAATGCGTCCCAGACCACGTTCACCAAAAGAGTCGTAAAGCGTTCTTAGATAGCACTCTCATTAGAAACAAGATAACGGAAAGTAAAAGCTCTTGAAAAAATGAGTTTGAAGGATGAATGGAATGGTTACCGGTGACAAGCCTGCACACGGTACATTTTATTATTCACATATATTTTACATTCCTGCAAGTGTGCGCCAATTGTTGCTTGATGATTTTCATTTACGGCTTTACAGTATACTAAATTTCAATACTTGGCATCGGCATCACTTACACAAGTATAGTATAGTAAAGCAAAATCTGCCAATATATTTATAATCGGTAGACCAATATTAAATATATTTAAATAATTTATTTAAATAAATTAAGATTTTATAATTAATACACACACTAATAATCACAGATCTATTAATGTCGTATTATAATGTATAAGCGTATAAAATATAAAGAAGAGTTTGTTAATGTTAAGATATTATAGTAAATTATAGTGACTTAATTCTTTCCAGGTGTCTACTGCAAAGAGTGACTAAGACTAGTCGTAGCAGAAGTTGCGTATGTGGTAGCGCTAGCAACACCAAGTCAAATCGTCTGCTACTAAACAGTCATAGCAGCAGTTTCCTGGCTAGCGCTACGACATGTCGTAACGCTCGCAACATCCCGTTGAGTTGTCTGCTGTTACGAAATGTCGTAGCAATAGTTTCCTGGCTAGCGCTATGACATGTCATAACACTAGCAACAACCTTTATTGAATTGACTATACTAAATCATTTTTAATGTATACTGTATATATTTAAATATATATTTTAGGATCCCTTACACTTATTTATAAACACTCAAGAACTTAATTGCATACTTAGGCGAGGCAGCGCAAAGTAATTGATAATTTATAATTTTTAAAAAATAATCGAAGATTTGTCTGAGAGTGAGAGCCTGATACAGTATACAGCCATCAAAATAGCCACATGTCACATGTGAACGTGGCTTGCAAGCCATAGTTTCCTAGCCCCTGGATTATGAACCGCTTGTAAGTTGTAAGCAGACCCCCCAAGCCAACAATGTGTCCAAAAATGGTCGGCTTTAGACTTTAGAGTGATTATAAATTATAAACGGTATCCATTTGAATTTGTTCCAACTCAACAGTCTACAGGGTCTTTTTAAGCTGCTGTACTGTAATAGTAAACCTAGGCCACACAGGCCACAGGTTTGACTAAATTAACTAAATAGTAGTTAGTACCAGTCTAGTGAGTTTACCGTTTACCGACCGTGGAGGGCGGGGGGGTATAAATGAAATATATGGCTTATATAATATGCAGACCAAAGACGATAGTCATAATATAAATGGATCTCTGTAGTGGCATAATTCCCTACAACAGTCAGCATGTGATACAATTAGAAAAATAAGCCACCTACCTCTACTCCCGGAGAAAGATCACATAGATAAAATACTGACAAAATGACAACGATTGAAACCATTGTTGATTTTCTGGCCATTTCCTTGTAAAGATAGCTGCAAATGTAAATTTAATGAAGCTAAAAAAATTTGCACGATCTATAATCCATCTAAAATTTCATCAATTTAAGAAATATCGAAACAATTGGTGTCTTTGTTTGATTAGAATTAGAAACAGTTTATTTTACAAATTCTCAATTATCAGTTTTGCCTTACGTCAATAATATTATGATGCCAGATTTTTTTAAATTTTGATAATTAAAAATTTTTTTTTTAAGTTATCTCCGTTCACAAGAATAATAATATAAAGCTTTAATGCTTATGAAAATATTAATTTTTAAAATATCATTTTTATCTAAATGTTGTTTTTTAAAATACAAAGTCATACATTAGTTTCATTTTTTTTTTGAAAAAGTTTGTCTCTTTGAATAAAAACTTCATAAGACTTGTACGGTGATGTTAGAAAATAAACCGGTGTAAAGGGCCAGATTAGAACCCGGTCCAGATTACATTTTGGATTAATGTTCATCTGACATAGTCGAGAATAAATATTTGAGATGAATAATTGGCCTAATTCCTGGGGGAGCTACCATCTCCTACCAGGCGCGTCCTCAGGTGGTGGATAGAGGAACGACCCTAAGATATAAGGGTTAGCCGCGAATACTGAATAAGCGGCCGTGGACCAACTGGTTTGTTGTCGTTGAGGATGGGGTGGGGTATCCCCTGGTAAGGATACTCTTTAAAAAATGCCCCATAAATCAAAAAAAAAAATGACGGCAAAAAGCGAACATAGAGCGCTTAAACTCTAAACCCGGACAGATGAGGCCGTTAGCTAAGGATAGCAATCATCAAGGAGAGAAAACTCCGAAATAAAATCAACTGCTGCTTTGCAGAAGATGAAGGGATTCATAAAGGCTAGGGAACCTTACCCGAAAAATATGGCAGTTATCCATTGAGCTGAAAGGGAACCCTCCCAGATGGTTTTGCGCAGGACCAACAACCCAGCCATGTAAAAAGAAGATTGTTACAGAAACCGAAAGCAAAGCAAACACATGTAACACAGTCAGAGGCGAGAGTAGAGCTCCGCAAAGGAGACTCATGAAGCCTTGTGGGGAAAGTCAACAGAATCCCACAAGGCCGACTACCCTACTCAAACCGATGAAAAAGAAAAATCACCTCATCCACAAGACACCTCTCAACTTGGGAACATGGAATGTCAGAACACTACAAGAACCAGGCAGATGCGCTCAAGTCGCCAAAGAGATGGTAAGGTACAAACTACAAATTCTGGGACTAAGTGAAGTACGGTGGAACACATTTGGAGAAACTAGACTTCAATTAGGTGAAATCCTGCTCTTCTCTGGAAAAGAAAATGAGGAAGACATCCATTAAAATGGAGTAGCACTCCTACTGAGCAAAGATGCATTTAAGAGCCTCCTTGAATGGGAGCCGATTTCAGAAAGAATAATCAGGGCCAAATTCCTGTCCAGTTCAAAAATGTCCATATCATTACGTGCTATGTCCCAACAAACCTTGCACCTGAGGAAGAAAAAGTTACATTCTATGAACAACTTCAAAGTATAATTGATAAAATACCGAAAAGAGACATACTGGTCTTCATGGGCGATATGAATAAGTTGGCAACGACAACATAGAGAGAGAGAAGGTAATGGGCACACATGGACTGGGCAACATGAATGAAAACGGAGAGATGTTTGCAAACTTCTTCACATTCAATGAGCTGGTGATTGGAGGCACTATCTTCCAACACAAAAATTGCCACAAAGTAACGTGGGTCTCACCAGACAACAAAACAGAGAATCAAATAGACCACATCACAATTTGCCGCACCTGGAGGAGCACATTACAGGATGTACGAACAAAAAGAGGAGCAGACATTGGATCAGACCTTCATCTGGTTGTAGGTAAGCTAAAAATAAAGCTAGCCAACCAAAGGCCTAAAACAGTCAGGCGATTTAGATTTGACCTAGGCAAGCTCCGTAACCCACAGGAAAGGAACGAACTACAGCTAACCCTTAAAAATCGATTTGCTGCACTGCAACTAGATGATGAAAGGGAAGACCACATAGACAAAACCTGGGATAACTTCAAAGAAATTATTATAGGATCTTGCAATGAAATACTAAAACCTGCCTCAGTAAACAAAAAAAAAAACACTGGATCAGCGATTAGGCCTGTCAACGGGTACCCGGGACCCGGGTACCCGTTGCCATCAGATTACCCGGGTAGTAAAATTCCGCCCGGGTACCCGTGAAAATGTAACTTTAATGGCTATATTAACGGAGGCCAAACTTTGGCTCCCATTCGGCTTTTATTTTTTTTTTCAGAAATAATTTTTCAAATGATGTTGTTTTAAATAAATGCAGTAAATTATATCTAAGGAGAAATATCTGTCAACGGGAAATGTACTTTGATACATCTTTTTCTCTCAACGTGAAACAGAAATCGCAAACACAAAAAGGTTTTGGCGCTTTAAAAGAATCATATAGATAAGGAAAATAAAAGTCCTCAGCCAAAAATAATGATGTTAGAGATAAAAGCGGCGTTTGTTAGTAAAAAAAAAAAATCCCTTCTGTGACAGTAGCTTCGCTTTGAAACACACCGATTGATACTAGCTGTTGTTTATCTACCCCCTCTCCTCCCTTCATTCATATAACCCACACCCCTTGCATTCGCTTGTGCTTCTTGTGTGAATTAACACGTGTTGACCTAGAAAAACTGATGTTCAAGGTTGTCAGTATTTAAAGTTAATAAATTAATCAGTTACTAACAATTTCAAATGGGTAAGTCGTCGGCCGTGGGGCGGGACTGCATAGAGATGAATGAGGCCGTGTTTGGTATTGTTAATAAAAACATCCCTGCTTTAAACATGAAAGTTACTTTGAAATACGCCGACATAGGATTTCCGATTGTAGGCGTTTGTTTTTTTTAATCTCCCCCCTCTCCCCCCCCCATTCGATTGTATTTTGTGTGTGTTCGTTCCCACGAGTGCCTCATTTTTAAAAAAAATAACACCAAAATTTGTAATTTTTTTAAAGTCAATAAATTAGTTACTAACAGTCTAATAAAATAAAATGACGTTTTGCACCTACGTAGAAGGCGATCATACATTTGTGACGAAGGGGGTGTGTGTTTTAGAAATGTGACATCACATCAAAACGTGCAACTTAAAATGAAAGTTCCACTTAAAAACTTGAATGCTTACAATTTATTTATTGACGATTTACATGAATTTACACGTGTATCGATTTAATAGAGATCAACTTCACATTAAATACAAACTTAAGTGACAATAAAGTTATTTCACAAATGCTCATTTGCAAAAGAGGTACAGCTATTATGGGGGAGGGGCGCGGCTGCAAATCTTTGTTCTAAGGGGGTTCTAAGTTTTTGTGACAATGGCGGGGAGGGGGGTATAACTCAGCCAAAATCACGTGACGTCACTTTTAGACGTCGGCCGTGTGGCTACTGAGAAATAAGGGGCATGGAAGGTGGCTAGGTTGCGTAGTATAGCTGTATGACGTGAAAATTATGCGATGTTTTGAACGGGTAACCCGGGTACCCGTTCGAAATTCGGACGGGTACCCGGGCAGCCTTTTTCAAAAAATTGACAGCCCTATCAGCGATGAGACATGGCAAAGAGTTGAAGATAGGAAACATGCAAAACAAAGAGTTAATCAAGCCAAAACAAGAAAAACTAAACAACTTACCCAACAAGAGTACCATGCAATTTCAAAAGAGGTCACAAAAATGCTTAGAAACTTAGAAATGACAAATGAACATTTCATAATAAGCTAGCTGAACAAGCAGAAGAAGCAGCAGGAAAAGGAGATCTAAAACAGTTATACAAAATTACTAAACTCTTGAGTGGCAAGAAATCTAAGGCAAACAAAGTAAAGTCTTCTCCTCCATAGATGAACAGCTTAGAAGATGGAAAGAATATTTCCAGGAAGTGCTAAACAGACCAACCCCTCTGAAACCACCCAATCTGACCACTGGAAAAATACTTGACATAAATATGGAAGAGATATCCAAAGAAGAAATATGGACAGCCATTAACCAAATGAAGACAGGGAAAGCAGCAGGTGTTGATAACATACCAACTGAGATCCTAAAAGAAGGAGGAGCTGAAATCATTGACCAACTCCATAGTATCTTCAACAAAATTTGGTCAACTGAAACCCCTCCTGCAGAATGGAAAAGGGGCTTACTGATTAAAATTCAAAAGAATGGGGATCTGTCACAATGTGAGAAATGGCGAGGAATTACCCTCCTATCAGTACCATGCAAGGTCTTTAGTAGAACAATACTAAACAGAATAAAAGATGTCTGTGATGATCTCCTGAGGGAAGAACAAGCTGGGTTCAGAAAAGGAAGATCATGCATTGACCAAATAGCAACACTCCGGATAATCATTGAGCAGTCTATTGAATGGCAATCTCCACTTTATACCACATTTGTGGATTTTGAAAAGGCCTTTGATAGCATAAATAGAGAAACAATATGGTCAATAATGAGACACTATGGAATACCAAACAAAATAACAAGCATCATCCAAAATCTCTACGAAAACTTCACCTGCCAAGTAGTACATAATGGTAGATTAACAGATGAATTCCATGTCACAACTGGAGTCAAACAAGGATGCCTCCTTTCACCACCTCTGTTCCTTTTGTGTTAGACTGGGACACAAAAGAAGCCTTTGCAAGCTCAGGAAAAGGAATCCATTGGAGCCTTATGCAAAAACTAAAGGACTTGGAATTTGCAGATGACTTGGCCATTCTGTACCACAGACTTCAAGACATGCACGACAAACTCACAGCGTTGAGCGAGACTGGGAAAAGAGTAGGGCTTAATATGGAATATTAAAAAAACAAAATTTTTAAAAGTTAACTACCAGCAAGATGGAGACATACAAGTAGCGAACTGTACCTTGGAACAAGTAAACAACTTTGTTTATCTTGGGAGTGTGGTTAGTTTAACAGGGGGAACTGATGAGGACATCGAACGAAGAATAAATCTGGCTCGACAGGCATTTGCCAATCTGAAACAGGTCTGGAGATCTACATACATCTCTGTCAAAACAAAAGTAAAGATCTTTAACACCAACGTTAAAACGGTCATACTTTATGGATCCGAAACATAGCGAACGACAGAGAATACCAAAAATAGACTGCAAACCTTTGTCAACAGATGCCTTAGAAATATTCTGAAAATAAAATGGTACGACAAGGTCGAAAACTCCAAACTGTGGGAGAGGTGTGGACAAAGGACAGTAGAACAACAAATCATGGAAAGGAAATGGAGATTGATTTGACACACCCTTCGGAAAGATAACAGCAGGGTGAGGCAGGAACCCCGAGGGCAAACGCCAGCGAGGAATACCCAAGCGTACATGGGGACGGAGCATGTTAGATGAGGCTGGAAGAACTGGAAAGAGCTGGGAAGAATTGAAACGACTGGCAAGGGACCGTGCACAGTGGCAAGCTTTGACAGAGGCCCTATGTTCCACAACGAACCAAAAGGAAAAATGATGATGATGAATTGGCATAATTAAAGCCAGATTAACTCAGTAACAGGGGCGGATTAAGACTGCACGGGGCCCCTGGCTGCAATCAAATAAGGGCCCTATCTAGCCAGCGTTCTTTAAATAAAATTATTTTAATGATTGCTAGCAGCTAATATAAGACTGTAAATAAATCGTCCATTGGTTCCTTGATCATGCTTTGTCTGTACTGTGTACTATGGGAATGGCTTTCCAAACCAAAAATATTAATCATGAAAAAAAAAAAGCGAACACGATAAAGTAACTGTTTGAAGTGTTTGCATGTATATTAAAAGTGAGTCTAAAAAGAAAAAGAAGAAGAAAAATCTACCACTGAGAATCGATCCGGACAGCGCTTGCGCCGCAAGCCTAAACTCTTCCACACGGCCATCAGAGCTTATAAAGGTGAAATTTAAAATATAAATAATATTCTATTTCTATATGTTTTCTTAGTGAGCCATTCAAATCAAGTTTTTCGATTATTAAGACTGTCGAGTCTGAATGGAGATCATATTAATAGATGAGATCTATTAATTTATTAATTTGATGTAATATATTTTGAAGGGTTGGTGCAAACATTTGTACACTTTTATTATAAAATTTAAAAGTTTTGGGGCCCCAAAACCAACGGGGGCCAACCAACTAGCGTTTAAACATACACATAAATGGACAAGATATTTGTTTCTATTGCATTGACTTTAGTCATCTTTGAATTGTTGATCTTATCTTTTATACTAATACTACAGATCATCCTTTTAGAAATAAGATTATTGCACTTTTTAGATTTTACTTTTGTACACTCACATTGGCAGAGTCATGAAAGGTAATCAATGGATAACATGTATACGGGGTTTGTATGACTTTTCCTTTTTAATCCTCATTATCATTTATAATTCATTTTCCCATCCGAGCATCGTCGGCGTCTGAAATTTCTCCAAGGCCCGGGCCAGTCTCTCAAGGATCAAACATTCTTGTTGAAAGGATGCTCTTGTCTTCACATCCTCATTCTGACTTCAGCTGGTAGCATTAACATTGAGGACCTTACTCTTCCCTTTGTGTGTGTTAAGACCCATGCTAACAGTGTTGCGAAGTCTAAGTGCCAGATTTTCCCAGGCTGGAAGCAAAAAATTCCCGAATTGGGCTAAAAATTCCCACATGCATTAAAAACTTGGGAAAAAACCTGAAAAGTGGTAACTTCAAATAAATGCTTTCGCATTCATTTTAATGACTTTGGACTTCCAAACTAAAAAATAATAAATATTTCTGCATTTTTAAGGCAATTCTTATTAGAGAACTTTCAATTTTTATTTAATCTATACGTTTTTATTTAACAACTTGGCTACAAAGCCAAAATATAGATTATACTTTTAAATTTTAACATTATGAAGTTTTAAAAAATAAGTTATTTGGATACTCCTGTAATTTAAATTTGTCTGTGATTTATAAAACATTTTTTTTTTAAAATTTATTAATAATGAATCAATCATACATGGTTACATAGATTGTTATATATTTACATAGTATTAATGATTTGGTCCTATATATGTAACAAACATTTTATGATGATTCGGGCTCAGACTAATTAATTATATTATTTAATTGTTATACATTTACACAATCTAACCTTAAACTGTCAGTGACAATGTTTGGAAAAACCTTGCCAAAACGTCAGGAAAAAAACCTAGCTCCGAAATACAAAAACCTAGACACGCTAAAAGTAAACAATATTACATCAAAGAGCCTCCCACCACATCAAAACACAAGTATTTCTTATTTGAAAATGAGCATGTTTCAAATTATTGTAATTTATATTCATTCAAGAATGTATTTAATTTTTAAAATTGGTCAATCTAAAAAATTCCCATTTTTTAGGCAAAATCATTAAAAAATTCCCTAATTCCCATTTCTCAAAATTTGGCTCAAAAATTCCCACGATAAGGGAAATTTCCCCCGACTTCGCAGCACTGATGCCAAATAACTTAATATTTGTAAAAATTGTCACGTGAGAAAATGCGTGATTGACAGGAGATCATTTGACGGAAGTAAGAGATGGTCTAGAATGCATTAGAGATGAGAGTGGAAGGCACTAGAGACAGGTTATGATTTGTAGCGTCTCTGACAAGTTGATCTTGTAAAAATTGTACATACATCATATGTTGTTGCATTAAAACTACTTTGTGAATATTGAGGATTTCAAACTTATTTTTGTGAAGTAGATATTGACTGTTGTTAAATAACACCTACAAGAAAACGGGAAAACCATCCCGTTACAAGCTTGTTATGATCGTTTCGTCTTTAAAAAAAAATAATAATAAAACTATGTCTTAAATATTAAAACTTAAATAACTTGAGGAGCAAAACATTCGTTCACAGAGATCAAATTACACTTTCAAACCCTAAGTTTGCTGCTTGCTGACGTTGATAGTATTGCTCGTGTAACTTGTCAGCAAAGTTATGCGGTGGCGCAGAAATCTGATCGATGCCGCACAGCAGTTTAACCTACCCAGCAGGAAATTTTAACAAGGATAATATAATATCTGAGTTTGTTAAGTGTAAAAATTTGCACAACATAAAAAAAAAACTAGGGCTGCGGAAATTAACGATTAATTTCTCGATTAATCGTTGAACATTTTTAACGATTAATTTCTTTTAACGATTAATCGACCCACCACTTATAAATATACATGAAGTCAAAAAGTAAAATATTTCGGCAAATAAATATAAACTAATCTCCGGACGATTACACGAACATTTTGGTTTTAAACTCCAGACTGACGTCTCTGTTTAAAGTGTTGATGAGGTTGTGTCCATTGAGTGGAATCTTTTGCCGACTATGCAATGTTTCCTCTAAATCTAAGCTTCGCTGATCCGTGTCTTAAGTTAAAAAATACCACAAAAAATATCAAAAAACAAACTCGTGTGCAAAGTTGCACAATGTCCATTTTGAGTCCATTATTTTACAAACTTTGCTGCGCGGGGATTCTAAACTTCTGCGTGGCGTCGGTCAAATATCTGGTCAGCCGCGCTGCTTCAAAACAACTTTGCTATCATGGTTCTAGCATTTCGCTTACATATCACATGCAAACCTAAAATCCACAGCATCAGAAATTTAAGCTGAGACAATGTAAAGCTATGTGAAAGATTGATATATTGTCAATAAGACCCGCTCATCACCTCAACTGAATAATGTCAATATACTTGTCTGTTTGCGTTGTTGGTTAAAAGATGTAATACAAAGAAGCCATTTCAGGGTTATTTCGATTTTTGACAAGTAGGCCTACGTTTATAAATAAAACTTATGACACCGTAAATTTCAATTTTTTTTTCTCAAAAGTTAATGATTAAAGTTATATCAATCGTTAACAGCCCTACAATAAACATTAGGTAGGCTTACTTATTTTCAATATCTGAGGCTTGTAGTTCAAAATTACGTTGTAAAAAAACTTAAAATTTCAAATACAATTTATCCTAGCTGTCTTGCTTATCAGAATATTATAAATTGGCCCGACTGTTTGTCTTAGTATAATCTTACTATAAATTGGCCCAACTGTTTGCCTTAGTAGAATCTTATTAGAAATTGGCCCAACTGTTTGCCTTAGTAGAATCTTACTATAAATTGGCCCAACTGTTTGCCTTAGCAGAATCTTATAAATTGGCCCAACTGTTTGCCTTAGTAGAATCTTACTATAAATTGGCCCAACTGTTTGTCTTAGTATAATCTTATAAATTGGCCCAACTCTTTGCCTTAGACCAAATCTACGTCTTTACTGTTCTGTAGGCTTCTGTCAAGTTTAGATTTTTATTTCTGTTTAGTATGACACTTAGTATAACACTTTAATAGTCATGGAACATTTACCAGCCAACATACTCTAGTTCATGTACTATTAATAACGTCCTGAGTTTCCCTAATAGCTGTACAAGTGAAAATTTACATACCTTCAATCATCTGGGGATTTTTTTCTTTAAGTCCATAACATCCCATCGCACTCGGCATGCTGTAGACTAGCATGGACTAAAGACCATAACTTACGTCATCAGCGTAACCCTTTGTCCCGCAGTCATTAAGAGATTACCAGCAGATGTACCAGTTACAGCTAGGTATAAAGTAAATTATGATACAACAATTTTTGTAAAGGTCAACCAGTGTTATAAAACTAGTGAGATAATATATGTTGACTTAAAAACAAGGGGGAGTAATCCGACCAGTGAGATAATATATGTTGATTTAAAAACAAGATGGAGTAATCCGACCAGTAAGGTAACATATGATGACTTAAAAACAAGGGGAGTAATATGACACTCGTTTCCCAAATGTCTATATAAAGAATGACGCAAAGCAAAAGCTAAGTTGTGTCTGTTTGTTTGTTTCTTTGTATGATTGTATGAATGTAAATATGCTTGAATATTTCAACAGTTTGCTACACAACTATGTATGTATGTTAGTATGCATGTACGTTTCAACAGTTTGTTACATATCTTTGTCGCAGCGACTCTTGCTGGCATGGATTTCAACATACACAAAGGGAAGAGTGTAGTCCTCAAGGTTAATGCCACCAGGACATCACCCATCATGCTTGAATGTAAAGCCATTGAGGAGGTGGAGAGTTTTGTTTACCCTGGCAGCGTGGTAGATAAACAAGGTGGTACGGACACTGATGTCAAAATAAGGATCGGAAAGGCAAGAGCAGCGCTCAAACAACCTTAATAATATTTGAGTCTCCAGAAACCTTAGCTACAAGTTTAAAGTAAGGATTTTTAACACTATGGAGAAAAATGAACTGCTATACAGAGACGTGGAGAAAAACGGCCTTAAAACTGACCAGAATCAAGTCCTTAACAATTGTCTAAGAAGGATTCATAGAATTCACCGGCCGGACAAAATCAGTAACCGGGAACTGTGAAAGTGGACAAAGCAGAAGCCAATTGATGAAGAGGATCGCCAGAGGGATTGGAGGTGGATTGGTCAAACACTAAGAAAATCTGCTTCTGATAAAAATCAAACCCTAAATTGGAACATCCAGGGTAAGCGAAAAAGACTTGGCGCCGAGAATTGGACGCAGACATCAAGAGAATGGAGGCAGACATCAAGAGAATTGGAGGCAAACATCAAGAGAATTGGAGGCAGACAACAAAAGAGAATTGGAGGCAGACATCAAGAGAATTGGAGACAGACATCAAGAGAATTGGAGGCAGATATCAAAAGAATTGGAGGCAGACATCAAGAGAATTGGAGGCAGACATCAAGACAATTGGAGGCAGACATCAAGAGAATTGGTGGCAGACATCAAGGGAATTGGAGGCAGACATCAAGAGAATTGGAGACAGACATCAAGAGCATTGGAGGCAGACATCAAGAGAATTGGAGGCAGATATCAAAAGAATTGGTGGCAGACATCAAGGGAATTGAAGACAGACATCAAGAGAATTGGAGGCAGACATCAAGAGAATTGGAGGGAGACATCAAGAGAATTGGAGGTAGACATCAAGAGAATTGGAGACAGACATCAAGAGAATTGGAGACAGACATCAAGAGAATTGGAGGCAGACATCAAGAGAATTGGTGGCAGACATCAAGGGAATTGGAGGCAGACATAAAGAGAATTGGAGGCAGACATCAAGAGAATTGGAGGCAGACATCAAGAGAATTGGTGGCAGACATCAAGGGAATTGGAGGCAGACATCAAGAGAATTGGTGGCAGACATCAAGGGAATTGGAGGCAGACATAAAGAGAATTATAGGCAGACATCAAGAGAATTGGAGGCAGATATCAAAAGAATTGGTGGCAGACATCAAGGGAATTGAAGACAGACATCAAGAGAATTGGAGGCAGA
>MUZC01000834.1:82475-115946 GCA_002072015.1 Radix auricularia | reverse complement strand
AATGAGCTAAATTTCAGTTATTTACAAATGTAGCATCGAAATTCGCATCTATCTCTCAATGATGACTTCAAACTGCAGCAGAGAGCGATCTTTGCAAAGTTATAAAGAATACAAAAATTAGTTAGAATTCCTATTGGACAACAAAGACTGAATATGCTCTCTCTAATGACTATTGAAAGGGAACTTGTAAGCTTATTTACCTTGACTGACTTGATTGAAAACATCGCCATGAAAAAAATCGCAAACTTAAGTTGTAGGTTGAAATAATAATAGATATTTTTCTATAACTTTTTGATTTCAAATAGAGAAAACAATTCATTACCCCATGAAAAACAAACGTTGAAAAAAAAACACATTAAAAAATACAGAATAACGCGTAATATTATTCTTTATATGGGCTCGTTTGTAACCACGAAACAGTGTAAGTTGGGATGGGACCGTCGTAACCGGGGGACTATTTATATACAAACATACATATCCATGCTTGCACGTCTTTAATAAATATAACAAAATATTGACTTAAAGACATTGAATTCAAAATTCTCTTCTTAAAAAACAACAACGTAAGCTTGAAAAAAGTTGTACTCCCCCCCCCACCAACCCCATTAAGGTGGATGATATAGTGAGGTGGGATTCATTCATGCTGTTAGTGTGTCAAAACCTTAATGACTTAATGTCCAACCTTTATAAAGATCTCTCTGCTGCGGGAATTTTTTTTTATTATTGCAAGTTAACTGATTTAAAAAAAATAAAATCTTTGTGTTTAATGTATATCATCGTATTTCTTAATTTCTTTCTAGTTGAAAGAAATGTTTATTCTTTGTTTTTCTGACATAAAATCGAACAGTAAAATTTTAGGCTTTGGTGTCACCCCCCTCACGACGCCACTGTCTGCTAGTCAAAGCATTTGTTTACTACATTAACAGTACGGCGAGTGTAGCTCAAACCCTATTTGAACAAACAAAAAAAAACGGGGAGGGGAACGTGTGCGCCGCAAAATTCACTTATTCTGGTGAGTTGACGATTGAAAAATAATATAGTTCTTTAATAAATTCCATTTATCATCATTGTTTACACCGTAGCTTTATAATTTTATTACTATTTTTAATTTTAATACGCGATTTGACTGAGCTGACCGGCATCACACACAAGAGAGGTAAACATGACGTCACAACGGACGGGGCGAGGCGTTGGTTTTTTAAACTAACGAAAAATACCTCGCTAACTTTAACGAACGATTGAACCGGTCCTCTTATTTAGACCGGTGAACTACGAGTCCTCAAAATAAAATATTTTAAAAGATTTTTAACCATCACTGTTTAATTAATTCTTGGGAATTTAAAAAAAAATGCGTTGAATTGAGGGCAATGCGGAAAGAGCTGAACGCAAGCGGGGGGAAGCGGGCTTTGATGCCATCAGACGACGCCAGGCGACAACATTCTCTTGTTAGTTCTCAAAACATAAGGGATATAAGGGATATAAGGACGAGCGGTTAAGCGTATAACCGGCCTTTTTTTAATGGTTAGCCGGTCCTCAAAAACGAGCGGTCTTAACAACCTTATTAATCACCACTGTTAAACACAATAATTTCGACAGAAACAACTAAAATTTGCCGTCAAATATGCATTTTTTAAATCACCGTAAATTACGCGTAATTTTCAAAATAGTGTTACTACCGTAACTTACGCGCATCGTTGCGTGACTTCGAACCCTACTTGTATATGTAAAGAAAAGTTTGTTTTCACTGGTGGATACTTAATTAGCTTATTATTAACTTGCCATTGTTATCTTTACCTTCTGTCAATCGTCTTGATGTTACCTGCAAGTATTTTTTAAGAGTACTATGAGGCCATGGGTTAGAGATTAGTTCAAGCTGACCTACAATACATCTGTTCCAAGTAAACACTGAAGACATTGACACGATTCTAACAACTAGGACTCATGTGTGGACGGAACTGTATGACCGAGTTTTGTTTCGTTTCTTTTTCAGTGGATCTATTTTTCGCTGAACTTTGACACAAGGTCACCCGCCCCCTTAATTAAAAATGACCCTGATGGTGGAAATGGCAGTCATGCTTACTAGAAAAGTTGCGCCTTTAGTGGTGCCCTATTTATTTTCTCCCCCCCCCCCCGCCATTTTTTTCTTTTTTCTGTTTAAATTTTTTTTTGCGGGGAGCGGGTAATATGGGTGGACAAAGAGATGGGGTTGAAGAAACGTTACTTTTAATATGCATTGTCATCAGGTCCGGATAAAATTACAGCTTTCCATACTCAAAATAGTTGACTCTGCATAAGAAAATACAGTGTTCAAATAAATGTAATTCTCTTAAAGCTTCTCTGTATATGTTTTCATATATCAAAGATGATTAATTACTGAGTAGCTCTAATCGTCCTCCGTCAAGAACGTACGGTAAATAACAATGAGAGTCCGTCATAGTGGTGGACGGTACTTTCCAGGTGTATGAGTCAAACAACAAATGTATGTGTGCGTCAGAGAAACAAAAATATCTGGAAAAAAAAGACTTTAAAACATAATATTATTTGTTATCTCAGTTACTGATAAACAATTTCAAAATAATGTGTAAGACTTTCAGTTTAACAACTTACTGTAATAATTTTTATAATTGACATCGGTTAATACAGTGGCGTCGTTAGGGGTGTGCGGAGGGGGCGGGCCGCCCCGGGTGACACCATCAGGGGGGTGACACCAGACTGTAAAATTCTATCTATTCCCTCTATTTGGCACTGGAAAACTCTGAGGAGTTCTATGGTTAAATCGTGAGGGGGTGACACCATGAGCTACCGCCCCGGGTGACACCATGAGCTACCGCCCCGGGTGACACCGACCCTAGTGACGCCTCTGGGTTAATATCATGGTGATCAAGAAAATCTTCTTTAAAAAAAAAAAAATTAAATAAAGTTACCTATATTTTAAGGGTCGACATAAATTTATTGACCAAAATATGAAACAATCTCAAATAAAAAAAGAGGTAATAAAAACTCGAATTAGTATAGAGATGTAAACTCGATTTCCAAAAAAGACTTTACAATTTTTGTATTCAAGGGAAATCATTGTAGATTACATTAAATTCATTTTAAATCAATAATTCTGAAAGTAAACAACACGAGTGATATCTACTACTTGCTGCTAAAATTACGGGAGTCGAACGAAAAGAGATTTTTTTCAAAAATTCCTTCTCCAACATTATTCTAAATATTATTTATTATCGTTTTTTTTTGGCGTTTTTTTTTCAACCCGATAGATGTTATGGTATGCGAGAAATTGACAAAATACTTATATTTTTCTAATTTTTTGGAATTTCTAGGAAATCTAGTAAACGTTTTCGGGATTTTTTTTTTAATTTTGGCCCGTGCACATCCTTGGGACATACTTAACATATTTTCAAAAGACCCAAATCCTCTATCTGGTATGATTCCAGGGGAGTTGCTTGTGTAAGCTCGAACAGACAGGACAGACATTTCAAATATATAAACGTTATTTTTCCCAAATGAGAAACTGCGTTGAAAACTATTTCCAATTAGCAATGATAAACACATATTCTATCCCCCAAATCTTAGTCATGTTTGTGCTAGTCCACATATCTGTAGATGACCTTCACCTACAACTCTGAGAAGAGGTTCCAGGGATCGCCCTGTGGCTCGCGTGTCAGGGCATCAGTTTTGTATCGAGGTTTCAACCCAGTTTTATAAGTGCAATAAACCGGTACATGAGCGATCCAAAGGTTAAACAACAAAAATTTTCTTTACTTTTTCCCTTTCTGATACTGGCGATAACAGATAAAAAAAACAACACTACAAGATCAACCAATGAATGAGTGAATCCCAATATTTTGGTGATCAAAGTTTGCGCAATGATAAGATATCGGTTTCTCATTGGTTAGTTGGTGCTGTCTGGAACGATGCATCACTTCTTTTCATCACTCATTTCTCACATGCTCAGCTAACTTTTTAGACCTTGACCTTAAGTGCCAAATTCGTGGTATCGTAGTGAACATTCTTTTGATCCACACTAATGCCCCGGTCAAAGACCAGACAAAAACAATGACCATCTATTGGCGGTTACAGAATATTGCAGCAGAACACGTGCTTCTATGTTATTTTTTAAAAAAATCTTTGACGTTATGCTTTCGTGTATAAAAAAAAAAATCTGTTTACAATTATTAGCTTTGATTTCTGTATCATGTGAATTGCTATAAAAGCTGCTCGCAAAATGTCAAAACAAATCTCAGCAACATTAACAACGTTTGGTCAGTATCTGACATCATAGTGGTCAACTAATCTCAACAACATTTTGACAACGTTTAGTCGGTATCTGACATCATAGTGGTCAACTAATCTCAACAACATTGACAACGTATAGTCAGTATCTGACATCATAGTGGTCAAGTAACCCCAACAACATTAACATCGTTTGGTTAGTACCTGACATCTAAGTGGTCAACTAATCTCAACAACATTGACAACGTTTGGTCAGTATCTGATAATAGAGTGGTCAAGTTTTGTCCCGTAATTATGTATCCAATGTACCCACTCTCACGCACTGCTGGCTTAAAACACGTTTGCAGCCTTGGAGGTCATATAGACAGGTGTATCACAGGTAAGAAATTGTTCTCTTTCTTCTCATTATCGTGTAGCTGCATCTTGAGACAACGATGCTGTATGGGGTCGTCCTTCATATTGATGACAGTGATACCAGTGCTGATTCTGTCTGGATTCGTAGTTGGGTAGCTGTAGACCTACTTGCGCGATACATTGTTCATTGTTTCCACGAGTCATTGTGACGCTGAGAGTTTTCGGTTTGACAAGAGTTACCTCCTGCGCAAACTTCCGCTATCCAGACCGGGGGGGGGGGTCTTGGATGATCAGGTGTACATCTAAGAGTAGCTGAGACTTTTACCCCGAAATGTCTATTGATACATTTCTTATTATGATCTTGGTGCTCTAGGACTCATGAGACTTTTATGTGTTGAAGACTATTCTGAAGTTGTTGTTATGTGGGTATTGCGATGATCATGCAGCTTTTAACTTACTGAAAGAAAAAAAAAACGTCCTCACAAGTGCCGTATAACCTTTTTTCTTAGAATTTGATCAATTCAGTTTATCCTATAGAAAAGATAACTTTATTTTCTTTTAGAATAGGCAAGAAGATAAACTTTGTTAAAGGTTAGCTTGTTACGAGCGGCATTTTTTAGAATGAGCCGAATTATTACCGTCACCTTATTTTAATTTCTGCGATTTTCAGTAATTGTCCATTATTTTCATACCTTATCCTTAATTGTCATGAATTCTGCAATACTTTCATTAGTTCTCCATTACTTTCATTAGTTCTTCATTACTTTCATGAGTTCTCTATTACTTTCATTAGTTCCCCATTACATTCATTAGTTCTCCATTACTTTCATTAGTTCCCCATTACATTCATTATTTCTCCATTACTTTCATTAGTTCTCCATTACATTCATTAGTTCTCAATTACTTTCATTAGTTCTCATTTACTTTCATATTTCTCCATTACTTTCATTAGTTCTCCATTACTTTCATTAGTTCTCCATTACGTTCATTATTCCTCCATTACTTTCATTAGTTCTCCATTACTTTCATTAGTTCTCCATTACTTTCATTACTTCTCCAATACTTTCATTAGTTCTCAATTACTTTCATTAGTTCTCCATTACTTTCATTAGTTCTCCATTACGTTCATTATTCCTCCATTACTTTCATTAGTTCTCATTACTTTCATTAGTTCTCCATTACATTCATTAGTTCTCCATTTCTTTCATTAGTTTCCATTACTTTCATTAGTTCCCCATTACATTCATTAGTTCTCCATTACTTTCATATTTCTCCATTACTTTCATTAGTTCTCCATTACTTTCATATTTCTCCATTACTTTCATTAGTTCTCCATTACTTTCATGAGTTCTCCATTACTTTCCTCTAGACTACAACCAACCTGGGAACGCTGAGAAGTTTGAAGAAAATGCCCAGGCCCTGGAGTACAAGGCACCTGTGTATTGTGCTCAGATGTTGGCCGGTATCTTGGTGCACCGTCGGTCTCAGGCCAAAATACTGGACATCGCGTCTGGACCAGGTATGGACACAGTCAGGCATACTTGATGATAACCATGATAGTTCTGGGGTCTGTTGAGGTTAAGATTTCAGGGTGAGGCCATTATGACGAGATACGACCAGCAAAGAGTCTGTCTTTGATGCACAAAGAAGATAACAAATTTTGGCCAAAAATAATCTTTAATCTTCCGTTAAAGAATGTATTTTTAATAAATCCGAAATAAAACATTGGGGGGGGGGGGACTTTGCATATTTCTTGCAATGACGCAAGAAGCAAATATATTTGATTAGACATTTTTGAGCTTTTGATTAATTTTTTTTTTAATTATGAAATTATGTCGTATTGGTTTCGGACTATCCCCATCGTTGGCAAGTCCAGGGATTCCCCAATCTGTGCCAGAAAACAATCATTTAGCATTTTTTTAAAACCACTTGTGCTAGGTAAAATCCTAAAATTAAAAAGGAAGTCAAAATAATATTCATTTTCAGCTAAGAAAAAACGAACAGAAAACGTTGCGTGCAGCATTACATAATTTTTTTTTAAATTGTTGTTTTTAAAATATTAAAAACAAACATCTACTGAGTTTTGACATTTGTCCATACATTTGTTCAATTCGGTTCACCGACATAACGGCCCCGATCAAAAATGCCCCGACAAAAGGCCCCGGTCAAAACGGCCTCAGACAAAGCGGCCCTGGACTAATATATGTTAATGGGATAAGATTGTGTATTATTTTTTTACTCACTGATTCAGTGTCCGTTTCAGTAACAACAATAATTATAACAACACAAGAAACAATTTAATAATTGTTAAACTATATGGTAGCAAGTCACGATTGTTTGTTGCGAAGAAATAATATCATAAAGTCACAAAAAATAATTTTACAATTTGACCACTTTCTTAAAAGGTGAATAAGTTGAACAAAGGTTAAAATTAAATTAAAATTTTTAAAAATACATTTTTTGTAAAAAAATTGACCGGGGCCGTTTTGACTAGGGCCGTTATGTCGGGGCCGTTATGTAGGGGCCTTTTTTCCGGGGGCACTTTGACGGGTCACCGTTCAATTCATGTGTTTCCGACAATATTCTCCAAACTCCAGACAAATCTCTATCTCCTACCATTGTGTTGCACCAGGTCAGGTTGGGTGTGAGCTGAACAAAGTTGGCTTTGACAACGTCCACGCCCATGACGGATCATGGGCGATGCTGGAGGTGTGTCGTCGGAAAGACATCTACAAGGAGTTTATTTGTTGCGTCATTGACGACGAGAACGGACTTCCGGTTCAAGATGGTGAGCCAGGAAATAGTATCAAGTTTCCAATGACATTACTATATTTAGTTGGCGAGCTTAACGACTATGTTTTTAAATAATATCATAAAAGTTGTCGTTGGATACCACCACATACTGCTAAATGCATTTCTCCATATTCCTGTATCATTTCAAGCAACTCTTGTATGTACTTGTACCTACTCCTGTATGTATTTCTACTCCTGTATGTATTTCTACTCCTGTATGTATTTCTACTCCTGTATGTATTTCTACTCCTGTATGTATTTCTACTCCTTTTTGTATTTCTACTCCTGTATGTATTTCTACTCCCTGTATGTATTCCTACTCCTGTATGTATTTCTACTCCTGTATGTATTCCTACTCCTGTATGTATTTCTACTGCTGTATGTATTCCTACTCCTGTATGTATTTCTACCTCTGTATGTATTTCTACTCCTTAATGTATTTCTACTCCTTAATGTATTTCTACTCCTTTTTGTATTTCTACTCCTGTTTGTATTTCTACTCCTGTATGTATTTCTACTCATGTATGTATTTGTACCTACTCCTCATGTATGTATTTCTACTCCTGTATGTATTTCTACTCATGTATGTATTTGTACCTACTACTCATGTATGTATTTCTACTCCTGTATGTATTTCTACTCATGTATGTATACGTCCCTACTCCTGTATGTATTTCTACTCATGTATGTATTTGTCCAAACTCCTGTATGTATTTCCACTCCTGTATGTATTTCTACTCATGTATGTATTTGTCCCTACTCCTGTATGTATTTCTAGTCCTGTATGTATTTCTACTCATGTATGTACTTGTCCCTACTCCTGTATGTATTTCTACTCCTTTTTGTATTTCTACTCCTGTATGTATTTCTACTCCTTTTTGTATTTCTACTCCTGTATGTATTTCTCCTCCTGTATGTATTCCTACTCCTGTATGTATTTCTACTCCTGTATGTATTCCTACTCCTGTATGTATTTCTACTGCTGTATGTATTGCTACTCCTGTATGTATTTCTACCTCTGTATGTATTTCTACTCCTTAATGTATTTCTACTCCTTAATGTATTTCTACTCCTGTATGTATTTCTACTCCTGTATGTATTTCTACTCCTGTATGTAATTCTACTCATGTATGTATTTCTACTCCTGTATGTATTTCTACTCCTTTTTGTATTTCTACTCCTGTATGTATTTCTACTCATGTATGTATACGTCCTTACTCCTGTATGTATTTCTACTCATGTATGTATTTGTCCCTACTCCTGTATGTATTTCTAGTCCTGTATGTACTTCTCCCTACTCCTGTATGTACTTCTCCCTACTCCTGTATGTATTTCTCCCTACTCCTGTGTGTACTTCTCCCTTCTCCTGTATGTATTTCTACTCCTGTTTTAATTTCTTCAGGTTTTTACGATGCCGTGATGACGTCAGGGGCTGTCCTAGAGCATCATCTACCCGTTACGTCACAAATTGAGTTTTCACGAGTCACCAAACCAGGCGGGTGAGTCAGTGACTTGCCATTCAATCTAGTTGTATACTAGTATGTGACTTGTCAAGTGTCCCCAATAAAACACCACCTACATATATACTTACATCATCAGACATATGTACATCATTAGACATACGTACAACATTAGACATACGTACATCATTAGACATACGTACATCATCAGATATACGTACATCATCCGATATACGTACATCGTCATTATGTTCAATATAAACCCCGTAAATTCATAAAAATTCATAAAGTCCCCCCTCGCCCCCATTATGAAAAAATTACATTGAATATAGCAAGTATTTCTGATTTTTGAAAGTATCAATTAGTATATGCATTAAATTAAAACTTTAAAAAATCTAAACTACGCTATAATCAGTAGTATTCCATGCCTATAATATTAGAGTATTGTCATGTCTTCCAGGTACTGCGTCATCGCCTACAGCTCAGACATTCTCAAGACGGAGTTTGGTCAGTCGTGGGAGAAAGAGTCGAGGAGACTGGAGGCAGACGGTGTTTGGAAGACACATTGTAAGATTGTCATCCCTGACTACTACATCAACATGACCGGGGTAGTGGATGTGTTCCAAGTCCTGTGAGGAGTGTACAGTAGAGTGGACACTAGACTTCCGAGCAGTGGACATTAGACTTGTGAGGAGTGGGCAGTAAAGTGGACATTAGACTTGTGAGCAGTGGACATTAGACTTGTGAGGAGTACTGAGGAGTGGACAGTAGAATGGACACTAGAATTGTGAGGAGTGGACATTAGGCTTGTGAGGAGTGGACTGTAGAGTGGACATTAGACTTGCAAGGAGTGGACACTAGAGTGGACACTAGAATTGTGAGGAGTGGATTGTAGAGTGGACACTACACTTGTGAGCAGTGGACATTAGACTTGTGAGGAGTCGACAGTAGAGCGGACACTAGACTTGTAAGGAGTGGACAGTGACTTGTGAGATTGACCGATGTGCCCACTGTGTGGGTCAGTTTGCGCCTCCCTGGCACCACCATCCAATAATGAGATCACTTGACCATTGGACTCTGATTGAACATTGACTTTCTAATGTGATCTAGTATCTGGTGTCTGTATGAAAACATTATTTGTTGTTATGTTAACGTGTACTCATTGTATGGCTTGTCCACTGAAATGTTCGGGTTATATCTCAGTTCACATAGGGGTACAATTTGTGAATGTAAATAATGTTCTTTTTTTTTTTTTTTTTTTTTTTTTTTTTTGTAAATATGTTTAAATAAATATGAATTCCTAAATAAAATATGAATATTAAAAAGAATCTTATTTATTGTGATTTTTAATTCAACATATGCCAGGTTAATTTTAACTTTTGTCTCCACTCGACTGATACTCCTCTTGAGAACCTGTCCCACCTATTCAGGCGCTCATGTCATCCACTTTTAATCATTACATTCAGTGTAATCACTATAATCATATCACTCAGTTTAATCATATCATCCAGTATAATCATTACTAGGGACCAAACGGACACAACCGCTCTGGACATTCGCTCCGGCCGGATATCGAGTTTTTCGGAACTATTCCCAGCGGCAAATAGTCCCCGCGTAAATAGCCAATGCCAAATACCTTAAAAAAATACCTTTGAAAATACAATTTTGGAATTCGAAAAATTAGTTTACTTACAAATTGTAAAAAATTCGTTCCCGGTAGACATTGTCTACCCGGTTGGTCCCTAAATCATTTCAGTTAATTCACCGATATATTACCAAATAATTTTGTTAATTTTTTAACAACTAATTTCATGTGATGTTTGAGATAAGGCTTTCATTCAAACAAATAAATTGTAACAAATAACAAAATGATTCGAGTGAAGTCCCATTAGTTAACGTCAAGAAAACATCTTGCTCCCATTAGTTAATGTCAAGAAAACATCTCGCTCCCATTAGTTAACGTCAAGAAAACATCTTGCTCCCATTAGTTAATGTTAAGAAAACATCTTGCTCCCATTAGTTAACGTCAAGAAAACATCTTGCTCTTATTAGTTAATGTCAAGAAAACATCTTGCTCCCATTAGTTTATGTCAAGAAAACATCTTGCTCCCATTAGTTAACGTCAACAAAACATCTTGCAGTCTCCTTGGTTACTTCGTTTCTTCTTCTCTTTTCAAACTTCAACATGAAAGAGTTTTCAAAAAGTTATACATTAAAACACTGAACACAATGTTTTGCAAATAATTCCATACTTTATTTAGAGTTCTATAGCTTTTCGGAAAATGTTTGCGTCTGTTTTACTATATTTCTTGCAACGTTTACATTGTTCATTATCTAACTAAAATGAAATGGTGATATACAAAGAAGTCCTATATTCTAAGAGTAATCTCCCATTCCTAAGTCGTCACAGATAAGTCATCACAGGTAAGTCGTCACAGGTAAGTCTATTAGAGATGTAGCCAAACTTTTGGTATTTAGAGATGGGAGTGTTGGAGACGTCTAGTAGGTAGAAAGCTGGGTACAAACTTTTTCTTTACGCTTGTTTGTTGGTTTGCTTGTGGTTAAATGTATTGAGTTTTAGATACTTTAGAGACGACCCTTATTAGTAATTTCATTTTTTTTTAAATATGCGTGGCCGAAATGAATTATGGATGGCTTTAGTGTCATAAATTAATGAATTCACTACTATGGCGATTTTACATATTTTGTATTTTAACATATTTTTTTCTAAAAAGCTAGGAGCGATAACAATATCAAAATTTTAAAAATTGCAAGTAAAAATCGTGCAAACAAAACTATAATTTGTATCATTAAAAAGAACTTGTGTCTTATTCGTTAATGTGATATTCTGGCAGAGACACAATTGTTGTTGTTGTTGTTTTTGTTGTTTTGTTTTGTTTTTTGTTGATTTTTTTTTTTGCCCTGTATTAAGAAGGCTTAATAATACAAATGATTTCATAAACAAAAATACTCATTTGTCATTTGTTGCTCTTGGTTTCGTAATCAACATTGAGAAGGGGCGGCACTATTTTCAGTGAAGTAATCAAATAACGAAGTCATTTCAGAGAGTGTATGTTTGAAAAACAAAATTAAGATGTAATAAGTCATCTTGTGCGAGGAAAGTTTTAGCTTACAACAAACATCTAGTTTATTTTGACTTGAATTAAATGTTTGCCATGTCTGGACGCAATCACGTTTAGAAGGCTTACGACAAATCAAAGCAGGAAGAAGAGAAACAAAACCAGGGGAACAGAATGTAAAGCCTTGCTAGTGGCCTTTAAATTATTTGATGATGCTTACAGTTATCAATGGGATAAATCTGCTTCAACGAATTAAATTTTAGAACAGCCACTGAACTGGGCAGTAGCTGTTAAACTTTACTTTGGCCAATAAATAGAAAACTTGTAAACACAATAAATAGAAAACTTTGTAAACACAAAATACATGCAATTGGTTGACACCACCTTCTATTTTGAAAATCAAAATTTAAAATTATTGATTTTACTTGATTAGATAAAGCAAATAATCTGAAACAAAAAATGAAGTCTATAAATTTGTATAGCAAAATGTGTTCGCTTGGTGAAGGTTTGATATCATATTTTTTTATTTAGAAGAGCTAGGAGGCTTTGCTAAAAATGCGAACGCTTTTTCTCTAAGTTACCGCTCTACATAATTGCCTCGTGTTTCTAGGCAGAATACGTTAGTAGGGCGGTAATGCAGGAAGATACAAAGCGATCACAAATGCAAACCGCTCAAGAGGTGATCTTTTCCAAACATTCACAGATCACCAAACTTCTAGCGAAAGGCTTCTGTTCTCAACTATGCTTGAACTTGAGCAATGAACATCCTTCAACAAGGATCAGTCTTGCCAATGAAAGGAAATAAAACATGGACTAGTTCAGTACGACTATGTGATCGTGATTGTTTTCAATCTGTGAAACGAAAATTCTCCATCAGCTGCAAGCGTTTCAGGGCGTCGCTGACGATGCAGAGGTCACCTTTCAGCTCGCTGACCACCGAGGCGATGCACCTGGTGCTGTCCAGTACGTCCACAGACTCCGTGTAGGGGTTGTAGCGGACAGCGAAGGGACGTTTTATGGTCCCCGCAAACTGCCTGAAAAAAAGAAAAGCATGCACACTGAAATACAAACGAAGAATCTGCGTGATGCTTTTCAAATAATTGTTTAAATATTATTTTAGAGTTTTGTGTGATAAATTATGCGTCAATATTTAAAACAGAATAGTGGAAAAATAATCAATTTTTAGGGCTGCGGAAATTAACGATTCATTTCTCGATAAATCGGGGGAAAATTGTATCGATTAAAATTATTTTAATTGATAAAATAGCGATTAAACTATAAAAAATATGTTAATTTTTTTTTTCGATTTATTAATAAATGATAAGTATTTAAAAATAATTGTTTTTTTTACGTTAAAACTTCTCCATTTTAAAAACGTTTTTTAAAGAGTAAGTTTTAAAATAAGTAAGTTTTTATAAGGAAAATGATATTTTAAAAAAAACATTGTTTTTACTTAACAATCACAAAATTAAAATCCCTTGACATTAATTAAATTGAACGACTTATATAGAAATATATCTCCCAAATTTTGTTTTAATGAAATACTAAAGTTATGGGCATTTTATGAAATGTTCAGTTTAATGACATCATACATCTTATTTTCAGCTTTAATCAAAATTATCCATTAATTATTCGGTAATTTTTCAAAAGTTAACGATTAAATTTAATTAGTCCTAATTTTTAGATGTGTGCTTGTTTGTGATATAAGGGTAAGATCAGAATCTCTTTCATGCTAAAACATGTCAACAAAACTCTGTCAGCTCAACGGGAGAGTGTAATTGGAGCTTGTTGATGTTATCATCACATCCCCTCCAATCATCTCCGACATCTTACCTCATTTTTTCTTTGGCCTCCTCGAAACTGTCGGTGTAGAAATACACATCCTGAAAGGTCGTGATGAGGCACTCCTGTGTGCACATGTGCAATGGTTCGAACACTTTCTTTACGGCCTTGTCACTCAGCGCGTGCTGGTCACGTGGAAGAAAGTAAAAAAACGTTTATGATTAGCTGAATTCTCCTGGTCTCCATGGAAACAGAATATAATTGTTACCGGAAATGAACTACATGCTGATTTATATTCCTATTTTTAAACACAAAAATATCCGACGTGATCTCAGTTAAAGGTTGTAAAAATTGGTCGATTGGTCTGTTAAAGAAATCCTGAGTTGGAAAGTAGCATCTTATTCAAGAAAGTTATTCAAGTCACCAAATTGGATAGACATGTAGACCCTAACGTTGATCTTTGCAGATGTTTGTTGAAATTTTCTGGCAAAAAACATGAAAACATATAATTTGTTCACGCGACTTCAACGACTAAGTGGTTCAATTTTTTAAAGAATCAAATTTGGTTCATCGCTTCACGTGTTTTATTTTATCCATTACAGGCGCCACTTATTACAGAAGATTATTTTTGCGTCCTGCACTTATCCAAGGTTTATATTTAGTCTTGAATTTTTATAAGACTTTAACATGTTAGTGTTGCTCTTTTCCTTGTTTGATCAGACGACCAATTTCCTTGTTTGATCAGACGACCAATTTCCTTGTTTGATCAGACGACCAATTTCCTTGTTTGATCAGGAGACCAATTTCCTTGTTTGATCAGACGACCAATTTCCTTGTTTGATCAGACGACTTATTTTACGTGTGAATTCCAGACGTAAAGAACGAGGTTGTGGTGTGTGTATTTATACTTGAATATGGAATACGTCAATGTGTCAATTTGTCAATATGTCAATGTGTCATTATGTCCATATGTCAATGTGTCAATATATCAATATGTCAATGTGTCAATTTGTCAATAAGTCAATGTGTCAATATTTCAATGCGTCAATATGTCAATATGACGATTACATTAGATGATCCTTGACCCGTATTTCCAAGTTAGAAATAATTTCCTTTGTCATCAGTTTGATTATGGTCAAATAATTTTATCAACTTTTTTAGAATTGAAAAGAAACAAAAGAAAGAAAGTATCAAAATAATATTTGACGTATTTAAAAGGCCGTGTATAGAAATTGAGACAATATCTTCCGATAAATTGGAATAGAAACAGTATAGTAAAAAAATACATTCAAATTTATCTGGAAGGATATTTTATATTCAAATAAATGCCTTCTAAACTATTTGAATTTATATTCTATTTATAGAAGTTAATGTAAAGCTTTATATAAAAAAATATAATTCAAATTTCGAAAAGACTAGCTATGGGATTCTTAAAGAGGCAGCAAACAAGAATTTTTTTCATTTGCCTAAAAATTAGATTGGCGTACGAAATATTTATAATATTTTCAGGCCAAAAAAACTTTTTGTGATATAACCAAATCTCACCAATGCGATATGCGCATAAAGTACAATCATATTTACCCCAAGTTCACTGATAGATGATAGAAGTACAATCATATTTACCCAAAGTTCACCGATAGATGATAGAAGTACAATCATATTTACCCCAAGTTCACTGATAGATGATAGAAGTACAATCATATTTACCCCAAGTTCACTGATAGATGATAGAAGACCAGCGCCAAAGGCCCTCAACTCGTTTTCTTGTTTACAAAGTCCAAATTCCACTGAGAAGAAATAGCACTTTGGGAAAGAGAGTTTGGTGTTAATAATGGGATCAATGAATTTTCACTGATTTTTTTTAACGATGGTATGTTCCATAGATGTGTACTTTAACAATGGTATGTTCCATAGATGTTTACTTTAACAATGGTATGTTCCATAGATGTCTACTTTAACAATGGTATGTTCTATAGATAAGTACTTTTATTCAACAACAAATTATTTCTGCCGAACACTGACTTATCTACTTTAAACGTTCCTTCTATACAGATTATCATAACGTCCTAGACTTATGCATTGTTTATGACAAGTCTTGAATTATTTTTAGACTTTCGAATGTACGCAGTGTGCTGCTTTTTCTGGTTTGTTCAGACAACGTATTCCACGCCCGGATTCCAAATGAAAAAAAAAGGATTTGCGTATTTGCACTTGCGTATGGAAAAAAGCGCTTTATCTCTATGGTTTAAATTGCTAAACATATAAACTTAAGTTAGCCCAACATTTAGAGTGTATAATTGACTCAAAGACTCACCGTTGATAACTTGGCAATGTCGTTATCAGAAGCTCCAAGTGATGCAAGTCCAATTTCCTGGCTGAACTGTGCGAAAGATGCGTCAGCTAAAAGTGGCATGTGACCCATCAGTTCATGGCAGCAGTCTCTGGAATGTAACAACATTAGTAATACATTAAATGAATGAATGCTTTCTTTTATAGAGCTAACAATGTCCATGATAGATTAACATTCTCGTAGGGCACTTATGATCAAATAATATATAAATTTTTTAAAGTCTTCATATCCATCTTAAATTTTGTTTTGTTTTCATACTCTTTCGAATATCTTATCTTATATGTTACAGACGCTCCTTCTGTACAGAAGATTATTGCGTCCTACGTATTTCTATGGTTTGTGTTTAGTCCTGTATTCTTACTAGAGTTTTAAATGATGATAAAGTGTTGGCTTTCCTGGTTTCTTCAGGCAACCCATTCCACGCCCTAATACCGGACGTAAAGAAGAAAACTTGTATGTGTTTGTTCTTGCATATGGAATAAGAAAGGTGTTTTTATCTTTATGTCTATTTGAGGGTTGTATTAAGTTATTTTTGTGTTGTATTTCTAAATTAGAATTAATTGCCTTATGTATAATTACTAATTTACTCTTGGTTCTTCTATCCTCCAGTGTTTCAAGGTTTAATGATTTAAATAATGGTGTTACTCTTGTCAGTTTTGAATATTCTCCAGTAATGAATCTGGCAGCTCTTTTTTGGATTTGTTCTAACTTGTCAATATTTTCTTTGGTGGATGGGTCCCATACAGAAGATGCATATTCTAGTATAGGTCTCACCAGGGTGAGGTAGCATTTTAGTTTTATATCTTTGTTAAATTTGTAAAAGTTTCTTTTTATAAAGCCTAAGGTTTTGTTTGATTTTTTAATAACTTCATTGACATGGGGGTTCCAAGATAGTTTCTCATTTATTATGACTCCTAANAAGGACATACTCCAGTTAGTTTCCCATTTTATTAATTCATCTAAGTCTTTTTGTAAAATTTTGCTATCTTGTTCTGACTTGATTGTTCTATAGATTATACAATCATCAGCAAATAACCTAACTTTAGTTCCTGTTGAGATATTGTTGGGTAAGTCATTTATATAAATTAAAAATAGTAAGGGACCTAGGACAGTTCCCTGTGGAACTCCAGAGTTAACCTTTATTGGTGTCGATTTAGATCCATTAACTATTACAGTTTGCTCCCTACCCAATAGGAAATCTTGGATCCAGTGATGTAAGGGACCTGAGATTCCAAAGTATTTAAGTTTTTTAAGTAAACTAAGGTGGTGAACTTTGTCAAATGCTTTTGAGAAGTCTAGTAATATTGTATCTATTTGATCATTATTATCTAAACCTTTTGATAGATCATCTATTAGACCTATCAATTGTGTTTCACATGATCTGTTCTTTCTAAAGCCATGTTGGTGTGGGCATAGGGCATTATATTTGTCAAGGTGGTTAACTATTCTGCTATATATTATGTGTTCTAGTAATTTACAGGTGATACTAGTAAGTGATACAGGTATGTAATTACCAGGGTCGGACTTATCACCTTTCTTAAAGAGTGGCGTTACATTGGCTAATTTCCAATCCTGGGGTACTTTACCCTGGTTTAGAGAGGCTTGAAAGAGAACTACAAGGATTGGGGACAGTTCATTGCTTAATTCTTTTAATAACCTGGCATGTAATTGAATAGTTAAGAAGAATTATCCACACTTGTATTGCCAATGAGACTGGGGTGTCAAACACAACATTAATATTTAAAATTCGTTTAGTTTATATTAGATAAATGTGATTCCTTTTTCCAACTTACGGCTCTGGTGTGTAGAATGGATCTGACCTGTGGCGTATGTACTGAGTGCAATGAAAGACTCGAAAAGCTAATCCGGCAAGGAAGTCTCTAGATGACAAGTAGCCGGCCACCGGACGTAGTGTAAAACCAGTTCTCTCTGTAGAAATTAAATTTGATTGGGTTGTCAGACTTTTTGATACAAGTCAAAGATAAATATTTTAACAAATTATTTGTTTAAAATTATTTCTGAATGCGGATACAACTAGAGCTTTTTAATCAATTTTAAAGAATAGAAAATAAACGAAAAATTTTTTTATATATAAAATTGTATATGATTTAGAAAAGGATATTTTCAATTTTAAAAAAGGATAATAGTTACCTTTGAGAAACCTTGATATATCTTCAAGTTGGGGCACGTTGTCTTCCCTGTTGTGAGGAGAGAAAATGGCGTCCATATTAAAAATATCATAGAATCTACCATCTCTCTGGCCGAGTTGTACTCAGTTGTGTGAACTCGTCGGATACTGTTAACTGATTATTTAGCAGAAAGTGTGAAATTGGGTAAATGGCAACACTCTGGAATGAAAAGTATGTTTGATTCTTTCGTCCTAATGACCATAGAACCACAATGGACTTGTTCATCATCGTCTTCCTAATTTGTGGATCCCACAATGCAGTCGGAGTACTAAAATACTATTTAATTCAATAAATTAAAAAGCACGTTTTCTTCGGACGAAAACGAAATAAATTTATCGGGATTTGTGGAGTTTAGAAATATATGAAGAACACTGATTTCTAAATGCTAGGAGAACCCAGTTAACCCCCTTGAATCATTTTACATTAGATGCCCTCGGCTGCTAATGTCGAGCAATGCTCATCAAAATGACAGGAGAATGCTGGCTCCTGCAATCCTCTCGAGACTAGTATAGAATCACGTGACCAGTAGTTACTACCAGATGAACACTCTCCGAAACTTTAATGATTGGTTCTATGACCTTATGACCTGTATCCACAGTGCTCCACCAATAGTGGAATGTTGGACAGAAACTTTAATGATTGGTTCTAAGACCTTCTGACCTGTATCCACAGTGCTCCACCAATAGTGGAATGTTGGCCAGGTATTCTCTGCAAGCGTGGGTAGGGTACAGCTTCATGAGCTCCCGGAACACGATTCCCCTGAAACAAAAACGTTTTAAATATGCATTTACTTTCATAAGGGAATTTTTTCTATACATTAAAACCTTAAAACCAAAACTAAAACATTATTTTACTTGGTAATTTTACTTTAAAAAATGTCTCCCTTATTATTTACCCTATTATATACTGGAGTCACTTGGTGATAATTCAAATAATTAGACTGACTTGATTTCAGTAATCACGATTGTCATTAGCTGTATACAAGATGAGGCAAATTGTCTTGAAACATAAACACACTAGAAACAATCAACCAATCAGTGGCCAGTAGGAATGACCCACTAATACGATGACATCATGCTCATCACGTGACAAAACATACACATCAGTATCGCACTTTATCTCTACAATAATCTCTATTAAAGTTAATCCCCTTCTCTCTACAATAATCTCTATTAGAGTTAATCCCCTTCTCTCTACAATAATCTCTATCAGAGTTAATCCCCTTCTCTCTACAATAATCTATATTAGAGTTAATCCCCTTCTCTCTACAATAATTTCTATTAGAGTTAATCCCCTTCTCTCTACAATGATCTCTATTAGAGTTAGTACCCTTCTCTTTACAATAATCTCTATTAGAGTTAATCCACTTCTCTCTACAATAATCTCTATAAGTTAATCCCCTTCTCTCTACAATAATCTCAATTAGAGTGTATCTCCTCCTCTCTACAATAATCTCTAATGGAGTTATTCCCCTTCTCTCTACAATAATCTCTAATAGAGTTAATCCTTTCTCTCTACAATAATCTTTATAAGTTAATCCCTTTCTCTCTACAATAATCTCTATTAGACCTAATCCCCTTCTCTCTACAATAATCTCTATAAGTTAATCCCCTTCTCTCTACAATAATCTCAATTAGAGTGTATCCCTCCTCTCTACAATAATCTCTAATAGAGTTATTCCCCTTCCTCTACAATAATCTCTAATAGAGTTATTCCCCTTCTCTCTACAATAATCTCTAATAGAGTTAATCCTTTCTCTCTACAATAATCTCTATAAGTTAATCCCTTTCTCTCTACAATAATCTCTATTAGACTTAATCCCCTTCTCTCTACAATAATCTCTATAAGTTAATCTCCTTCTCTTTACAATAATCTCTAATAGAGTTATTCCTTTCCTCTCTACAATAATCTCTAATAGAGTTAATATCCTTATCTCTACAACAATCTCAATTAGAGTGTATCCCCTCCTCTCTACAATAATCTCTCATAGAGTTATTCCCCATCTCTCTACAATAATCTCTAATAGAGTTAATCCTCTTCTCTCTACAATAATCTCTATAAGTTAATCCCCTTCTCTCTACAATAATCTCTACAAGTTAATCCCCTTCTCTCTACAATTATCTCTATAAATTAATCCAATTCTCAATACAATAATCTCTATAAGTTAATCCCCTTCTCTCTACAATAATCTTTATTAGAGTTTATCCCCTCCTCTCTACAATAATCTCTAACAGAGTTATTCCCCTCCTCTCTACAATTATCTATACAAGTTAATCCCCTTCTCTCTACAATAATCTCAATTAGAGTTTATCCCCTTCTCTCTACAATAATTTTTAATAGAGTTATTCCCCTTCTCTCTACGCCACCGAGCACCCTTCCTGCCCCTCAACATTACAGACGCCCCCACCCCACCCCATCCGTGTTTTTTAACATCATTTTTATTCCTATGCATTTAAGTTTTTCCTTTACAAAATATCACGGGGAAAAAGAACGTATTTTTCTGAATCTCAACGCATGCGCATATCAAGAATGCTATTATGACCGACTTGTTAGCAGACAATTCTGCGTTCTTATTAATGCATTTGATGTAAGGACCAACCGAAAACCGCTCCGGACATTCGGACCGGTCGGATAACGGGTTTTTCGGAACTATTTGCCCACGCAAACTGTCGAATGACGAAAAGTATATATCTCAAAATACATTAATATATATTATATACAATTTTGGAATTCGATTAATATCCAAATTAATACAATTAAATATTTTTAATGTTTTTTTTTTAATGAAGCCAAATTATATTTATTAATAATTTGATATTGAAGTTGATAAACTTTTTTTCTACGACAATTTCGTGTGTACGTCTACTTCTAGCGATTAGCGCCAAGCCGCCATATCTAAAATTTAAGCAATTTAAATATGGAATAAAATAATAAAAACAATTTGCATTAAAGTAAATAAATTAACTAAAATTAGCATCGACTTACAGTTACAAAGTAAATAAGTAAGATGTTGACAAGAGAAACCAAATTTACCAGTAATATATAATGATTCTGTTGTTTTAAATTTTAATAAATTAATAGTTCTTTCTTCTGGCCATAATTATAATATCATTGAACTTTGCATGAAGAGTGTAGGCGGTGGTAAGGTAAACAATAAAAAAATACAGTCAATAATAATTTAATACACCAAAATGAATGACTGAAATTAAATTTATTGGTAGAAAAGGTAAAATAGCTAAATACAAGTCGGTTATGGTTTTGCGAAATAAAGTAACCGCTAATCGTTTTCAACACCGAAATTAATTCAAATTTCCGTTTTAACAACCCTACTACTCGAATTAGTACCCGGATCCGGCAAATAGTACATCTAACTCTTCGGATTTGGTAAAAAATGTCAACCCGGTTGGTCCCTAAATTAATGTAACTTTAACAACTCACCATGTTTCAACTTCCTCCTCTGTGTACTCCACGTATGGGATCTCAGTACCACTGTGGAAATAACAGATGATTAGTGATGTTTTAATAGAAGTTCATTCACTTTAACAGAAGAATTGTGATGTTTTAATAGAAGTTCATTCACTTTAACAGAAGAATTGGGGTGTTTTAATAAAAGTTCATTCACTTTAAAAATAGTTAATTTTGTTAAAATAATGATCATCTTTTAAATTTCAGGACTTTTGATTGTCTCCAGATAATAGTTTAGACTTACCAACAATTTCGCAACAGATTTGTTCTGTTGCTTTCAGGGTTCTCGCTCAGCTTATTTTTTTTTTATTGTATTCAGTTCTTGAAAAGTTTTTTTTTTTCCACATTAAAAACTGTCTCATAACAAGAGATTTAGTGCATTGGACTAACAAGGTGTTGGGGATAGGACCGCGTGCCATAGTATTTGGTCACACGTAATAGCACCTTTGTTCATGGGTACTGATTGCGGTGACTGTACCATTACCGTCAAAAAAGTGTGTACAGGCAGGTCAAAGCTAATAATAGTCGAGTAAATACAATGGAGTTCTCAAATAACTTCTGGAGAGTTAATAGAGGGTTACTGTAGCCATCTTCTATTTCAGTCAGTAACTAGAGGGTTACTGTAGCCATCTTCTATTTCAGTCAGTAACTAGAGGGTTACTGTAGCCATTTTCTATCTCAGTTAATAGAGAGTTACTGTACCATCTTCTATTTCAGTCAGTAACTAGAGGGTTACTGTAGCCATTTTCTATCTCAGTTAATAGAGAGTTACTGTAGCCATCTTCTATCTCAAATATAAGGTTTGTAACCAACAGAATCACAATTTGGGGAAGTTTTAAAAAATATTTGTTTTTTTTTTAAAATCCTAAAAACTTTATTTTGTCTACGTAGCTCTGTGCTCTGCTTTAATTCTAAAACAAGAACTGATATAAAATACATGATATCTTTTTATATACTTTCAGCATAAATAGCATTATTCATCGATTGTTTTGATATAGATTACGTCGAAGCAACGATATAAAAAAAAAAAAAAAAACAAAGAACCCATGCTACCACATGGAAAAAAATTGCTATCTAAGTCAGTCGTAATGTAAAGTAAATCCCCTGCGAATCCCAGCAGTCATTGCGGCTACGGGAGGGGGCGTGGCGTATCAAGAGGCCAAGCAATGACGTATTGTGAAATGCAAGCGATCTCGCCAAAGATGCCGTCTGTTTTAAACACCAAGCAGGCTGTGTAGAAAAATAGCAGGCAAACAGGACAACGTGAACTGAGGAAGCAAGGTTACAGTTTCCAGCACGTAGACCCCCCCCTTTTCCAATTCATAGCCCCCCACCCCCTCCCCACTCGAACACTGAAATACCCCCCACGAACCGCAATCCTTACAACAGCATTTTCTCCGAAATGTAGGCGGAAGTTATTGACCCGCGCTTGTCTCCCTTGATATGACCCCTGAACCGGAATGATTTTGCGAACAGCGTGTTGGGCTCATTAGGAACTATGAATATTGATGAGAAATCACCGAAGCGAACGCATTGAGCCCGTGCCTGAGATTAGGGATGTTTCTAATATAATCTTTGCTCACATCGGCAATGACTCGTCATTTTATACATGGACTTGAACATTGTTTGAAAGCTGGCCGTGCTAAAAATAGCAGATTGGATCAGTTAAAGAAAACTTTGCCACCGATGGGTCTCCGTGACCAAAGTTTTGGAACGGGAATATTTTTTAAAAATACTTTCCCTGAAGGGTATCATTATGTTTTTCTTTTTAACATGCTAAAGACATGTCTCTTGTCAATTTTGCTATGCTACACGCAAATTTGTTTAGCCGATACTTAATTTAGTGAAATTTGAAAGTGAAAAAAAAAACACTACATTAAAATATATGAGCTAAGCACATGAATAATTATGAAGTGAGCTTGTCTTAAAATGTATCGAATATTAAAATGATTTGTTTTATTATAGAAAATATATTCAACTTATTTCCGTGTCAAACAGAAAAAAACACATAAATATCCTAGCTATCTAAGTCGAACAAATCATTTTATTTTGTTTCAGGGCAAATGAGTATTTTTTTTACAACTTGTTTGAAGTAAGAAAGTTTTTTTTGTCAGTTTATAGAGATTTTAAATGAATATTAACAGTAACTTAAAGGCAAGTAATAAATTTAATAAGGCCAAAATATTTAAATCACGTGATGATAAGAGCGTTTTTTTTTTAATGTCAAAGCATACTCTATTCAAATCATAACACGGGCTAATATGTATAGTTTCTCATTCTTCTAGCATTGTGCGCAAATATATCTTAGAAACCCTAGAAATAAGCCGTTGAACACCGGCATTTGTTTATCAAGAATTTTACTACTACAAATATTACTTCATAAAATAAGATTTCGAATAACGCACTTTATGTGAATCTCAGCTTTTAAAATTTCAAACGTTGTTTAAATTTACAGAAATTAATATCAAGGTTAGTTCTTACATGCCTCAGTCTAGATGTACTTAATCTCAACGGCAAGTCCTCATTTTGTGGAGTGTTGTAGAGCACGCATTAGTAACTCCTGAAGATTTATTTTATTTAGTAGATAAATTAATATTATAGTTTTCCTAATCAAGACAGCAAACTTCTTGAAATTTGTTTAAATTTTAAATGTTAATTCGGTTATTTCAGCCAGAGTTACAACCAATAAGCTATGGTCATCTTTTAGTATCCCCACTTTCACCAAAAATCTACTGTCATTTATCAAAATTGCCCTTACGCCCGTCCCTGGATGCTCCAACTTGGATGCAAAGTTATTTTCTTCAGTAACTCAAATCTCCGAATCCTGGCAATGTTTAAACACACGACAATGTTATTGTTAACTCTGTGTTTTGAATAGAGAAGAGATTAATCAGAGAGACACGTCTATGGAAGTTGAGAACACTGATCCCGTTAGACGCCCACTCACACGGATAATTCATTCATGTTGACCGAGGTTAATTAGATGCACACTAACCTGTGTCAATGACATGCGCAATCACCCATACAATCATCCGTTCTTCCGGTATAACGGCGTCACTCCTACAACAGGAAGTGTGGAGATCATTTTCCACTCCATTATGACGTAGCTGTGGTCAGCGTCATTAACAGACGGACGCCGGTCGGCTTATCACAAAATTGAACCGCTTCCTTTATCCGGACATGCAAATTTTGTCATTTGTCTTAAAATAGTCGTATTTAATTCGTTACTTGATTTTTCGTCTTCGATGACGCCACAGAACGTTTTTCTGAAACACTTTTAGTCTTACCAGCCTCTAGATAAAATTTATGGTGTTTTAAGCTAAGCTCGGAAAATTAAGTTAAACAATTCTGTTGGTCTTAGCGAAAATAATTAAAATGTCACCAAAGATTTATGGCACAATCTAGCCATTAAACTCTCCTTGTGGTAATAAATAACAAAAGAAAATCGTTTAATAGCAATACTTATATTAAGAAATGCTTGATGAAAACGTCATCAAAAGTAATCAATTTAATTAAATTAGATTTACCAACCATTTATCTTAAATTATCCATTTTATTTGAGAATTCCACTTAAAAGTTAAACAAATTTCTGAATGATATTAGAACATGTTGCTATGGGTAAAAAAAAAAAAAATATACAGAGTAAAAATATCTGAAAAGCCTCCACTTGTGTCAGACATATTTATGACATTAAAATTATCTTTTTGACGTTTCTGAATTTGATGTTTCCTTCATTACATTTTTGGGAGCATTTTAAATAAAAAATAAATTATTTTAAAATGAAATGTCATTTTAATTAATTACTCGTTTAGCTATTAGTTAGCCTTAATGTCATTAGAATTACATTTCGCAGATATCTTTCCAATGACAACATTTTAAAAGTTTTTTTCCGTAATTTGTTTTCATGAAGAACTTCTCTTACCGAAGAAATGAAAAGTACAAAATACCTCAGTTCAGTTTATAAACTTCCTGGACATAAGTTAGAATTTATTTACAAAATAATTCAATGCCGAAATACAGACACGATGTTTTATTTCAAGGGAAATTTTAGATTTTATCAAAGAGATAATATGTGGGGACAAAGAATTAAAATAGGAATAACAATTTTCAAAAAATCAGAATTCTCTAAAGAACTGTAAGTTTGTTTGTTGTTGTTTTTGTTGTTGTTGTTGTTTTCTTTTTTTTTTTTTTTTTTTTTTTTTTTTTTTTTTTTTTTCTTTATTTTTTTTTTAATGTAACTGTTTCACAGCACTGCTATTTTCTTTATATTCAACTTATAGTAAAAAAATATCCGATATTTACTTTTTACATTTAAATCTTGTAATATATATGAAGCTACGAGCCAGTCTCATAACGGTAATATTAAATGTAACAAAATATACTGAGGGTTCTAAAAACTAGGACAGAACAATACAAAATATTTTGAGGATTGTAAAAACTAGGATAGAACAATACAAAACGTTGAGTGTTGTAAAAGCCCTGATAGAACAATACAAAATACTTTTCCGCAATACATTTCAGAGATTATGTCATGAAAACGTTTCTAAAGTCATTCAAATATCTTGGAATGTTTGTAGCTACTTTCATGAAGCTACATCATCCACATTCGATGTTCCGGCTTATCATGAGAAGCTTCTGATACCAGGATATATTATTATGATGTTCCAGTTACTCTCGGGGCTGTACTAACTGGTTCCGGTTCATTTGATAAGGTGAGTGTGTGATGATTTGTTTAGGAAACCGGCTTATCCCTTTGTCTTTGGGATTTTATTGAGTTTCATCTTTTCATTGTGAAAGGTGATTGTCAAAATCAATTTTCATTTTGTCATCAGTTTTATTGTTGCATCATCGTGAGAAAATTTTTATTTTCCGAAAAGATTTTTTCCTTGCTTTATGTTTAAAACGTAAAAGGCTGGGTTTTTTTTAATGTTTGTTGTGAGTGACTTTCGATCTTCGTTACTCAGTACAGAGTTGTTTCATTGTACCAAGAAAGTTTGAAAATTAGTAACAAGCCATTTTCGATTTTTGTCCCCGACTAATCGGACGCTTTGTGGTTGTATCTCAATCATTGATCTAACTCGACTGACTAGTAAGGTCTTACGTCTAAGGTCTGAAAAACACTTGGTCTGATGGAAGAAAGACACTAGATCTACATATCAAATGTAGACCGGAAAATTTATTGAACACTTGTTGCGTTTGTTTAATGAACTTAGTTAAAAATTACACTTACTATTTACAAATGAAATCTTATGGGGGGGGGGATGTAAATAATTAAGTAAATATTTTCTTAACATAAAGAAATAAATATATAGTTTTATTGCATGTAATTTAGGGAGAATATGTCCTAAGGGATTAGTCCTTGTCCAACAATACTGAGCCCATTACATTACGGACGTAAGTTACTTACTGCGCGTATCTCATGGCCAGATCAGTGAATATCTTTCTACGTTGTCGGTAAACTGTGTCCTTAAAACCCTGGGAAATGAGATGGAAAACCCATTAATGTGTATTCACATAACTTTGTTAATGAAAGTATTTATTTATCCTAAATAATTATGCTTGATAAATGTAGGATGTGAATAGTGGATATTGTAATTTGATAAATATATCTGAGGAACAGGTTTAGAAATGGGTTTAATAATACTATATGTCATAGAGTCCTAGAGTCCTAGAGTCATAGAGTCATATATCATTCCCTTGTTGTTGTTTTTGTGTAGTGAATTCTTTCTTCTTCTTCTTTGAAGAGAAAATTATGAAATAGATACCGATGTTTAAGTTTATTGATCTATTTTTATTTTTGCTAATTTTTTTTATAATTATGCAAAATTTCAGGCAAAATCACAAGTTCTGAAGGATTTAAATTATTTTTAAAGCTTATCTTCACAAACAATTTGTAAAAGGTTTTGTCTTAAACATAATGGGAAAGATTGTTTCCTTACCCTATCATATGCATGTTCATTCATTCTATATTTAGATTAATGCGTCGTTACCGTATCTGAAATCCCTGAACGCGTCAAACAATTGAAACTATTGGAGTTCGTAAAAGAATGAAAATTTATTTGTAAATTTCGAAAAGTTCTCTCATTAAAACAGAATATTTTACTTTTATATTATTGTCACTTTGTCTATTCTTACTTTTCTCTCAATTTATATTTCATCTTCCTTCGTTTTCCTATTAAAGTGAGGGGGGAAAACTCTGGTAAGTGTGATATTTCATATCATTATTAATGTCAATTTTAGGTACTACCACTTTCTTCTGTCCCCTGCTTGTCTTGAATCCCTTGGTGTGTGTGTGGGGGGGGGNCCCCCTGCCCCCACCCCCCTATTCACTGCACAGTCTTCAAGTGTACATCTCTGAGCTCCGTGATAAGATTGTGACTGAAATGTTCTGAGTTGCGCTAGTCGTTTTGACCACATGTATCATTTTTATAAATCACTATTACGGCTATTACAGGTAGAATGATCTTTTATTGCAAATTTCACAAAAAAGCAAGTGGTTAAAACGCCATTTAATGAGGTTGTTTTTTTTCGTTTGTTGACATTTATTTTTTATTGCCACCATATTGCCTCCATAATACCAATGTCATTACGAAAGTTCGCCTAACATCAAAGTTATCATAGATTATGTGGTCTAATTTTAATGCCAAGTTTCTCATGAACAGACAAGAAAGCAAGTTTATATTTTTTTTTAAAATGGTGTCTAATACTAATCACCAAGCTATATCGTTTGTAATTATTTCTATAAAAATGGACTATTAAATTACGGTTGTACTTTATTATATAACGATTGACTGTTAAATTACGGTTGTACTTCATTATATAACAATGGACTATTAAATTACTGTTGTACTTTATTATATAACAATTGACTGTTAAATTACGGTTGTACTTCATTATATAACGATTGACTATTAAATTACTGTTGTACTTCTTTGTTTAACAATTGACTGTTAAATTACGGTTGTACTTCATTATATAACGATTGACTGTTAAATTACGGTTGTACTTCATTATGTAACGATTGACTATTAAATTACTGTTGTACTTCTTTGTTTAACAATTGACTGTTAAATTACGGTTGTACTTCATTATATAACAATTGACTGTTAAATTACGGTTGTACTTCATTATATAACAATTGACTGTTAAATTCCTGTTGTACTTCTTTGTTTAACAATTTACTATTAAATTACGGTTTTTCTTCTTTATAAAAAATTGACCAATACATTTAAGCTTACCGGATGATCAGCGTCCAGCTCTGACCCATACATGAGAACGTGGCTTGCGCACTGGTCAAGGTCAGTGACCTTACGAGGAAACCAAGGAACTAACTCCATGCACGCTGTAAATAAAACAATAACAACAACAACAGGAAGACTTGAATGAATGGCGATAACAGATGGAAGAATCTTCCTAATTTATCAACTTAGCAATACAAAGTATGACATACTTTCTCATAGGAGAGTTATTTTTTAACCTAAAAGTTCAACAATTATGTTTGCAACCTTGACAACATTTTATATGCGTCTGGATATGTCCTGTTGGTTCCTTGAACTCTCGACCACAGGACATTTCGATCACAGGACATTTCGACCCCAGACGTTTCGACCACAGGACATTTCGACCACATGACATTTCGACCACAGGACATTTCGACCACAGGACTTTTCGACCCCAGACGTTTCGACCACAGGACATTTAGACCACAGGACATTTCGACCACAGGACTTTTCGACCCCAGACGTTTCGACCACAGGACATTTCGACCACAGGACATTTCGACCACAGGACTTTTCGACCCCAGACGTTTCGACCACAGGACATTTCGACCACAGGACATTTAGACCACAGGACATTTCGACCACAGGACTTTTCGACCCCAGACATTTCGACCACAGGACATTTCGACCACAGGACATTTCGACCACAGGACTTTTCGACCCCAGACATTTCGACCACAGGACTTTTCGACCACAGGACTTTTCGACCACAGGACTTTTTGACCTTGAAATATTTGCTGTAAAAAACGTTTAGAATAAGAAAACGCTCAAGATGTTATCTGTCAACGGGAAATAAAATACGGTCCCAAGAAACTACCAAGTACAATGTTTAACACAAAAAGATTTGGATTCTTTGAAATAATCAATGATAACAAGCTATTTTGTCTTTGAAATACACCGACAATAATGATCTTGCTGGTGAGACAATCCAATGTTGTTAATCTAGCTCCACCCCTCACTCCTGCCTCCATTGATATCTCAATCATAATCAAAAAACATCTCATCTATTTTAAAAAAAAAAAAAAATTTATATACTTCAATTTTTGTCGTTCAAGAATTTGATAAGAAGGTGATGGGCGTCCGTTCAAAGAAATATAAATAATTGAGTTTTCAAAATCCTTCTACTGTGAATGAGTGGCCACCAACATACCCCCTGTCCCTCTCTAATATGCCCAAAACTGAGATTCGCTAAGTAAGCATATCATATTTTCACACACAAAATTCACGATTGGATTTTCAGAATCGCCTTTCGTATTCCTTCTGTTCTCCAGGGCATTAGTTATTACTTATATCTTATCTTATCTAATATATTACGGACGCTCCTACTATACATAAGGTTATTGCGTCTCACACTTATCCGTGGTTTATGTCTAGTCTTGCATTTTATTAGAGTTGTGAAATTGATAGTGTGCTTACTTGAATGGTTTGTTCATGCACCCCGTATCATCGAGCCGGGAAGAAATTGGGGGATGAGGTGATATAGGTGTTTGTTCATGTAACCCGTACAAGCCGGGAAGAAATTTTTTTTTGGGGGGATGATATAGGTGTTTGTACTTGCATGTAATCAAGAAAAGTTGCTTATCCCCATGTACACGCGATTAGTGTTTCAAATTATTGTTGTGTTGTATTTCCATTTTAGGCTTAAAGCCTTACGATTTACCATAAATTTTCTATTTTTTCTTTTATTCTCTGGTGATTCTAGATTTAGTGGTTTAACTAACGATGTTACTCTAGTCAAGAATGAATATTCAATAGTTTCAAAACTTGTAACTTTTCTTAAAATTGGCTTTAGTTTATTTATTTGTTGTTACCTTTCTTTGTTAGTGCTGGTGGGGTCATGGGGATGTTGAGCTGATTGAAGGTTATACTGGCCACCTCCCTCTTGAGTCTGTTGACCAGCTCCTCCAGGCGGATGTGGTCAGTTTCCACGTCCACGTAAATGTCGTAAAGTGCATCAGCTCTCCTGGACTTTCTCGACTCAATGTGAACCACGTTTATTTTGTTCTCCTGAATGGAACGTTTTTAAACAAAATGAGCTTTGTTCTCCTAAATTTAACGTTTCTAAACAAAATGAACTTTGTTCTCCTAAATTTAACGTCTTTAAACAAAATGAACTTAATTCTCCTAAATTGAACGTTTTTAAATAAAATGAACTTTGTTCTCCTGAATTGAACGTTTTTAGACAAAATGAACTTTGTTCTCCTAAATTGAACGTTTTTAAACAAAATGAGCTTTGTTCTCCTAAATTGAACGTTTTTAGACAAAATGAACTTTGTTCTCCTAAATTGAGCGTTTTTAAACAAAATGAACTTTGTTCTCCTAAATTTAACGTTTTTAAACATCATGAATTTTGTTCTCCTAAATTGAACGTTTTTAAATAAAATGAACTTTGTTCTCCTAAATTGAACGTTTTTAAACAAAATGAGCTTTGTTCTCCTAAATTGAACGTTTTTAAACAAAATGAGCTTTGTTCTCCTAAATTGAACGTTTTTAAACAAAATGAACTTTGTTCTCCTAAATTGAACGTCTTTAAACAAAATGAGCTTTGTTCTCCTAAATTTAACGCTTTTAAACAAAATGAACTTTGTTCTCCTAAATTGAACGTCTTTAAACAAAATGAACTTTGTTCTCCTAAATTTAACGTTTTTAAACAAAATGAACTTTGTTCTCCTAAATTGAACTTTTTTAAACAAAATAAAATTTGTGTTCCTAAATTGAACGTTTTTAAACAAAATGAACTTTGTTCTCCTAAACTGCACGTTTTTAAACAAAATGAACTTTTTTCTCCTAAACTGCACGTTTTTAAACAAAATGAACTTTTTTCTCCTAAACTGAATGTTTTTTAAACATCTTTTTTTTTTTTTGTTCTCCTGAATTGAACGCTTTTTTTAAAAAATATTTTATTTTCCGGAATCACAAGTTTAAAAGAGTATTTTATTTTTTACCTGAATTCCAAGTTTTTAAAGAAGTACACTCATTGTGTGTTTATGATTAATGTCATTTCTACATAATTTGTATTCCATTTCCTTGTCTGAATCTACTACTCAGGTATTGCAAAAGGCAGTTTAAAAATAAATAATAAACGTTAAAGTAAATTTCGTACTACAATGATAAAGTTAAAACATGGGAACATTTTTAATGAAAATAAATTTCAGTTTGCCTTGCCATCGCAATAAGTCCTCACCTGGAATATCTTTAGGGCACTTGCCAGGTGGCCCACGTGATTGTTGACTGAAAACACGACAGTGGTTGTTGTGCCAAGGCCAGATGGGCTGTTCATGCCATCTAGATTACGCAAATTTTCCTGAATTAAATATTTACAGTATTTTAATGATTAAGTGACCACAAGAATTCGTCAACAATGAGACATGTAGGCACCCAGTATAAACTATTATAGCGTCTAAAAACTCTAACACTCATTGTCAGGTCGTTCGTGAATGTTTTAGGAATATGTTGTCTCCCATGCACTTTTTAATCTTGTATTTTATCAAAACATTAGATAATGAAATTTTGTATGTACATACAATTTAAACACTCAGACAAAAACATAATCCGAATACCAAAATGTTTATTTCATATGGACTCAAGTGGCTTGATGCAGTCAGTAGCTGAGAAGTTAGAGCAGATAGATATGTGAGAAAAAGTAAAATTACCGGACACTTTAAATATTGCCAAGAATAAAATAGATTACGCAAACATGAGTACAAACAATGCAGAAGGCAATGGCGCTGGTCATGGTCTACAGACTACGTCAATCTTTTGTGATGAGGAGGACATACCGATATAACTAACACAAGTAAACAGAAAGACATATCTCTACTTGTTAACTTATAACTTAAAACATTTGTGTTATAGAACAATTACTAGTGGGTTTTTTTCCTGTATAATGCCGTGAACTGTGTGATATGAAGAAATATATGTTATAAACAACAAGAAATGGGATAGAAGTAGTCGAGATATAATCAAACCAACCACGACTTACCTCAAACTGACTACGACTTACCTCAAACTGACCACGACTTACCTCAAACTGATCACGACTAACCTCAAACTGACCACGACTTATCTCAAACTGACCACGACTTACCTCAAGGGCTTTGAGCTGAGACTCTGATGGCGGCCGTATGTCGTCACACAGCCTCTTTCTGGCCAGCCCTTCCCGTAAGCCCATGGGCTTCCTATCGGGGTAGTGGGACAAAATGGGATAGGGCTTCTTCTCATCCATTGAGGGGCTGTAGATCCCTGGAGCTTTCCTCAGGGTCACTTTGTACATTTCCAAACAATTTCCCATTTTTAACTTGTCCTATCTAGCTAAGGCGTGTCGCACAAACTACTGTCCTATCTGGCTAAGGCGTGACGCACAAACTACTGTCCTATCTAGCTAAGGCGTGACGCACAAACTAGTAACAATTTTAATTATGTGTTGTTCGATGTTAATTTTGGGTAAATGAAGAATTTTCGGTTTTTTTTTTTTTTTTT
>MUZC01000834.1:73953-78493 GCA_002072015.1 Radix auricularia | reverse complement strand
CACAAAAACTTTGATCCCTCTCTAATATTACGTCACAAAAACTTTGATCCCTCTCTAATATTACGTCACAAAAACTTTGATCCCTCTCCGATATTACGTCACAAAAACTTTGATCCCTCTCTAATATTACGTCACAAAAACTTTGATCCCTCTCCGATATTACGTCACAAAAACTTTGATCCCTCTCTAATATTACGTCACAAAAACTTTGATCCCTCTCTAATATTACGTCACAAAAACTTTGATCAATCTCTAATATTAAGTCACAAAAACTTTGATCCCTCTCTAATATTCTGTCACAAAAACTTTGATCCCTCTCTAATATTCTGTCACAAAAACTTTGATCCTTCTCTAATATTAAGTCACAAAAACTTTGATCCCTCTCTAATATTAAGTCACAAAAACTTTGATCCCTCTCTAATATTACGTCACAAAAACTTTGATCAATCTCTAATATTAAGTCACAAAAACTTGATCCCTCTCTAATATTCTGTCACAAAAACTTTGATCCCTCTCTAATATTCTGTCACAAAAACTTTGATCCCTCTCTAATATTAAGTCACAAAAACTTTGATCCCTCTCTAATATTAAGTCACAAAAACTTTGATCCCTGTCTAATATTAAGTCACAAAAACTTTGATCCCTCTCTAATATTACGGCACTTGGACTCACACCATGTGTGGTCCTTTGTACCTAGTAGCGTTGGATGAAGAAAGTGTATCAGTTAACATTTTTTGTTGGATCTACAAAGGTTGAGTATAGTTACGTACTGAAGCTCAACAATATTATTGAACTGATGAAATAACGGAACTCCTTTGTATTGTCAAGATATAATTTGCCATGTTTTACGTCGTAACATATGGGAGAAAGTATGTAATTGATATTGCTGATTCACTTTCGAATTTACTGTAAACAATCTTTTTAGACTCTGGTTAAAAATGCAATATTCTCTCCACACAAAGTAGAAGAAAAACTATCTAACAGATTTAAAAAAAACAGCAACAAAATACTGAACTATTTTCCAAAATTTTTTCCGACTAGGACGAACATTGAAACCCTATGTTGATATTCTTCTTACTTGCAATTATAATTTGATCAAATAAAGTCCTAACCCATCCTTAACCCCATAATATTATAATTTATGTAAGTATCTTTCCGAAATTTATCAAATAAAATGTATAAATATTTTACACTATTGATTGAATTTTTAGCTCTTTTGAATCCGAAAATTTAATTAAGTGGTCATCTATATAGCATAGTAAAGTAAGAACAAAAACTCCCAACACGGTAGTGGGTTGTCAGTAGGGTTGTCAGTAGGGTTGTCAGTAAGGTTGTCAGTAGGGCTGTCATTAGGGTTGTCAGTAGGGTTGTCAGTAGGGTTGTCAGTAGGGTTGTCAGTAGGGTTGTCAGAGTAGGGTTGTCAGTAGGGCTGTCATTAGGGTTGTCAGTAGGGTTGTCAGTAGGGCTGTCAATATTCTTGAACAACGCCGCCCAGTTACACGTCCTAAGTTTGAGCGTGTTCCCAGGTAACCGTTGGAAAAGCCGAAAACTTTTCGCCCCGTGACCGCTATTCAATTCAACCTAGCCACCATCCACCATGAACCTCAGTTCACACAGTAGCCAACGGAATGCTTCCTGTAACATACTGAACGTTAATGTACTACAAACTTTTATTCCTGCCGTAAATGCACCCGTCATACTCACAAACTAAAACCACAGTAAACTGAACATTCAAACGAAGTGTTAGTAAGTGGTTTCAGTGTTTTCATTAATTTTTATTACTTAGAAATCTTTACCGACTGAAACATAAAATTAAAAAAAAAATAGATTAGAGTTGTAAGTATTGTTGGGCTAGGTGTGGAGGCAGGAATGAGGGGGGGGGCATAAATAAACAACACATGCTTGTGTCTATGGGTATATCAAAATTGACGGTGTATTTTAAAGAAAGTTAGCATTCTATCATATAATAAATGTTAGCGTCCTGTCATATAATACAAGTTAGCTTCATATAATAAAAGTTAGCGTCCTGTCATATAATAAAAGTTAGCTTCATATAATAAAGTTAGAGCCCTGTTATATAATAAAAGTAAGCGTCCTGTGATATAATAAAAGTTAGCTTCATATAATAAAAGTTAGAGCCCTGTTATATAATAAAAGTTAGCGTCCTGTCATATAATAAAAGTTAGCATCCTGACATGTAATAAAGGTTGTTACCTTTTATATAATAAAAGTTAGCATCCTGTCATATTATAAAAGTTAGCATCCTGTCATATAATAAAAGTTAGCATCCTGTCATATAATAAAAGTTAGCATCCTGTCATATAATAAAAGTTAGTATCCTGTCATATAATAAAAGTGAGCATCCTGTCATATAACAAAAGTTAGCTTCATATAATAAAAGTTAGCATCCTGTCATATAATAAATTTAGATTCATATAATAAAAGTTAGCTTCATAAAATAGCATCCTGTCATATAATACAAGTTAGCATCCTGTCATATAATAAGAGTTAGCGTCCTGATATATAATAAAATTTAGCATCCTGTCATATAATAAAAGTTAGCATCCTGTTATATAATAAAAGTAAGCCTCCTGTCATATATTAAAAGTTAGCGCCCTGTCATATATTAAAAGTTAGCATCCTGTCATATAACAAAAGTTAGCTTCATATAATAAAAGTTAGCATCCTGTCATATAATAAATTTAGATTCATATAATAAAAGTTAGCTTCATAAAATAGCATCCTGTCATATAATACAAGTTAGCATCCTGTCATATAATAAGACAGTATAGTATATCTAGCAATTAAATGGAAACGAGGTAAACAAGGTAAGGGTTAGCCTGACCGGACGTAACGAAACAGCGAACGTTTCGGCAAAGAGCCTTTTTCAACGAACATACAATACGCAAATAAAACGAAAATTTTAAAAAAAAAAAAAAATGAAGAAACTTAGCTGCGGTGAAATCCAAAGTATCCAAGAAAGTATAACTAACAAAACGTTAATGGGACTGGAGGAACTAATCGATAATGAAGGGAGCAGTTTTTAAGGGCGCCAAAGACTCCCGAAAGAATTATGATTTGTAAAAATACCATTTTAACTCGTATTCCGTGTTGCGTTTACTTGCATGCCTTATTTAGAGTTGAATATAGTGCACTTAGTCGAAGAGAAGAGAATAATTGTTGAGGGTTGCGTTTCTTATTTTAGAATGACTATTCTGTATTTTCCGTATCCTAATATTAACCCTAAACTTCTATTTCATGAGAATTAATATCTGTTTGATCAAACTCTACCTCTGTTTTTAAGACAACTCTAACCAACTGATCAGTGGGCTTCACATCAAATGTCACCTCTGGCTCAAAAAAATTTTTTTTCCTTGTCAAATTCCTTTTCAATGAGTACATGATGATTTTCAACTACATGTTCCGCCTTCGTTCTTAGTAACTCTCTGAAGCTCATCACTTTTTTTAACATCTCTCGAACTCTCTAGCCTCGTGCATACTTGCAATCTTTTAATCTTTTCCCGTTATTCTCAGACTTAAATCTTCTATCATTCTCCACAATTCAAAAAATGTCATCTTCTTTAAGTGAAACGTCTCGGCTTAACTCAAAATTCTCCACTTCTCTCAGAGCAAAGTCTTTCAAAGATATTTGTGGTTTCTATATTTTTTCCCTACAAATCCCTCTTTATCATTTCTGATAACTCATCTTTTTCAGCTAAAACCTTACTCAGATAATTAAGAAATGTTGTTGTTTTTAATGCATATTTTTTCTATAAAATAGACGTGGTGGTCGAGCGGTAGCGCGCTCGACTGTCGTACCGATGGTCACGAGTTCGAATCCACGTGAAGGTGAGGATTTGTTCCCAGAGCCTGAGGAGTCCCCGAGTCACCCCGCTCTGAATGGGTACCTAACTAGACAATATTTAGGCGGCGGGGCATTGCGTGGAACCCCTATAGCCGTGGCCTGTGACCGTTGCATCACTTGCCAACATATCATCTCTCATGGTCTGTGGACGCAATTATCTTCTGCATAGATGGAGCGTCTGTATATCTAAGATAAATGTCCGTCATTTTATAATCTTTATTTTTGACTGTTTTTAGCAAGCTAGTGTAAGAGAATCTTTTTCCATTTTGGTTATTTTCAGTTTTAAGTTCATCCACTCACCTTTAGTTTCATCTAGTTTTGTTTTGTGTTCATTCCTTAATTTTGCGATTAACTTTTTAATCTTTTCCCGTATGATTTTTCGGAATATGTTTCACCTCATTGTTGCGTTGCGATCAGTGACACACCAACAGATCGTGCCATCTGATCCAAGTTACTGGGAGAAGGACTTGGTGTTATCTCAGTTTGGCATCCTTTATTTGGTCTAGGATTCCACTACAGTCACCGCAAGCACACTCCATCATGACGTTATTTGTGTTCAGTACAAATTATTCGGTGGTGACTTGTTTACATTTATTTATTTATGTTAAAATACGAGGTAACAGTGGCGTCGCTAGGGGGGCGGGGGGCGGGCCGCCCCGGGTGACACCAGTAGGG
>MUZC01000834.1:53953-68953 GCA_002072015.1 Radix auricularia | reverse complement strand
AGTTCGGTATGTACCAGATTTCCAAGTAAATTTGGATTGAATGTGAAATGTTTCACTACTTGAATTACCATCTATGTTCAGCTTTAGCTACGCTATCACAAAGAAACGTCCATGCAATTGTCAGACCAAAACAAAAAACAAAAAAAACTCAATACATGCGAACGACTTGTAAGCACACACACACACACACAAAGCCACACAGACACACACACACAGAGCCACACAGACACACACACACAAACACACAAATCGATCGAAAGAAATTCATCATCCCTTGTACTTTGTTCAGTTCAGATAAGTTGGAAATAATTTTTTTATGTTTTATGGTTAAAATAGTTTAAATATATTCTCCATAAATAAAATGTTTAGTGATTTGTAATTAGTGAGTGGTCAGAGGCGGGGGAGGGGGGGCGTTACAAACCCACAAGTATTATATAAGTTGTAAATGGGTCGATTAAAATAGAGATTTTCTATAATAATTTAAAACTCTAATACGAATGCAGGACTAAACACAAAAAATAGACAAACGTAGGGCGCAATAATCTTCTATTTAGAAGGAGCGACTGTAACAGATAAGATAAGCTAGCAATCATTTTATTTAAATAGACGCTGCCTAGAGAGGCTGCAGTGTCTATTGCAGCCATGGGCCCGTTGCATTCTTAATCCGTCCCTGTTTGTAGTCTAAAACTTTGTTTTTACGGGTTGTTTAATTTATTACTGAGTTTACTACCTGTAATGTTCATTCCACCCACTCTCTCCTTTCCCATATAAGTTCACACTTCTCTCTTCTTACTATTGTTCTCAGTGACTCTTGGGATCTCATCGCAGCCAAGTTTTTATTTTTATTTTTTTTTATATTCGTTTTTATTTGTGTACTTTTTATTCGTCGAGGAAGGCTCTTAGACGAAACGTTCGCTGTTTTGTTACGTTATGTTAGGCTCACTCATATCGTGTTTACATAGTATTTACCTACTAATGTTTATTCTTACTGCTTTTTGGGGTTGCAATTTGATGCTTTTTTTTTCATGCATTCCGCTACCCTTTTTTTTTAGAATAAAGTATATATAAACTAAGTAGCATTATAGTGAATAATAAACGTAACACAACATATTTGTTTAAGGTTTTGATCTAAAAAGTTAATATTTATTTGAGCAATATAGTTAAAAATAAAAAAACAAATAATTAATTTAATTAACTAAATATTAAAGCAAAATAAACATTCAGATAAAACAAATTCTCACGCTAATTTGCTTTTGACTTTTAATTGCGATTAAATTCTATATCAATTATGTCCTAATATTATGCCATTATTTGCAAATGTTGTAACAAATGCTGTAACAAATGTTGTAACAAATGTTGTACACCTATTTCTGGTCCCTATTTGTAACATCTTAAGTATTTAAATAGCTTAATTAACGTAATTATACATATTTATGTTTGGTTTTTAAACACTGAAATCTCATGTGAGCAACAAAATAAACAATAAGAAAAGTACTTAATACATTTACTACAATTTTAATTCAAAATAAACTAAACACATTGCATTAAAAACAAATCATCACAATATTTTTCCCGTTGACTTTTATCTGAAGTAAAGTGTGTTTCAATTCTCTCTTAGATGATACCATTGTGTTGTTAAAGCGTTTCCTACTTCTTCTTGAATGCAGCATTTCAAAGTTTAGTGAACAATTCCCAACAAAATATTTGGATTATACAAGCGAGTACAAATGTAATATTAAATAGAGACTTAAAAAGCGTGGACATTTAACAACAGTTGCTATTCTTTGTAAATATAAATAGACGAGGCAATATTATAATGGTAAATATGACAACTTCTCGTCATCTAACCCATCGACGCCTTGATGCTGTTGGTCACTTCACGTCTGCTTCACGCCACTCACTGGTCAGCGTCTTGGTGCATGACGGGAATGCTGTCCCAGTGGATATCAACTCTTTTCCCTACTACATCCTCAAATTTCCCTTTAAGTGTAAAGACAAAACGGTCTTCGTTGATTAAGGCATTGATACGTTCTTGAGCATCTGGGTAGGCGTTCTCCATGTCTCTCCAAAGCCAAGGTCTGTTGTTTGTCTCGTTGTCTCGTTTCAGGGCAGTGTAGAACGGTACCGTGCCGTCCCCAAAACGATAGAAGAAAGTTGGGCGTTTGCCGCTTCCTCGGTGCTCATAGTGGTAGTTGGTTCCAGGGTTGTGAGGACCCCCTCCCCATCTCAGGAACCCCTGGAGTTCTGTGGAAAACTTCATCAAGATGACCGCAGTGTAGGTTACTGTCGTCTTTGTGTTGGACACAAGGAGATCCCACTTGACGGCAGTGTACGGCTTGAGCGTTTTAGACGAGCTGGCAGAAAACGTGTTGGACTGTTGATTGTTGGTCTCATCGGTCTTTGTACTGGACGACTCATAGTTGAACTTGTAAGAAGCTGAAGCCCCGGGCCCGCCTGTTTCGGCTGGCGGTGTGTAGCTAACTGTGATACCCAACTCGTGGCTGTCCTTCCAGCCACTTGTAACAGTGTGTGTTACACTTCTCACACAGGTTTCTGTTCTCTCAATGGTTTTCGTAACTTCCGTTGCGTCGTTGTTGTAAATCGTTCCAGTATCAATAGACTCTGGCTTCATCTCTTCAATAACTGGCTTCCCATATTTTATGTCCTTGATTGCAAAGGCCCAGTCACCAAAAGCCAGAGCAAGGCGCTGCTCTTTCTTGTATCCGCCAGGAATTCCAATGAGGTCAGAACGCAAAGTGTCTCCATCACGTACAAAACCTTCTCCTACTAAACCACTTGCACCTCCCCCGCACCATCCGTAGCCAAGATAATTAGCAAGAAAAGACAAGTCTCTCTGAGTCGAATTCATAACATACGTTTTCACCTGAAACAGGTCGTCGAATGTTCTGGATGTTGAGCCCATGGTTTTCCTTTCTTTGAACCTATTTGTGTAAACAGTAAAACGAATAAAATAATTGTCATAGAAATATTGAATCACCTGGTGTACACCTGGACAAGACGTACAAATAATGAGGTCACTGTTCATAAAGACGGCACTATTGATAATCTCATCACAACTCAATGATTTTAAATATAAAATAAAATATTCCCCGTCAACTCATTTATTTTACTATTGTAGATCTATATCATTATTATATATTTCTTCTCTCCGTAAACCCAATACGATGGCTCTTTTTGTGTTTACAACGCGACACATTGCTAGAGTGACCGTGGTACACATATGATACATCGCTCGATTGACCGTGGTACACATATGACATATCTCTCGATTGACTGTGGTACACACATGATACATTGCTCGATTGACCGTGGTACACATATGACACATCACTCGATTGACCGTGGTACACACATGACACATCTCTCGATTGACCGTGGTACACACATGACACATCGCTCGATTGACCGTGGTACACACATGACACATCGCTCGATTGACCGTGGTACACATATGACACATCCCTCGATTGACTGTGGTACATTGCGTTGACGCATTCGCTTAGGGGGTGACTCAATTTAAGTTTTCTGAAGTAGTTTGGGAAAGAGCTACCTTTATTTCTAGTTAAAGTTTGAAGTAATAATACTGATTTATTTTTTTAAATTCAGTTTACTGGCCGGAAACAACTGTTTTAAAAAGCTGAATTGTTAACTGTTCACAGACAATACAGAAATCAAACTGTTGACAACTGTTGTAGCTTCATGTAAATCTTAACAAGTCTTGAATATTCCATGATATCAACATATACAAATGTTGCAAGAAGTTTACCTTTCAATTCATGTAGCTGAATTTAAAAAACGCGAATTTATAATTAAATTTGGCTTTTAATATTTTAGTTGTGTGAGTGTTACAAACAAGTCATTACCTACCCTTTTTTCCCAAGACGAGACAATAATTGTTAATGGTGTTCAGTTTTAAGTAGCAGTCTTTTATAGTGCATTACCAGGACGTACGCCATTGGTCACTTGATTAAACAGGGTAAAGATTTTCGTGAGAAACTGAGTTCTTCTAATTTATGAGAGAAAGTTTGCGGATGTTTCTTCTTGTAGATCTTCAAGGGCGGATCAACAAATACGAATTATTTGCAACAGGCGCTGTATGGGGGAATAGCAAAGTGGGTTTGTCTACATCAAAATAATCAATGTATGACATAAAGATGTGTTAAATGATTACACTTTTAAAAAGTTATTATTGAAATGTCTTTATTGTGTTATTCATCAACGATTTTATTTTTGGCTTTAACGTGGGCTAGACCCCGCGGCCATCAGGCTGTGAGGCCAGCGCACTATTGACTTCGCTATACATTAGTAATATTTTACCTGTAACTAATTTTTTTTAAATACAGATTTTAATGAATTTTAATACAAGCAATGCAAAAGAAAATTATATTTTATTTGAGTTGCCAATAAATAATTGCATATTTGTTTTTTATTTAAACGAATCCTACCATATCCCAACCCACCTTTTCCAACAAAAAAATTCTAGCATCTTTTAACAGAGGTCGGGAAACCATGGCTCGCGAGCCAGATGTGGCTCTTTTGATGGCATCATTTGGCTCTCAGGTAAATTTTTTTAAACACGTAATATAAACTCGAATGTGTATTTGAACGCAATTTCCTACAAAGAATTTCCAACTTTTGTATTCAAGGAATTTCGTTCTAGATTACATTTAAATTCATTTTAAATCAATCATTCTGGAAGTAAACAACACAATGGCTATCTACAAATTGCTGCTAAAATTACGGGAGCCTATCTAAAAAGAGATTTTAGAAAAATGCCTCCTCAAAAATTGATCTAAATATTATGGACTATCCTTTGTCGCTTCTTTTTGTCAACCTGATAGATGTTATGGTTGGCGAGATGTTGACGAAATACTGTGCTTTTTTCCACAAGAAAATTCAGTAAAACTTTTCGGGAATTAGTTTGGCCTGTGCACATTCTTGGGACCTCCTTAACATATTTGCAAAGTCACGAACCCTCTATCTGGTATGGTTCATGGGAGTTGCTTACGCTAGTTCGAACAGACAGAACAGACATTTCAAATATATAAACGCAATTTGTATCATGGGGAAATTGCGTTAAAAACGTTTATGCAGACTCATTTGATCTACATATTAATTGCACATAAAACAGCATAATTATGTTATTATAAAGAATTCAAAGATATTTTTCTTTTAGTCTTGAAATTACACAAAATGTACACATTTAGTTGAATTTTTAGGTTTAAACATAATGTATGGCTCTCACACTAGATCTAATTTCTTTTCAAAATATGTGGTGGCTCTCTCATGCCAAAAAGTTTCCCAACGCCTGCCGTATAACATTATTCTGAATTAATGCTGCAAACATGAACATTTTAAATCCCGTATATTGGTTAAGACGTGTTTTATTTTTACATTGTGGGGGGGGGGGGGGGTGTGATGACCATCATTTTGTGGTGTTGAATGTTGATGAGACAAATGGAGACTGTAGGGAGAATCCATGTTGATTTTGGGAGGAGACTGTGGGCATCGTTCTGTCACTACAAATTTCGGTGCAGGTGAACTATTCTTTCATCAAAAATATTACACCTATCCAATTAAAGTAACGTGTAAATAATTTGAGTTATCTATTTTATGAAAAATTATTTTAAAAATTTGGCAAGAACATGAAAATATTCACATTTCTTCTTTAATAAAAACCAAAATAGCATTTTAAAAAATTCGAAAAAGACACACTGTAAAATTTCAAGTGTCTGGGTAAAATTGACATTTGAAGAAGTAAATAGTCAAACGAGATCAGATGATTGAACTTTATGGGCCGTCCATATATTACTTAAGCAAAAAGTCGTATTTTTCGTACCCCCCTCCCCTCTGTTGCACTACGTAGATTTTCGGGACCCCCCCCCCCCCTTTGCGTCCGTACAAATTCGCTGCCCCTCCCCCCCAAACCGGTTGAAAAATTAATTTTAAGCCAGAGTCTAAATATAGTGATTTCACTCTTTGGGAAAGTCCATAAATGACGTCACGCGCCTAAGGGGGTGGGGGTCACACATATGTTACGATGTGTGAAGAGGGTGAGGGGGTGTTTAAGAAATATGACGTCACATCAAAATGCTCAACTTTAAATAAAAATTCCCTTAAAATATTTGATTGCTTGCAATTTATTTAATGACGACTTCGATGGCTTCACACGTGTTAACGATATTATAGTGCGGCCTTACACTAAATACAAAACCCACCGGGAAATACCGTTCAGTGAGTGGATTACCAGGATGAGAAATTGTCCTTGAGAAAATACTTATACATGTGTATATATGTTATATATATATAATTATAAGCAATACGTGTCATGAAACGGAAAGGGTATGAGTGGCCTCTCACGTAAACGTAAGCGTCGAAACGTGACAAGAAATTTTAGTATTGTTCTGCTCACTTTGTTTACAATTAGTTTATTGTACGGATGAAGGCATTAGCCATTAGCCGAAACGTTTACGGTCGTGTTAGTTTATTGTACTGATGAAGGCATTAGCCATTAGCCATTAGCCATTAGCCGAAACGTTTACGGTCGTGTTGGTTTATTGTACTGATGAAGGCATTAGCCATTAGCCGAAACGTTTACTGACGTGTTAGTTTATTGTACTGATGAAGGCATTAGCCGAAACGTTTAGCCTACGGTCGTGTTCGTTTATTGTACTGATGAAGGCATTAGCCATTAGCCGAAACGTTTATGGTCGTGTTCGTTTATTGTACTGATGAAGGCATTAGCCATTAGCCGAAACGTTTATAGTCGTGTTCGTTTATTGTACTAATGAAGGCATTAGCCATTAGCCATTAGCCGAAACGTTCACGGTCGTGTTAGTTTATTGTACTGATGAAGGCATTAGCCATTAGCCGAAACGTTCACGGTCGTGTTAGTTTATTGTACTGATGAAGGCATTAGCCATTAGCCATTAGCCGAAACGTTCACGGTTGTGTTAGTTTATTGTACTGATGAAGGCATTAGCCATTAGCCGAAATGTTCACGGTCGTGTTAGTTTATTGTACTGATGAAGGCATTAGCCGAAACGTTTAGCCTACGGTCGTGTTCGTCTATTGTACTGATGAAGGCATTAGCCGAAACGTTTAGCCTACGGTCGTGTTCGTTTATTGTACTGATGAAGGCATTAGCCATTAGCCGAAACGTTTAGCCTACGGTCGTGTTCGTTTATTGTACTGATGAAGGCATTATCTGAAACGTTTACTGACGTGTTTAAAAAAAACCAACTCAGATTTATTGTTTTCTTTACACAATTTGTGCATATTTTATTTTAGAACTGTTGTGTGTTTGTTTACTAACCCATCAATAAAGATCTAAGAAGAGGATGGGAGTCTCCAAGAGGATGGGAGTCTCCAACAGCCTTCCCCCTCCCTCGAGCCCACATTAGTAACATCAAGGGTTCTCGTGTTTCTGTCTCATCCACACGGTTTAATGTTATTAAACGTTCCCAACCTAAAGGTAAAGACACCAGAACTATGAATTGTTTAATAACAACAAAAGAAAGTTGACTATAAATTAATTATTTAACAAAATACAAAATATAGTGATACTTTTTTTTTTAAAAAAAAACAATGTTTACTTTATTTTTTAGGTACCTTATTAAAAACAACTTTTTAAAACTGTCGTTTAGTACTAAAACTAATACATTAATTAATAGAATCGGTTCATGGTCATTTGACAATTACTTTTTGTGAAAATCTGACTGCCAGTACTGATACACAGCAAAGGGTTGTTTTTTTTTTAATAATAATTTTATATATACACTAGTAGTAATAATGATAGTTCTCTGTAATATAGTTCTTTTCTTAAATATAGTAATAATAATGATATTTCTCTTAGATATAGTTCTTTTGTATCTATATTGTACGCTGGCTTATGAACATGAATATGAGTTAAAACGTATAAAGTGCTTTTTTGATTTACTAGGGTTGAATTGTTGGGGTGGGGGCGGCCCTTAAAACGTCTCTTGAGTCATAAAATGGTACATACCATTAGCCAATATTGAGACACCTCGGTTAGATATTGTCGTGTCTTTAGTTTGTATGTTAACTGTTATAAATAATATACACTTGGGCCACTTTTACAAATTTGTAGTATGTCATCTGTCCGTCTACGAAAGACGATATATTTTTCTTTATTATTTGCAGCTCTTGGTGTGGCTGATGAGACCAATCCTTGAGTGGCAGTCTCTTCTGCATGTTACACACACGAATGTACTGGAGCAGTGTTGCCTGGCCTTTCTCTTCGCTCTTTTTTCAACTGCCTCTTCCCTAGTGAGCTCCTCTGCTCTTAGTGATCCTTCTTTCACTATAGCCCGCAACTTGGTCCTATCCTCAGCCAGGTTTTCCCAGTTTTGTATATCAATGTTGGCTACTTTCATGTCTCTCCTGCATATATCCGTGTATCTGAGACATGGCCGACCAACCAACCTTTTCCCTGTTGCCAGCTCGCTGTATAGCACATCTTTGGGTATGCGACCAGTTTGCATTCTCTTGACGTGACAATGCCGACGAAGACGTCTTTGGGTTAATATGGCTGGAATGCTGCTCATGCTTGCTTGAGCCAGGACCTCTGTGTTGGGGACTTTCTCTTGCTATTTGATGTCAAGGATGAGGCGCAGGCATCTGAGGTGGAAGCTATTGAGCCTGGTATAAGTGGTCCATGATTCGGATCCATAGAGGAGCGTGCTCGGTACACAGGCCTGGTATACCTCCAGCTTAGTCCTTGCTGTGAGTTTGGCATTGGACCAGACCCTTTAGTACAGTCTAGCCATAACAGTTGCTGCCTTCCCTATCCTACCGCTTATCTCGTCTTCCAGTGAGAGGGTGCTCGAGATGTTTGATCCCACATAGGTAAAACTATCAACAACATCCAGGTTGCATTAATCTATAGTGATATTTGGAGGGAGGCAGCATCCTGTGCCATAATGTTGGTTTTCTTTATGCTAATGGTCAGGCCAAACGCTTTGCAGGCAGCGTAGACGCTGGATACAAGGTTCTGCAGTCCGTCTGCTGTGTGAGATATTAAGGTGGCATCGTCTTCTAATAAGAGCTCGCGCAGCAAAATCTTCCTTATTTTGGACTTTGCTCTAAGTCGGGCAATATTGAATAATCTCTTATCAGTTCTGGTGTGTATGTATATACCCTCGCAGTTGTTCTTGAAGGTATACTGGAGTAAGATGGAATTGAATATTGCAAATAAGAGTAGGTGCCAAGACGCAGCCTTGCTATGTTTGTATGTTAACTGTTATAAATAATGTACTTGGGCCACTTTAACAAATTTAGTTTGTATGTTAACATATTTATTAACTGTTATAAATAAACACTTGGGCCACTTTAAAACATTTAGTTTGTATATGAACTGTTATAAATAATACACTTGGGCCACTTTAACAAACTTAGTTTGCACATCCTGTTACCAAAAAAAAAAAACATAGGACGGGTGGTTTTATTATTAAAATATTTCTAGATTTTATTCCACCAGGATATCAAAAAATAATTTTAATGACATGCAACAAGGATTTATATATCAACAAAAGCCATAATTTTATAAGTTATTTATAAAAGAAAACACAATCTTGAAATAGATTTAATATTGATGTAGAGAGGTAAAATAAAATGTTGACAGATAATGTAAACAACACAAACATATATAAATCAAACTCCCTGTATTATTGTTGAATAATAAGTCCACATACTGGAGAAATTCTTATCTTTGAACTATTCTCTGTATCCTTCTGTTTGACAAGGATCTATATTCCCAAGTGCAAGATGTTGCTGAATGTATTTGAAACATTAGATTCATCCATGTCATATTATATAAAACAAAGCAACACATTTGTGGCTCTATAATTCAATGTATTAAATTGGAACGATGACGTGCAATCCAATCCATTTGCTGATGAACTATCGATGTTTTAATAAACAATGATTTATTTTTATATCTACCTTTCCTTTTAAACGTATCACTTAAATTTTAAAACTTCTACTTACTTAAGGATAGCTATGGTATTCATAGTACACAATCTAACAAAAATGTGAACTTATTTACATAAAACAAAAAAATATGGCTGATGCAGTGATCTGGATTAAAAGATTCATCATCCAAATTTTTATGAAAGCTACATTTAATAAATTACCTGTAATCATTTTATTTTAATAAAAACCAACATAAGTTTTATATACATACATATATATAAAAATTTAAATCCCAATTTTAACAATAAAAACATTCACCAAAAATCTCATAAAAGAAATTTTGCCTCACCATTTCAGCCCATGAATTCTATTTTAGTGACTTACTCTATAGCATTTTTTTTTTCCAATATTCACGGAAAAGTTGGTCAAGGCAGTAAAAATGTTACAGCATACACCTGGTTGTCAGGTGTGGTGGAACCAAGTCAATCAAATGTAAAATAACAATATCCAATTTCTAACATTTATTATTATATCTTATTTTCTCTGATCCTGGCAAATATTTAACACTACTTAGAGGGTGATAAGTGTAATAGTAACTACATTGATGTACTTCACATCACAAAGCTCTGTTGAAAAAACATAGTGTGCTCATGGTCTGGTTTTATATCAATGAACAACAAAAAAATCAATTTTGCAAAGAAAGAATCATACATTTATACATCCCAAAGAATTATACATTTATACATCCCAAAGAATTATACATTTATACATCCCAAAGAATCATACATTTATACACCACAAAGAATCATACATTTATATATCACAAAGAATCATACATTTATACACCACAAAGAATCATACATTTATACATCACAAATAATCATACATCATATACCACAAAGAATCATACATTTATACATCACAAAGAATCATACATCATATACCACAAAGAATCATACATTTATACATCACAAAGAATCATACATCATATACCACAAAGAATCATACATCATATACCACAAAGAATCATACATCATATACCACAAAGAATCATAAATTCATTCATCAATGACATTCACCCATTGTGGAGATATTTTTTCACAATCAACAAGAGTCTACCATATTTTGGCTTTTTAATTATTGTTTATATTCTTTTATTGAATTACCTTTCTGGAGACTGTTTTCTACAACAACAAAAAATAAATAAATGAACAATATCTTAATCATTAAACATGGCATTCATAAGGAATTCATAATCTTGTTTGACAGTTGTCAGACTCCCAATAACTTCATGATATCTTCCTTACAAGCTATCAGCCCATGAAACTCTGCACGTTTGACTATCAATGCTGTCCAAAATGAGAAGCCAATAGCAACAGCCAGCAGAAATTTGGTGGTTGCCATAGAGAAAGCCACAATAATGCCGCCATTATAGTCTGCAGTGTCCACATATGCATTGACCGCATACAAGATCAGAGACAAGACAAAAACCACCAACTGCAAAAGAATAGGGGGGTTGGGGTAAGGGGTGGGTGTAAAGAATAACAAAATTTGTCAAATCTCAAAAAATATAAAAATTAGGTAACAGATTAAGCAGTTTATGAAATAATTCTCACTCATTTGTTTAAGTGCATGCTTCTGAATATGTGATCATATTTTTATTTATAGTCTGTATAATTTACGGTTACTGATTCTTTTTCAAACATAGAAGTGCAGAAAAATACAATTAATATGAAAAGGTGTGAGTAAAAATGTAGGTGAATGCTAAATAACAAAAAGTCCCAACAAACTGCCACCTATTTTCATACATTTTTTTGCTCTTAGCATAAAACAAAAATCATTTCAATTCTCAGATTTAAAAAAAATTACGGAAAACACCAAATAGAATTAAGACTGGCTTGAAATGAATAAGGAGGCTGTCTCCTGTTTCATATTTAAGGAAACTAACTTGGCCCTCAAATACAAACATTGTTGAGATAGACGGTGGGACAAGCTTATGTTGTTTCTATAACCCCCCCAACTCCTCTCTCAGCGCCCATCCTTATCACACTTAAAAACATTGGATCTCAGTTGTCTTTTAGAATTCGGTAACTGGTGTATGGCAGTCTGTGTACAACATTCAGTAACTGATGTATGGCAGTCTGTGTACAACATTCAGTATCTGCTGTATGGCAGTCTGTGTACAACATTCAGTAACTGATGTATGGCAGTCTGTGTACAACATTCAGTAACTGGTGTATGGCAGTCTGTGTACAAATTAATGAATTTGGTTAATTTTTTTTTCTCTTTTTATTTATTTGAAAATTCCATTAGTATAATAAATAACACAATGAACATTTCACAAGATAATTTGATGCTTTAAAAAAAAGACAATGCAAAAAAAAATTTTTTAGGTTATTACCAAAAAATCAATAAACGTTCTTTTTTAAAATTGAAAATGATTAATTAATTTCTTTTATCTTCTTGTTAATATTTTTAATTTATTGATTTTTATCAAATGCATATATACATACCTATCTATGCAAATAAAATGTAGGCTAATAAATGTAAGTTTGTGGAGTACATGTACTTTTTTGTAATATTCAACACAAAATTCTTTTTACACAAAAAAAAAGAGTTCAGTCCCTCCAAATTTGAATTTTAAAAATTTCACTGTATGTGACGGCAGAGATGCAATGAAATATCTATGTGCTTATTTAAGAGTGCACTTAACTATTGCCATATACCTGGAAAAACTTCTCTTCACTCAGACACTGAGAGACTCCTTTATCTAACACCAGCAAGGATTCCTGGAGACTTTCTCTCACCTCTCTAGACAGTGGAGCCTTGCCAACAGGCTCATAGGAGTCTTGAGGAACAATTAAAATTTATTTAAAAAGTTGGTTCAATGATTGGAACAAAACAATTTAAATAATTAGAAACCTCTAATTTTATGCTGCAGTGAAAAATAATATCTTTCAGAACAAACTATTGGACAAACTTTGAAAATATCAGATATCTAATTGATCTGTGCAATAATTATTTTTAAAAAGGGGCAATAACTCAGCAACAACTGTATTTCAGTATACATTCTTAAGGCTCGATGGAATGGGCATTTAAAATAGTTTGAATCAAGTTAATGACAAAGCAACCAATTTTTTTATGAATGTATTTACAAATTTAAGGTTAAATATTTTTAAACCAATAAATTCTCAACATTCGAGTACAACTAAAGTAAGAAAGTTATACAATAACACCTCCTTTAAATAATGTTCCTAAACAGTAAATATTTACCTCTCTCTCTATAAACGGAGAGGGAAGCAATGACAGCCTCATGATCAGAATAGCTGATTGCCAATTGAGAGATTTTTCCTATTCCTGAGGTGCAATCAGTCACAACTGCCTTGTAACCTAATCAGGTTAAAAAATATGTTTTTTCAATGGACATTTTACAAAATAGTTTTTTTCAACAATAGTTTCATCCTTGGTGCTTTAGTTCTTAGTCATTCATTATCATAGACTTCCAATAATAAATATCTAGGATAAATACAAGGAACTGTTACACAATTTATGTGGGAAATAAGTGCACTGCAGTGTCATTGATCACAAACAACTAGTTATATAAATAAGGGGTCAGCAGTGTCATTGATCACAAACAACTAAATATAAATAAGGGGACAGCAGTGTCATTGATCACAAACAACTAAATATAAATAAGGGGACGGCATTGTCATTGATCACAAACAACTAAATATAAATAACGGGACAGCATTGTCATTGATCACAAACAACTAAATATAAATAAGGGGACAGCAGTGTCAATGATCACAAACAACTAAATATAAAGAAGGGGACAGCAGTGTTAATGATCACAAACAACTAATTATATAAATAAGGGGACAGGAGTGTTAACGATCACAAACAACTAATCATATAAATAATAATTTCATTAATAATCAACAGTGCAGTACCTCAACAAGCAACTGAACTCACAGCACTTCACATAAAAATAGTAACAAATATATTCATTCATGCAATCAAATTAAAACATTCCATTTTTTAAACCATTTTGGACAAAAGACCCACCATTTTTAGCCCTGAACATGATGTAGTCAATACGATCTCCGCCAGCATTTCCATTTCCTGTGTATGTGTTTCCAGGGACATCACAGGTGCCCCCGTGCTCATTTGTCACTTTATTTTTCTATAGACAATAATAAATATTTATAACACCAAGCTCACAATTTCCTCTGATCAAAACTTTGTCAACAGGTCAACTCAAAGAAAAATGTTTTTAAAGAGATATTAATTTTTACTTCAATTGAAATAAGAAAAGAGTTACAATCATACAAGTATATAGCTCCCCCTATGTAAAATTGTATTCAATATTTTTTAATAGTTTAACCTATTAAATACATTTCAGATTTAAGTGAACAAAATATTACATTTTTAAGTCTTCAAAAATGTGTACCCAAAGTCTAAGTTTGTAGTGACCAATCATCTCAGCTACAGTTAACTCGCCAATCCTATTAAGAGAATTTTGTTACGTGGAACAACTATAGTCTTTAAGTCTAAGCATTTTCTCATTGGTTATGTCAATTCTTTTATGTCTCAAAACTTCTATGTCTAAAACATAAAAGATGGCAGAATTGGCCACTTATCATTAGGTTATCTGACTGATTCCTGGGCACTAAACTAAAGGTAAACACTGATGAAATCATCAAATTGTGTTTAAATTGAGATTTCGTGGTTGTTAAAGTTTTGACTGATTTGACTTGGACACACCAAAAAGTCATCTTATGAGAAAATACTAAGACTTGCTATTTAAAACTTATATAGCAAGACCTGTCTTTATCTTTGGACAGCTTAACCACTAACAACCTTAGGGGCCGTCCATAGAGTATGTCACGCTTCAGAGGGGGGGAGAGGTGTAAGAAAGTGTGACAGGGGGGAGGAGGGTGTCCGGCTATGTGTGATTTTTATATTAAATTTTATTTATTTTTTAAATTAAAAAATATACATATATTTGTTCGAAAGTATGTCGTACTTGGGGGGGGGGTCCGAGAT
>MUZC01000834.1:42378-52506 GCA_002072015.1 Radix auricularia | reverse complement strand
GACAGGGGCCCCCCGACGGTTTGGGGGCCCAAAAACTTTTTATATTTTATAATAAAAGTGTACAAATGTTTGCACGAACCCTTGAAAATAAAATAAATTAAATAAATTAAATAAATTTATAAATATTATCTATTAAACCGAACACGATTCAGACCTGATAGACCTAATAGTTTATATTTTAAAAATTTATCAATTTAGACAAGCTCCGCTGGCCTTGTGCAAAGAGTATAGGCTTGTCATGCAAGTGGTGTCGGGATCGATTCCCAGAGGTGGAATGTAAACAAATGTTTCTTTTCACACTCAATTGTAACATACTGGCGAACACTTCAAACAGTTATTTCTTTGTGTTCGTTTTTTTTTCATTATTAATATTGAGTTACATTCTATTAGCTGTTAGCAATCATTTTATTTTAAGGGATGCTGGCTGGATAGGGTCCCCGTTTGATTGCAGCCCGGGGCCCCGTGCAGTCTTAATCCGCCCCTGAGTATGATAGTCACAATACAACATCTATAACAGACTATAATTTTTTTTTTAATTGATCCCTTACAGACCATGCAGGTCTATGGGAGCAAGTGAAATAGCGTTCACAAGTTTCATTGACCACTAACGAGCAGGGGATTGTATGGTTAGCACAATACCCCTGGGGCCTTGCCAGTACCAAGGCTCGAACTCAAGTTCTAGCAGCGGTTCAGTAGTCCAGCGCGCTACAACTTAGACCACCACGCCCCCATATAACAGACTATGCCAAGTGGAATGCAAATTTATTACACACTTTTTCCAGTGGATAATTATGTTGTTTTAGTAATTCTTAATTAAAGGTCTATAGAGATATGTGTTATACTAAACTTAATTCTACAAAATTTCATTTCACAGCAATAATATAATTTATTTAGTAAACTTACATGTGTTGCATAAACATTGATGTCAAGGTCTTGAATTCGAATTTTACACAGACCTACACCCTTCCCACCAAACCAGTCTCCATGAAGGATTTTGTGGGGCTGACCATTGAGGTGGAACCTGTGGTAGCTTGTCTCAGAGATGAGGTGTTTGGAAAATACACAAATGCCACTTCCTATGGTCCCACTGGAAATAAACATGGAACATTACCTTGTTTAACTGATCATCATTGATATCTTTCAAACAAACAGCTTGAATTATAAATAAACACAAAACATGATCATACATAAGTTGTGTTTTTTTAATAAGATCAGGTCAGTAGAAACCTCAAGATATAAAATTACTGCTTGACAAAAAAAAACACATAACAAGTAGAACATTGCTATGTTTAAACATGGGTTACCCTGTCTTATGTTAAATCAACCAATTTACATTTCTTTTCTATGCTTTTATTCATAATAAAACTTCTAAGCTTTAACTTTAACACACAGCACGATCACACAATTTCCCAAATAAAATGTACAATTTTCCTGTATAGCAAAAGTACAGATTTTTTTTAAAACTTTAAAATCCGAGTTTCAGTTAATAGTCACACAGCTAATAACTATGAATATATGCCTTGGATTTCATTTATAGATCAATATGAAATTTAACATAAGACTTAAAATGGTAATTAGCAATATGAAAGCCTTGTAGCAGATCGGTCGAAAGAAAATGGGATCATTATACAAAAATAGTTAGTTTTAGATAACCTTAAGATACAGAAACTATTATTCATAAAAATCATTCAGAGAAGTATTAATGTATCTGTTTAGAATTGCTCCTCTTAAAATCTAAAGAAATTTACAATTTGCATTTTGTAATTTCAGGGGTCCCATGACAATAGAACTTAAAGAGTAATGTGAGCCTTAAGGTTCATCACAAAATTTAACAAATTTAAATTGTCCCTTTGAATGAAACATTCATTATGTTTTCAAAAATGACACTTTATTATAAACTTTATTTAAGAAATACACTTACAGATTATTTAATAATAATTATAAACATATTGCAGAAAACCATGAGATCTGTTATGACTTTTCTAATCACAACGTTTTACAACATGTCTAACAAAAGCAAATATCTTGACAGAAACTTATAGTGTTTAGTAATAAAGTGGGTAATAAATGCACAAAATGCAAATAATTTAATAAATAAAAATTTCCGCAAAAAACAAAGTTTTGGACTATAAATCCTTTATTTACGAGACATAACTAAAAGTATTTTCATTATAATATGCAACGACAATCCAAAAATCCAAGCTATGTCTCATATAAAAAGGATTTATAGTAAAAAATAAAAAAGATTTCTGCAGGCTGACTGCAAAATTTCAGCTTGATTTGATCAGGGGAAAAGGATTATAAGAACATGTTTATTATAATGCGCACCGCGAGACAGACCATTTTTCATTTACAGATCGGGAAAATATTTTTGAAGCTATTGCCAATATAATACACACTGCATGCACCACGACACTGTACCACAAAAATTAACATGCTACATAGAGATAAATTGAGATAATCTAAAAATTCATTAATTTAATTACAGTACATTCGATCTCAAATTTTGAAAGATCATTTCTATCATCGGCACAAGCCTGCCTGCAAACTTTCAGCTTGCTAGCTTACAAGGAAATGGGTTAAAAATGTATCCTAAGTTTTTTTGGCAAACAATCAACAAGGCATCAAGTAATCAAGCAGACGCCACGATTTAATGTAAAGGAATAAAACAGGGAATATATTTTTGACCAGGTGTAACAACTGTGTTTTTGAGGCAATGCTTTACTGATAAAATGGACACATCCAACAGAAAACATAGTTTACTTAATGTTCACAACCAAACATTAACTTTCTTTCTCCACACAAACCTACTATGTAAAATTTGTACCAAAATTCAATAATAGAATTCCAACAAATGTAAATGAAAGCCTCTGTATGACAACAAAAACAAGATCAAAGTACCATTTACTCATGCTCCCTAAATTATGTGATTTAATTATAACTATATCACTTAATGAATGCATTTGAGTTTCTTAACAAGGAAAATACCAATTACAATATACCAGTATTTAAATAAAAAATTACTTCACATCATTAATATTTTATATGTACATAGTTTTCTCTCTTGAATAATACATAAAAACCAAAGATAATCATCCTATCATTCCAATTGATTGGCTGTTTGGGAATATTCAGTAAGATAATAATGGTAATTTAAACTTATATTACCTGTAAAAGTAATGAGAAAAGGGCATTTTCTGTTGTAATTTCTGTCTCAGTTTTTGGAAATCTGATTTAACCCAAATCTGTTTTTAAAGAAATTAGTTATTTATGTCAGGATAACCTTACAATTAAATGGTGTTTTCACTATTAAATTAGTCAAAACAATTCTTTTTAATTAGAATATATATCTACAAAATTATATTGAAACAAGATGTGAAAATTATAGATTAGTATCCAAAACTTTTTAATTTACATTTTTAAAAAAAGAAGAACAATTTTTTTTAATTAAATGTACTTTATGTCCTTACCTCCTCCAGTATAACAATGTCTAAGCCATTATCATTTATGTAGTCACCTATAGCACTTATTCTTTCATGCCGATTTTTGCAAATAATTGGAAATGGTAGACCCCTGTTAAAAAAAAAAACACCAGGTTACAATACTTGTGTTTCAAAAATTAATAAACATCACTAATACTTTCTTAGCATAACATTAACATAACAAGTATGACATTCAAAGATCTGCATTGGATTATTTTAAAGAAGTTATTTTTAAAAAATTTCATTGTAGAGGTTATTAGATGTGGGACGCGGTGGTCGAGTGGTAGTGCGCTCGACTGTCATACCGATGGTCACGAGTTCAAATCCACGCAAAGGCGAGGATTTGTTCCCGGGGCTTGAGGAGTCCCCGAGTCACCCAGCTCTGAATGGGTACCTAACTAGACAATAGTTAGGCGGCTGGGGTAATGCGTGGAACCCCTATAGCCGTGGCATGTGACCGCTGCATCACTTGCCAACAGATCATCTATCATGGTCTGTGGACGCAATTATCTTCTGCATAGAAGGAACGTCTGTTTATCTGAGATAAGATAAGATGTAAATTTAAACAAATAACTTGAATTGTGCTCTTTTGACACTATTGTGTCTAGTTCATGGACTAGTCTTCTCCAGTCTGTAAGAGAAAGTAATAACCACATAGAAACATTTAATTTATTTTTTTTTTAAAGGAGTCTTAAACATTAAGTGCAATGAGCATGCTAGACTAGCATGGACCAAACTGTTTTAGAAGCAACATCATTGTCAGGGGTATGAGAATCACTGTGTGTTTAAGTGGTTTGACTGCGGGTGAATGTCTCGTGACGTAGTTCACACTAAGCTCACATGAATGATTGTGTTGTGAGCGATGATCACGTGGGGCAGTGATCAGAGGACAGAGTCCATGCAAGGGGCAGTGCAGACCAGCGGGTATATAACTCGGGTGTGTCCCGGAGCAGTCAGGGGACACAGAGATGTACACAGAGACTAGGCGGTGGTAGCCGGGCCTGGCTGTGATATAGAGGTACATTGACTAGAGAGAGAAAGTCTGCACCTGCGCTTATTGGTATATGTACGGTCATCCACGTCAATAAAGATTTTAGTGCATGACATGGACTTATGTCGTTTCATTTGGTACGAGTGGACGAAAGGAGAGTGGGGCTACATCCCCTAGAAAACGAGTACTGACAATCATCATCTAAAATATCTGCAGATGTTTTCTTACACAAAAAACAGTAAATAAATGTGGTTAAAGGCAATGTTCCTTTAGCTGCGCGGCTGTAAGTCTGTAAGCAGTTTAGAATTACAGCGCAGGTAATGTAAAATATTGCACACAAAAAATGGATGCTGTACATCTTTTCACATGAGTTTTTTTTTTAATTTGCACACAGAGGGCTTATAAGGTCAGCGTCTGTAAGGTGGTATAAAGCTAAAGTTACAATTTTATAATTAGATTTAGATATGAGGGAGTGTCCACAAATTATAAGCTGAAATCACTCATGTTTGATTGATTTTTGTATTGATCATTGAGGTTTTAAAACTGATGTAAGGACAGTTGTTTTTTTTTCTCAGTGAGTAATTGGCTTATTTGTTTACAATGTCATTACAAATAGGAGATTACTTTTCAAGCAGATTCATTTACACAGCGAATGCATTTTTTTTCAAAGTCTTAAATTATGAAAACATCTTTTTAGCGCATTTTCGAGAAGTCGAATGCGCTATTGCACCCGTTTTGTCCGTCCGTCCGTCTGTCATCACCTTTGATCTCAGCATCCATAAGTCCTAGACCCATGAGGTATATATGTATTTTGTATGTCCTGACCTGCCATTTGTGCATCAACACTCAGTTACTCGATCCGTTAAAAAACCCCGTTAAAACTACCAAAAAATATTTCGAACCGAGAGGTAACACTAGCGCAGGGAACGGCCGCCATTGCCGGAAGTCGAATACATAGTATTTCAAGCATTCAAGAGTGGTGCGAAGGCGTGCAAAAGAATTAGTTTGTTTTTTTGTTGTTTTTTTGTTGACGTCATTAGAATGTGTGTAAAAGTTTAGAGAGTTTTACGTCATCATTTGTGGTGACTTGTAGTTAGATTAAAGAAAAAATTTTTTTTTTTAAAATGTAAAGAAATGACTTTTAAATAAAAAAAATGTCAGGTATATTCATTACACAAGAAAATTCATAAAAATATGTCTAAAATCTAAACACAATTACTGATAACTACATAATGCTGATATCTAACATAAGTACTGATACATAATACGAAAATGCGCTAACACGTCCTGAGTTCCAAAAGGGACCAGGCTTAACATGATTTTTTTGTATGTTGTCACACTTCTGTAGTCTGAATCTTAACAATAATCTTTAGAAAAATTTTATTAGGCTTAAGTTATTTGTAAATTACAAGTTATTTATTGATTCATTCAGTTTGAGTAAGCCTAGGATTTAATCATTAATCGTTACTTTGTTAATTAACTTGTTGCTTGATATTTTTTTTAGTTCTACTACAAATACAATAATAATAGCATAGTCGTATATACCCATAGCCTATAGTCTAGAAAATGGCCATAAGGGCCAATTGTCAATTACAACATTAAATTCTTCATGTTAACAAGTCAATATCAATAACAACTAGTTACTTGTTGAACTAATGATTTTAATTTGATCTAGTTCTTGTTATAGTTGATCATTGTTGTCAATATTAATATTAATCATCATAATCATACTATTTATAAGTGTGGTGGAAAAGGCTGGAGAACCCTGAGAAGGCAAAAAATTCAAAAATCAATACAATTTCAATTACTATTACAATACATTATTTGGCTGAAGCGAAGTATGTCGACCGTGACGTCACGACGCTACCGGTTGCTGGAAAAGAAAGTTCTATAAATTCTAAAAGGATTATAGAAAATGGAAGGTTTTAGGGTTTGGTATAGCTTTAGAAATTTCGGAAAATTGAAGATTTTAGGGTTTGGGTTAGGTATAGCTACAGAATTTTAATTTTAAAGCCTTTCAATTGTTTCGAAGGATGTGCTATAACAACATAGAATGCCGCCATGACCGTGACGTCACGGTCGACATACTTCGCTTTTACCCATTAATTCTTAGACATCATATACTATACAATTTACAATGACTGGAGTTCAACAAAGACTAATACTAAATTACTAATACTAATATTAAAAAATAATAAGTAAGGTTGTTAAGACCGCTTGGTTTTGAGGACCGGCTAACCGTTCAAAAAAAGATTGGTTAACCGGTTAACCGCTCCTCCTTTTATCCCTTATATTTTGAGAACTAACAAGAGAATGTTGTCGCCTGGCGTTGTCTGATGGCATCAAAGCCCGCTTCCCCTGCTTGCGTTCAGCTCTTTCCGCATTGCCCTCAATTCAGCGCATTTTTTAAAAGAAAATTCCAAAGAATTCATTAAACAGTGATGGCTAATTGCCTTTTTTTATGTTTTATTTTGAGGACTCATGGTTCACCGGTCTAAATAAGAGGACCAGTTCAATTGTTTGTTAAAGTTTGCGAGGTACTTTTCATTAGTCTCAAAAACTAACGCCTCGCCCCGTCAGTTGTGACGTCATGCTTACCTCTCTTGTGTGTGATGCCGGTCAACTCGCGTATTAAAAAAGAAAATTCCAAAGAATTCATTAAACAGTGATGGTTAATTGCCTTTTTTTTATATTTTATTTTGAGGACTCGTGGTTCACCGGTCTAAATAAGAGGACCGGTTCAATCGTTCGTTAAAGTTAGCGAGGTTTTTTCATTAGTCTCAAAAACCAACGCCTTGCCGCGTCCGTTGCGACGTCATGCTTACCTCTCTTGTGTGTGATGCCGGTCAACTCGCGTATTAAAAAAGAAAATTCCAAAGAATTCATTAAACAGTGATGGTGCATGGTCTTTTTTTATAATTATTTTGAGGACTCGTAGTTCACCGGTCTAAATAAGAGGACCGGTTCATTCAATCGTTCGTTAAAGTTAGCAAGGTATTTTTTTTAGTCTCAAAAACCAACGTCTCGCCCCGTCCGTTGTGACGTCATGCTTACCTCTCTTGTATGTGATGGTGTTCAACTCGCGTATTAAAATTTATAATAATAATAAAATTATAAAGCTACAGAGTAAACAATGATGAAATAATGAAATTTATTTTTTTAAAACATATTACCTCGTCAACTCGCCAGAATAATTGAATTTTGCGGCGCACACGTTCCCCCTCCCTGTTTTTTCTGTTCAAAAAGGGTTTGAGCTGCACTCGCCGTACTAATGTGGTAATCAAATGCCTTTGACTAGCAGGAAAACTGTCACTAAAAGACCAAACTAGAATTTGTGGACCGATTAATCGCCGGGTATTTTTGCTACGTCTTTCAAATACCTCTCGTAATATAGGTACACATGTTCTTCTAAGTGGCGTGCGCCGAAAAGTTTTTTGATTGCCTGAAACAGACTATAAACCGGTGATCAGAAAATGCCGATAGGTCACGGGGTCATATGCTTTCATAGCTTTCTTTGACTTTAAAAGAAACAGACTATAATTAATATAAATAGAAACAGACCGTTGTTGACATCAAACGCGCACTGTGTTAGCTCTCGTACAGTCACAGTGCCTCAACAACTAATTAAGCAAATTAAATTTTTTAAAAATTTAAATCCTTCCTTCGCTGTACTACTGTACTGTAGCTAGTATTCTACTTTTAGTTGTGAACTTCAGTGAAGCAAGGCTATAATGCGTCATGTACGCACGCTTACAGCTTGGAGACTGAAGGCTTAAATGCCAACCTACTTGTCAGCTAGATCGTGGTATCGCTTTTACTCACTGTGACAAAGCGAGAGGGAGAGGCGCGTTACGGCTTGTGTTGTTTTTTTCACTACATTAGCGCTAGTTTTTTTTTTTCTTTGTCGATCCTGCGGTCCTGAATAAAGATGACCGGTCCTGATCTTAGGACCGGCTAACCGGTTAACTGTTAACAAGCTTAATAAATAGTTAAATTAAAATTAGTATGCCGCGCCGAGAATTTCATTTTCATCTCTTCTGGAATTGGAGACTCTTCTTTTTTCTTTCTTCAATAAAACTTACCAGCAATTTAAGGTCAACACTTTTATGTTAGTTGCCATGGCCGATTTAGAATAGTATTTCCGTAAATTAAAGGATGCCGCCTCAGGCTTAGGGCCTAAGCTAAAACTAAAACTTTTGGAAAAAGTCTAGTGTTTACATTTCTCTCTACCCAACAACCAAAAAACGCCCCGGAAGTTTATTTGTTACCCCAGGCTAAGATAACTTTGCAAGATAATTAGCTCTTTTGTTCTTCATTAAAAATAATGAGCGTAGTCTCCCTTTAATTATTTGAGAAGGGAAAAAATGGCTATAATTTCTTATTAATTTTTCAAGTTTACTTAAATCTGAATTTTTTCACTAACATTGATGATAGAATATTCTATTTCACGCATGCAAAAAAATGCCTAAAATGTTCAGTTTGCTTAAAGACAGGGAACACTATGGAAGGAGTGCTAGGGTTTTCTATAATGCAGCAACAGGTAACAACAATTTAATTTGACTTGACTTGACAAAAAATATAAGTAATTTTAATTTTAGCTCACAAAAATTCACTGATTCTTTATCTTAAGAGAAGATTATTGTGTAATTTTAAATAGTGGCTATTCGGACCTGGGTCCTTATGCCGGGTCCCACTAAATTAAAAGTCTATTTGGACCCAGGGCAGGTCACAGTGCAGTATTAGTATTAGTATCTGCGGGCCAGTTTGCTACATCTAAACCTAGACAATCTCTCTAGTCATTTCTAGTCACTAGTCACTAGTATGGTCACTAGTCGTAACCCTAGCCAGGGAACTGCTACTACTACTACTTACTACTACTACTAGTTTTATGACTAGTCTAAGCAGTAGACACTTCAAAAAGTCACCACACTCATTGCGTTTTCTTTAAACGGAGTGTCTACTGCTACGACAAAGTAACGGCAGACAACCCGCGCGGATGTGGCTGGTGCTACGACATGTCGTAATGCCAGCAACATCCGCCCGGGTTGTCTGCCGTTACGACATGTCGTAAAATTTTTTCCGTATTTCAATTATGCTATTACTAATACTTAAATACTAAACCATAATTCTCATAATAAAATATCATGATCACTAGATAAGCTTATTAATGAATTTTAAAGGATTTTTAAAAATCTAGATTGAGCCATTAAATGAAAAACAGTTATAAATTTTAAAAATTACACTTTCTCAGCAGCTTCGCTAGATCAAATGATAGTACGGTTGCTTCGGAAAAGATATAATGCTATTGATAGCGGGATCGAATCCCGCTGCCGTCATGTTTTTTTTTTTTTTAAATTTCATTTATTATTATTTATTTTTTTTAAAAAATAATAATGAGTATGCTGATAATTTTTGTTATTATTCTGAAAAGCAGATACGTTGAATAAATCTGTTAAAATAAAAATATTTAGATTTTAGACATGTCGTAACGCTAGCAACATCCGACCGGGTCATCTGCTGCTACGACAGTCGTAAAAATGTGATATGTGCTTACTTACAGTTACGACTAAAGCTGTATTTAATTATGCTAATACTACTATTTTTTTTATTCTTTTGATTCGTGAGTTGACACTCAGTCGGCATCATCAACGAAAA
>MUZC01000834.1:0-31154 GCA_002072015.1 Radix auricularia | reverse complement strand
GATTCGCCTTCCCTTCGTGCCTCTGCTCTAACCTCTGCCTTTGCTCTTACGAAGTCTGCCATTTTCGCCTTTTACTATCACAAGACAACTATGACCAAGTCCAGCAGAGGGAACTCCAATCTTGTATTCTGCTTAGCTAGTTAAATATTTATGGATAACGATGCTTAACTAACAAAAATTTTAAACAATTTAAACTAATTAACTTAATAGAAACATGAGCTATAGGCAAGATGATGATGACTATTCCTACTATTACTAAGTTTAAGTCATATCAAGTGCAAGAGATCACTGGTACACTGAACTAATATCCCGGACGCAGGTCCCATTTATACCCTTGTGGTGAAATGTGTGTTATGTGGCTGTTGTCTAGGGTATTATTATTATTTTACACACACAAGGATATACTTCAGTGATCTCCGCAAATGATTAGGACAAAGAGCCGTTGTATAATACAAATTATAAACTTTAATTTACAATATATATACAATGACAAATTACTGGGTAGATAACGAGGTGCCCTTGTATTAAGCTATTAAAAGCAAATAGGCTAGCTAGGTGTCATCATAACGGCCTGCCTTATGCCGATGTTTCTCTAAAGTTTATACTTAAATTAAGTGTGTGTAGTCCCTGGTCACTGGGTCTTGCGGGTGACACGGGTGGTCTTGCTCGTACTGCGCCGTGCTGTATGACGTCAGCCTTCGAGGTCAGCTCCGCCCCTTGCCCGAGATGTCTACGGTGACTGTAGCACGCCGCGACCTCCTTCCATCTCCAGGCGATGTGACGTCAGCTCTCTCGGATTGGTTGCTCCTCTCGTGTTGACAAACGATGAAGCGGTCAGCTGATTTGTAAACAATGTGTAGAAATGCGATGTCGATCTGGGTCGACCGTACACGCTGGAACTAGAAGGGTTTTCACTTCTATCCACGTGCTTTCAAATGATATTCTTCGTCCTGTGGACGGCTTCGGCTCTACGGCGTAATTATACCGTTATCAGCCGGATGGTTGAAGAGCACAGGGCTCTGTGGCGAATTGTGCGTATTCGGCCTAATATACGGAGATTCGTGTAATTAGGTCCGATGTTAGCACTAGGAGATCTGCTAGTGTCCTTGCTGACACGGACGCTAGTTGCTGTCGCGTGGCAAGGGTAGCACTCCTCTCTACAGCAATCATACACAAGAAGGGGGGACGGTGGTCCGACTGCCTCAAGTGTGTACTATCTCTGGTCGTCTCCCAGGAATTCAGATGTATCTAAACTCGGGCGTACCAGGAACCAGTTAGACTGGTGGATTGCTGGCTTTTCCTTGATATAACTCTGTGAGTGATCTGTCTGATGAATGCCTCCGTGGTTGGGCAGTGGAAAAAGAATGAGTGTTGCCTGTGCACGGCTTATATTTCGGATGGTCACGTGATTTCCATTATCCTTGATTGGTTGTGTCCAAAAATATGACCAATGGTATGAGGACTTCCTTTATTCAGCCCCGTAGCAGAAAGTATGCACGCATATCTGTCGAATTTTGAGATGGCTGGTTACCCCACCCCTTCTCTCTGGGTGGTTCAGTTGCTAGGGGTTACTGAGGCTAATAAGTCCGCACAAATCTCATCACACCAATGTTTTCTCCCGTTGTTTGTTACAGGCAGCCATGACAGTTTAATATGTAAATTCCCCCCACCAATGGCTAACAGTGATAAGAGACACTACCGAATCACTTCACTCAACTACAGACAAGGCTCCCACGATGTTCTTGTCAATTATTCCTCAGAGAACATCTACCTCTTCAACACGTACGAGATCAACAAACAACAATGTTACTCAGCTGGGGTAAGTGGACCAACGTCTAGCAATGAACATTAAGCTTTAATCAAATCTGAGACCTCATAAAAGTAAGTTCTTGTAGTTTCATTTTTAATCACAGGAATGTTATAGTTGTCAAGTTTTATAACTCCTTTGTTATTCACTTCCAATTTTAATTTGCTTTAAGAATTTATTGTAATGAGAACTATATCACTTTTTTATTTTAAATAGAAATGCTTTACTAAAGGAATGAATAAATTTGTATGAATGATAAAAGGCCAGGATGAGTGCTGCTACCAGCCAACCTGTGGCTGGGTGCAGCCAGGACGGTGGTCCAGGGGAGGCCAGCGCTGGACACCCATCAAGTGACCATGGGCCGGACAGTGAAAGTGCCTTCAAGCCAATCAAACGTCTAAGGTTAAGAGGCGATTGGTCTGACACTGGCCCAGATGCTAGGCCTGAGAGTGAGGAACCAGGTAATACATGGACTCCTCCTGATTGGTCAAATAATTTAGCAGCTAAATGAAAGCATACCTGGCAACCACTAATATTAATTATGTGTTCAAATTTTAGGAAAACTGAGCACACATGTATTGCCAGCTGATGGAAGATCAAGCTTAAAATTGTTAAAACTGTTTGACATCATGTTAAATTTTCTTAATTTAGGATTAACGTAGAGAAAAAAAATGTTCTTGAACACACCTGAGGATTTTCTTGAACACACCTGAGGATGTTCTTGAACACACCCGAGGATGTTCTTGAACACACCCGAGGATTTTCTTGTACACATCTGAGGATGTTCTTGAACACCTCTGAGGATGTTCTTGAACACAACCAAGGATGTTCTTGAACACACCCAAGGATTTTCTTGAACACACCAGAGGATGTTCTTGAACACACCTAAGGATGTTCTTGAACATACCCGAGGATGTTCTTGAACACACCCGAGGATGTTCTTGAACACACCCGAGGATGTTCTTGAACACACCCGAGGATGTTCTTGAACACATCTGAGGATGTACTTGAACACATCCGAGGATGTTCTTGAACACACCCAAGGATGTTCTTGAACACATCTGAGGATGTTATTGAACACACCCAAGGATGTTATTGAACACACCCAAGGATGTTCTTGAACACTCCCGAGGATGTTCTTGAACACACCTGATGATGTTCTCAAATAATCAAATCTTTAATAAAATTCTTCTATTTCCGTTTTACCTTGCATATCTTAAAAATATTGCTCTGACCTATACTATTATCACCTCCCCAGCTCTGACCAATACCATTACCTCCCAGCTCTGACCAATACCATTACCTCCCCAGCTCTGATCAATACTATTATTACCTCCCCAGCTCTGACCAATACTATTATTACCTCCCCAGCTCTGACCAATACTATTATTACCTCCCCAGCTCTGACCAATACTATTACCTCACCAGCTCTGACCAATACTTTTACCTCCCCAGCTCTGACCAATACTATTACCTCCCCAGCTCTGACCAATACTATTACCTCCCCAGCTCTGACCAATACTATTATGCAGCGAATGTCAGATCTTCTTACTCGCATGCTCAACAGTCGCAGCGACAGAAATGAAAGTCAGGATGAAGCAGAGGGACAAGTGGCCACAGATGTCTGTAAGACCCAACTATCATTTTATACTGTAATTATTTCTTTACATGATCAGCTGTTCATTTAGTGTCGGAAGGGGAGGTCATTCTGTAGTAAAATACAATTGAGAATTTTTTTTTTACAAAATAAGATTTTGTTTTGGAAAAAAATGTGTCAATTTTAAAGAGAGATGTAATTTTGATGTTACACAATCATGTTAAATGTAATGCTGCTAATCTACATCATTTTGTAATGTTATCAAAAAGTCACTGGCTCTAAATGAACACTCTATGTTGACAATAAAATAGGTGTCAATGATTCAGTGTTGACAGCGGCACTACACTCCATGTTTTAAGTTATGAGCACAAGTATACTAGTCACTGAATGAAGTATTTATTATTATGATTGTTTACCTTAAGAGGATGGCAGTTACAGTTAACATTTCAGGCATTTAATTCTTTATAAGAATGGCTGCTATTAAAAAACCAAAAAAAACAACTACTGTAGGTCTACTCTACATGCTGTGTGGTAGCGCACTGATTGACAGCTTGTTTACCGTAGGTCTACTCTAGATGCTGTGTGGTAGCACACTGATTGACAGCTTGTTTACCGTAGGTCTACTCTACATGCTGTGTGGTAGCACACTGATTGACAGCTTGTTTACTGTAGGTCTACTACATGCTGTGTGGTAGCACACTGATTGACAGCTTGTTTACTGTAGGTCTACTACATGCTGTGTGGTAGCACACTGATTGACAGCTTGTTTACTGTAGGTCTACTACATGCTGTGTGATAGCACACTGATTGACAGCTTGTTTACAGGGTAATAGAAAGTGTGGGTGTAACTATAAGGTTAATGTTTTCAGTAAATATTTTGAGAAATTTGTTGTGTTACCGTAAGCTTTAATTATTTTTGGTTTAATATTTATCCAGCATTAGTTGAGGATGACCTGGAAGTGCCACGCGTGGCTGTCAATCAAGAAGCCACTGTCACACCCAACAAAGACCACCAAACCAACATACAGCTTGAAGACACACCTTCAGCTCTGTCTTCCATATCCAGCGAGGGTCTCGTGTCTTCCGAAAGCTTGTATCACGAGCATGAAAGCCTCGATGTGGCTGACTTGTACCAACCTACAACCAGCAAGTTCCATGCACAGAACACACAACAAAACAAACTTTCAAACCTTAGCTCATTTCATGACTTGCAAGACAAAAATATGGATAAACATTTAACATCCGGCTCGGATTCCAGCAGTTGCCTAGTTGAAATTGAAATTAATTCTTGTGAAGATCCCGAATGTGTGGTCGAGAAATCTTGGACAGAGCAGGACATGAAGAGAAATGAATCCAAGCAAGTAAGGACTGTCAATCAAAGTGTTGACTCACAGCCAGGAAATGCTGCACACAAGGGCTCGGCAAGTAAAAGAACTAATGATGCACAGGACGAGGGGGCATCCACATCCTACAGTGCCTTCAATGCCCCAGTAAGAGCTTTCATCAATACTGACTCTAGTAGTTCTGAAAGTAATGATTCCATCTCAGACCAGCTGTCAGTCCACCTCCACATTGCCCAAGACTGGAGTTCACAGAGTTCTAACACAACCACAGGAACAACTTGGTCAAACTCTTCAGTAGCCTCCCCTCTTACTGGGTCAAACCCTCTAGTAGCCGCCCATCTCACTGGGTCATCTGTCATTTCAAGTCATTCTCCTCCCCCTCAGCCCTCCAATTCACCGTCCACTCCTCGGCCCAACAATCCCTTGATTTCACGGTCCACAGCCCCACATCAAACCTTGACCCCACACACTCCTGCCCCTTCCTCCTCCTCAATTACCCTCACTCCAGGCTCCTCTCTTTCACTGATCAATTCAGCAAATCCTAACACACCATCTGCTGATTCCCTGCCTGACCACCCAGCGACATCTTCTATAAAACATCAAACTCTTCAATCAGATCTTGTTCATGACAGTAAGAAGATTCAAAAAGAATATCCGAGCTGGACTGTCCAACCTATTTTCAATGTGGCCACACATGAAATGTCTTCCCCCACAAAATCATCAGAGACATCCCCAGTTTCCTCCCCTTCCTATTCAGACAGCTCTTTTGCCATGGCTGAGGGCACTTTCAGGGGCAATCAGTCACAGCAGACCCTCAACGATGCATCCAGTTTGTCATCCACACCATTGGTCAGCATCCCGTCTGTATCTGAGCTCACTCCATCCTCCATCAACAGTGCAGATTTCAACAGTCAGCAGACCACAGATTTACTGCAGCAGGTCGGAGCCATGAGCCAGTCACAATTTCTTCCACATCGTGAAACTTGTCAAACAAATTTTAACTCATCCCCCAACCCACTGCAGCTCTCTAATGAATCACGGGGTCAGCAACCTGAATCATGTTCAACTGCTAGTGCCTCATCTACCCCACACACAAAGGGCAACATTGTGGGCATTGAAGCTGATGGTATCCCACACAACAGGGGCAACATTGTGGGCATTGAAGCTGATGGTACCCCACACAACAGGGGCAACATGGTGGGCATTGAAGCTGATGGTACACTTTGTTCAGTTTGTGGTATGAAGTTGGATAGTGTTGTAGAAGACATGAGCCACTCAAGCTTATCACTGTCACTGTGTCAAGAATGCCATAGCAGGAACAAGTTACCTCAAGTCTCCAGCACAGACCCCCAGCATTTCCCCAGCCCCCCATCACAACACAGTTTAAACCAAACCACGTCACACAGTGAAATGTTGTCAAACACCCAACTAGAGACTGTCACACTTGAAGCTAGTAAATCTCATGCGCTAGATACACCTGTATCTTCATCTGCCACAGATACTGTCACTAAAGAAACGCAGGGCAAAGGCAAATCTAATCTAAAGGCCAAAAAATCTGGTGCTAAATCTGACAAGTTCGCACCATACAACAGTGGTAAAATGGTGATTTCTGCGGAGGGAACAGAGAGCTCTGCTGCTAGTTTCTTACTTCTGGGAACGTCATGTCCTATACCATCAACATGCAAAATACCATCTGCTAACACAGTTCATACACATACCCTTGGCCCTGACTCTTTCCCTGGTCAGTATGCCGTCCAAGACTCCACGGGGACGTTTATGCCAGGACATGTTGCCAGAGAGTCGACAGCAGACAATCAAGACCCTCCACCTAAAGCTCTTTACCGTCTGCCTGGCGCGGAGTCATCATCTCAAGGTCATCAATTTGTAATTAGTCTTTACATTTCACTACTTTAATTCACTACAACAGTTCACTACAATATTTCACTACAGTATTTCATTACAGTATTTCACAACAGTATTTTACTACAATATTTCACTACAGTATTTCACTACAATATTTCACTATCACTACAATATTTCACTACAACATTTCACTATAGTACAACACTACAATATTTCACTACATTTCGCTACAGTACAACACTACAATATTTCACTACAGTATTTCACTACAACATTACACTACAATATTTCACTACAACATTTCGCTACAGTACAACACTACAATATTTCACTACAGTATTTCACTACAATATTTCACTACAATATTTCACTACAACATTTCGCTACAGTACAACACTACAATATTTCACTACAGTATTTCACAATATTTCACTACAGTATTTCACTACAATATTTCACTACAATATTTCACTACAGTATTTCACTACAACATTTCACTTCAATATTTCACTACAACATTTCACTACAGTACAACACTACAATATTTCACTACAGTATTTCACTACAGTATTTCAAAAAATGTTGCCTGCTCTCAAGTTTAGACAAGTCAATGTCCTCCTTAAATTGAAAGAAAACAAAAAATTGAGAATGATCCTCAGGCTGTCTTCAGATTGTCCAATTTTTGGCCATTAAAATGTGAGGAGGTAATCAAGAGGAATCAGGTCCCAACAAAACATTTACAGTGTTGGTGCTAACTTTATAGATCTATTCAGACATGTCTGTGGTCTTACCAAAGTAAATGGCCCTGGTAGTTGATTGTCTCACAATTTCTTCAAGTCTTAAAACAACAATACCAGCTGTTAGTTTGAGTGTATTTAAACATTCATCTGGGCAGACATGGTTTAAAGCTAACGGTGCTCTTGACATTGGAAACCACACAGCCAACAAATTGTTAGTATTCATAAGGACAATGGCAAAATGATATAAGATGTATCCATCGCAGGTCTAGAGCGACATAGACGGGCAGGTTACAGCTTACCACCAACTGGCAACTTTCAGCTGCACAGTGACAATGACATGGATGAGGATGATGGGCTGGATGAGGATGGTGACGAGAGTCCTACGCACACAAATAGAAAGTGAGCATTGTTTCCTTAAACAAAAGTTGAAACTTTTTCTTTAACGTATAATGCCCCAGAAGGTTTTTGCCAAACTTCCGCCTCAATCCCATAAGGAATCCCTGTATTCAAATCCACTGGTTATGAATTTTTAAAATTTTGTTAAATGTATTTATATTATTATTGTCAAACTGACTTCATTTTTTCAAAAAAGAATATTTATTTTACATAACCAAAAGACCGTCTTGACTTTAAAACTATTTTTACCTGTAGTTTAGAACTATTATATTTATAATAAAGTATAGCAAAATCGCATCTTCAAAAAAAACAAACGTAAAAACTTCAAAAAACTTACCGAATCAAGCGATAACACTAGCGAGGGAAACGGCTGCCATTGCCGGAAGTCGAATATGTCATCTTTCACGCACTGAAGAGTGTTTACTTTCTGTGATTTTGTTTCTAAAGAGAGGTCTATTACCGCGCTTTGGCATTACAGACGAGGCACGTGTTACCACGCTTTGGGGCGTTAAACCCAAAACAGAGCTTGTCATTACATCTTCCAAAGATTGTCACGTGTAGAACTATAGCAGAGGTCGACCAAAGATTGGCATGTGTAGGGTAGACCTAGAGCAGAGGTCGACCAAAGATTGTCACGTGTAGAACTATTGCAGAGGTCGACCAAAGATTGCCACGTTTAGACCTATAGCAGAGGTTGACCAAAGATTGTCATCTGGAAACCTATAGCTGAGGTCGACCAAAGATTGGCACGTGTAGACCTATAGTAGAGGTCGACCAAAGATTGTCATGTGTAGACCTATAGCTGAGGTCGACCAAAGATTGTCACGTGTAGGCCTATAGCAGAGGTCGACCAAAGATTGTCACGTGTAGGCCTATAGCAGAGGTTGACCAAAGATTGTCACGTGTAGGCCTATAGCAGAAGTCGACCAAAGATTGTCATGTGTAGGCCTATAGCTGAGGTCGACCAAAGATTGGCACGTGTAGACCTATAGCAGAGGTCCACCAAAGATTGGCACGTGTAGACCTATAGTAGAGGTCGACCAAAGATTGTCATGTGTAGACCTATAGCAGAGGTCGACCAAAGATTGGCACGTGTAGACCTGTAGCAGAGGTCGACCAAAGATTGGCATGTGTAGACCTGTAGCAGAGGTCTACCAAAGATTGGCATGTGTAGACCTGTAGCAGAGGTCTACCAAAGATTGGCACGTGTAAACCTGTAGCAGAGGTCTACCAAAGATTGGCACGTGTAGGCCTATAGCAGAGGTCGACCATCAAATATTTCCCCACATTTTCTTTTATTTAAAATAAATGAGATCTGTAAAAAAAATTAAGCTAAACAGGTGGGTGTGTCTGCAATCAGGTGAGTTAGAATGGAAGTTAAAGAATTTAGTATGTGTCTATCAGGCTCACCCATACCTTGTTCAATAAGTACATAATAGTAAGTGAGTCTCAGTCTTGTTCAATAACTATATTATAGTAAGATAGCGGCTGGCCGGATCTGGCTTCTCTAGATTTCAAATTTAAGTCCAGTACAGCCCAAATTTTTTTATTTTCAAGATCAAAATTTGACAAAGAAAGATTGAGTGTGGCAGCCCAGAAGATCCAAGCCGTCTACAGGAAAAAACGAGAAGCTAAGGAGATGGCCAAAATGGTGGAGGTCCCCCAACCACGGATGATAATGAAATATTCTGGTCACCGCAACTGTAGAACAATGGTAGAAACCTTGTAATTATATTAGTTATAGTACTAACTGTGGAACAATGGTAGAAACTTTGTAATTATATTAGTTATAGTACTAACTGTGGAACAATGGTAGAAACCTTGTAATTATATTAGTTATAGTACTAACTGTGGAACAATGGTAGAAACTTTGTAATTATATATTTTATAATACTAACTGTAGAACAGTGGTATGAACCTTGTATTTATAAGAGTTATAGTACTAACTGTAGAACAATGGTAGAAACCTTGTATTTATAAGAGTTATAGTACTAACTGTAGAACAATGGTAGAAACCGTGTAATTATAAGAGTTATAGTACTAACTGTAGAACAATGGTAAAAACCTTGTAATTATAAGAGTTATAGTACTAACTGTAGAACAATGGTAGAAACCTTGTATTTATATTAGTTATAGTACTAACTGTAGAACAATGGTAGAAACCTTGTATTTATATTAGTTATAGTACTAACTGTAGAACAATGGTAGAAACCTTGTATTTATATTAGTTATAGTACTAACTGTAGAACAATGGTAGAAACCTTGTATTTATATTAGTTATAGTACTAACTGTAGAACAATGGTAGAAACCTTGTATTTATATTAGTTATAGTACTAACTGTAGAACAATGGTAGAAACCTTGTAATTATAAGAGTTATAGTACTAACTGTAGAACAATGGTAGAAACCTTGTATTTATATTAGTTATAATACTAACTGTAGAACAATGGTAGAAACCTTGTATTTATATTAGTTATAGTACTAACTGTAGAACAATGGTAGAAACCTTGTATTTATATTAGTTATAGTACTAACTGTAGAACCATGGTATAAATGTTCTATTTCTCTAGTCATAGTACTAACTAGAATCATAGTATAAATTTTCTGTTTCTATAGTCATAATACTAACTGTAGAATCATAGTATAAGTCATGTATTTATATTGGTTATATTGCTAACCAGAGGCGTCACTAAGGTTGGTGTCACCCGGGGCGGTAGCACATGGTGTCACCCCCTCATGATTTAACCCATAGAAATTCTCCAAGTTTTCCAGTGCCAAATAACGGGAATATATATAATTTTACGGTCTGGTGTCACCCCCTTGATGTGTCACCCGGGGCGGCCCGCCCCCCACCGCACCCCCCTAGCGACGCCACTGTTGCTAACAGTGTTGAATCTAACCCCACGCCTTGCTTTGCCTCACTAATCAGCTAGAGATAATGATCAATAAAGTTAAGGCTAGTGACATGTTCATATCAACTGTTGTTGGAAAATCATCAGACTCTTAAAAACTATTTGCAACAATGTTAAGAGCAAGATTTCCCTAAACAATGTGTGCTACTCAGCTACCAAAGAAAGCAAAGATAAATCCATTACTGTTGAATAGATACAACTGGCAAGAGTAACTCCATCAGTTCAATTATTAAACTTGGCAGATCAAGGAGGCCAACTTCTATGGTGAAAAGTTTGTGGTGTCCGGCTCAGACTGTGGGCGTATACTGGCCTGGGAGAGAGAGACTGGGAGAATGGTCATGTATATGGATGCAGACAAACATGTGGTCAACTGTCTTCAGCCAAATTTATTTGTGCCAGGTAATCTATACCGTCCAGGTAATTCATACAATCCTGGTAATCCATACCATCCAGGTAATCCATACAATCCTGGTAATCCATACCATTTAGGTAATCCATACCATCCAGGTAGTCCATACAATCCTGGTAATCCATACCATCCAGGTAATCCATACCATCTAGGTAATCCATACCATCCAGGTAATCATACCAGCCAGGTAATCATACCATCCAGGTAATCCATACCATCTAGGTAATCCATACCATCTAGGTAATCTATTCCATTTGGTTATGTGAGACAATAAAGCTTAGATCAAATGACTTCAGCTTGCAGTTTATTCTCTATAAGATGGGATACATTTTGAAGTTATGAGCCTCCTACTAGAGTCAATCTTTGAGCCTCCTACTTGAGTCAATCTTTGAGCCTCCTACTAGAGTCAATCTTTGAGCCTCCTGCTTGAGTCAATCTTTGAGCCTCCTACTTGAGTCAATCTTTGAGCCTCTTGCTAGAGACAATCTTTGAGCCTCCTACTTGAGTCAATCTTTGAGCCTCCTACTTGAGTCAATCTTTGAGCCTCTTACTTGAGTCAATCTTTGAGCCTCCTACTTGAGTCAATCTTTGAGCCTCCTACTTGAGTCAATCTTTGAGCCTCCTACTTGAGTCAATCTTTGAGCCTCTTGCTAGAGACAATCTTTGAGCCTCCTACTTGAGTCAATCTTTGAGCCTCCTACTTGAGTCAATCTTTGAGCCTCCTACTTGAGTCAATCTTTGAGCCTCCTACTTGAGTCAATCTTTGAGTCTCCTACTTGAGTCAATCTTTGAGCCTCCTACTTGTGTCAATCTTTAAGGCCTCCTACTTGAGTCAATCTTTGAGCCTCCTACTTGAGTCAATCTTTGAGCCTCCTACTTGAGTCAATCTTTGAGCCTCCTGCTTGAGTCAATCTTTGAGTCTCCTACTGTTAAGGTCTGTGATTAGAAACCCAAACATTATCAAACAGTATAGGGTTTAAGGTCTGGGATTATATTAGAAACCCAAACATTATCAAACAGTATAGGGTTTAAGGTCTGTGATTATATTAGAAACCCAAACATTATTAAACAGTATAGGGTTTAAGGTCTGGGATTATATTAGAAACCTAAACATTATTAAACAGTATAGGGTTTAAGGTCTGGGATTATATTAGAAACCCAAACATTATCAAACAGTATAGGGTTTAAGGTCTGTGATTATATTAGAAACCCAAACATTATTAAACAGTATAGGGTTTAAGGTCTGGGATTATATTAGAAACCCAAACATTATCAAACAGTATAGGGGTTAAGGTCTGGGATTATATTAGAAACCTAAACAAATTGTCAAATTTACAGAATGATGTATGTGTGCAAACATTTTTAGTCAACCCTTTCATGCATTTTTAGTTTTAAAAAATATTTTCAATGTTAGTGATAGCTTCAAGTGGAATTGATTATGACATAAAGATCTGGAGCCCCCTGGAGGAAGACTCACAGTTTGAGGAGGACAAGGTGGAAATGGTAAATATGGTTTGGTTGTTACTTACAATTATTCATAAGTTGACAATAACGAGGTTACGATACGGCAACAGACTTAGTTACAAAGTCAACACTGGCAAATACCATCTCATAGGGAAATATATATCAATTGTTACTTTAGATTAACTTTAAGCTTCATAATATGTCTTTGAGGATTCTCATCTAGAAACACATATATATAAATGATGTAATGACATGTGTTGAACCTTTTAGATTATCAAGAGAAATGAACTCATGTTGGAGGAGACAAGAGATACAGTCACTGTCCCAGCGGCCTTCATGTTAAGAATACTTGCCTCCCTTTCTCAAATTAGAACAGGTTTGGGATTCATGTTTTTATATCTCGTCTTTCATTAAACACCTCCTTATTGTGTTCCATTGTTGGTGACTGCGACCAAGCATCGAGTCATTGTGTTTTTTTCTTAAACCTTCTCCAGGTAGAAACAGGGCAAGAGATCCTCCAGGAGCAGACAACCAAGAATGAAATTCGATTGCTTCTTTCCAAGTGATTAAGGAGGAAACCAGTCTTTCATACAAGTATTTTAGTGCCATTACCATCCTTTTAAATTATTTGAAAATTACTATAAACATAATTACATCAAATTTGAACATTTCAAAAGTTTGATTGGTAATTATTTTTTAAAACAATTCCCAAAGATATTATTCCTGCATTATTTGGGTACAGTTGAAATGACAGCAATGTTTACTTATCATCAGCCTTACCCACCAGCACAGTTCAGTTTCTCTCTACTTGCATTTATGCATCTACATGTAAATTTTATAATTGGGGCGCTCGGGTTGTTTGAAAATCTCAAATAATTCAATAACATCTACATGTCTGTCTAGTTTTAGATGCCATTAAAAAATGGGAGATAATTTATTACAAAATGTAATCATTGAATATTGAGCTGACATGTAAATAAATTAATGTACCATTGGATCAATAAATAAAAGTTACACACTTGTAGACTTGATTCTCTCATGTTGCCAAGGATTTCTTTATGAACATCTTTATTTTTAAAGTGCAATAAACCATTGTTTGTTTACCCAATGCTTATTTTACAAAAGTTTTTGTTTTCTTTTGTTGTTTTTTTTTAAAATTTGTTCACCTTAATTTATTAGTTACAGCATTACATTTGATCTGTTATTAACAAGTAATGTTGTAACATTCTTCAACTATGATATATTATTTTAAACATGTGATTTGGAATATTAAATGTGCATAATAAATATTATAAGATAAAAATTTATAATCAAATTTAATAGTTTGTATATAAGATGTATTCATTATAAAAGAAAAATATTTCTCAAAATTGTGCACCAATTTTTTTTATTTGAATAAAGCAAGAAATGTGTTATTCACCTTAATAATTAGAAGATGATATCTCATGGTTTCTTTCTTTATCTTTACTAGGGCTGTCAATTTTGTTGAAAAATGCTGCCCGGCGAACCCGTCCAAATTTCGAACGGGTACCCGAGTTACCCGTTCAAAACATTGCATAATTTTCTCCATCATGACCGCTATACAATGCTTCCTAGCCACCTTCCATGCACCTCATTTCACACAGTAGCCACATGGCCGATGTCTTTAAGTGATGTCACGCGATTTTGGCCGATTTATAACCCCGCCCCCAAATGCTAACAAAGTCTTAGAACCCCCTCTTACATGACGTCACAAAGATTTGCAGCCCCCCCCCCCCAATAAAAGCCGTACTTCTTTTTTGAAAATGTCGGCATATTTCAAAGTAACTTTAATGTCAAAGCAGGGATGTTTTTATTAATAAAACCAAGCACGGCCTCATTCATCTCTATGCAGTCCCAACCCACGGCCGACGACTTCCCCATTTGAAACTGTCAGTAACTAATTAATTTATTAACTTTAAATACTGACAACCTTATACGCAATATTAACAATTTTCTAGGTCAACACGTGTTAATGAACACAGGAAACACAAGTGAATGCAAGGGGTGTGGGTCATATGGGTGAAGGGAGGAGAGGGGGTAGATAAACAACATTAGCTAGTATCAATCGGCGTATTCCGAAGGAAAGTTAATGTCAAAGAAGGGATTTTTATTTAAATTAACATTAGCTAGTATCAATCGGCGTATTCCAAAGGAAACTTAATGTCAAAGAAGGGATTTTTTTTTTAATTAACAAACAGCCGCTTTGATCTCAAAGCAGTACATCATTATTTTTGGCAGAGGACTTAAGTTTTCCTTATTTGATTCTTTTAAAGCGCCAAAACCTTTTTTGTGTTTGCAATTTCTGTTTCACATTGAGAGAAAAAAGATGTATCAAAATACTTTTCCCGTTGACAGATATTTCTCTTTAGATGTACTTCACAGCACATATTACAAACAAACATTTTCATTTGATAAATTGTTTCGCGAAACACAATATTTAAAAAATAAATAAAAAGCCGAATGGGAGCCGAAGTTTGGCCTCCGTTAATATAGATATTTAAGCTACATTTTAACGGGTACCCGAGCTGATTTTTACTAACCGGGTCCCGGGTACCCGTTGACAGGCCTAATCTTCACTATTAAATGCTGCTATGTGCAAGACAAATTATAATTTATAATAACAAATTTTATAATGTCCTCTAACTGTTTCTGCCATGAAAACTATTGCAGTGGTTAGTAACATGCATTAAGGCTACTAATTCCTGATATATTTTCGGTGCGAAAGCCCCTGGATTTAACTTTTAGTTCTGGCTTTAATTAACTTTATTATGAAATATTTCTGTGGCTTTTTTATTTATTTTCTGTCTGAAAATTACATGGCAGTGTAATTAATAAATATTTCCTACTTTATTGAAAGGCTTACATCAAGCTTGGAAATATTTGTATTCTTCCAGATAATGTGATGACGTTTTACATTCATTTGTTGCTGTCATCATGACTTGTGTCTACAGTCATCATGACTTGTGTCTACAGTCATCGTTACTTGTGTCTACAGTCATCGTTACTTGTGTCTACAGTCATCGTTACTTGTGTCTACAGTCATCGTTACTTGTGTCTACAGTCATCATGACTTGTGTCTACAGTCATCGTTACTTGTGTCTACAGTCATCGTGACTTGTGTCTACAGTCATCGTGAATTGTGTCTACAGTCATCGTGACTTGTGTCTACAGTCATCATGACTTGTGTCTACAGTCGTCATGACTTGTGTCTACAGTCATCATGACTTGTGTCTACAGTCATCATGACTTGTGTCTACAGTCATCATGACTTGTGTCTAGTCATCATGACTTGTGTCTACAGTCATCGTGAATTGTGTCTACAGTCATCGTTACTTGTGTCAACAGTCATCATGACTTTTGTCTACAGTCATCGTTACTTGTATCTACAGTCATCATGACTTGTGTCTACAGTCATCGTTACTTGTGTCTACAGTCATCATGACTTGTGTCTATAGTCATCGTTACTTGTGTCTACAGTCATCGTTACTTGTGTCTACAGTCATCATGATGAAGAGGGTGTTACATATTTTTTGTTGTTGACAAAAACAGAGCTTTAAATAGTTGTTTAAATGAAAGATGTGAAGTTGGTATGATAATACTAGCTTCCTGAATTAGTCCATTTGTAAAGCTAATTTTGAAGTCATTTCATTTTATTGTGTGATAAATTACGTGCTGTGAGTGACTGGTTATATGTATTTCAATGCTGTCATAAATAAAACTATTTTTCGCTATGCTAGTAATTTTAAAAAAGAACAAGTAATTAGTAATCCTATTTCTATGCAAAAGTTTCATTAACAGTAATAGTTGGAAAGTTAACACTGTAGTTAATGTTATCTTTAAACATAGGGCTTCAAAATCTGCTTTGTTAAAATTTGAGAAGTTGATCAAACATTAAGCACAGATAGGAGGTTTATCTAGTCAACTATTATTAAATACTTTCTCTAAGTCATTGTGTTTTTAAAACATCAGGATAGCAACAAAATTGTATCAGGTATTAGTTTAAAGTGAACCAAACAAAAAACAACTTTGTGCTGTCCTAAAATAAGGGAATCATGGGAGGGGGACAACAATTTTAGTTTACCAGCATTTATTTCATCTTTTCAAAACTGATGCAATATTTCATGCAGCCTTTTAGTTTATGACTGATGATAATTTGCTAATCCAATGGTGGCAATAAAATAATCAATCACATACTAGTTTAATAATATGAATTTTTAGACTATGGCTACTTAGATCACACAAAAAAACAGAAGAGAAAATTGAATAAAGGTTTGGAATTTTCCAATCTGTCATTAATTAATTGTCTATCCAAAGAATTCTTCTTTCAAGCTTTAAAATGTTGCTACTTTTTGCAAGTAGACTTAAAACTTGTTTTATAAAATAAATTTTAATATTTGCCCATCATAATCATAAACATTTATTTGAACATTTCTTTTAAATGTTTTTTGTTTCCTTAAATGCTTAAAGTTACAACAAATTTTTAAAAATTGTGAGTAATAAGTATAAGAGAATTTTTAAAAGTCTTGAACAACCTTTTTTGTGAAATAATAAGATATAAGAGATTCTCAAAAGAAAATACATTTTTACCTTAACTTTTTTTTTCTATAAGTGGGATATGTCTTATCTTTTATGTTTAGATTTATTTTTCTCTTGAACTGAAGATGGGTTATGACAAGATTCAATCTCATCACTTTTAAAATCTTTACTTTATTTTAAATATTTTTATTTTATATTAATTTATATTTTATTTTTTCCACGAGATAGGTGTAGTGTGCATAGGACTTCTAAAATTGATATAAATAGAAATAAACAGGGTAAAGTTGAAAATACCACAGTGTTAACTTCAAATGTGTTACACATAGACAACTAAAACGTCACTTTGTTTTCTAAAACATCTTTACAATTATACATTCACAACGATTAAAAAATGGACAATTTATTTGACATGGTTAATCCATACATACAAAAAAGGCAAATTTTTAAAAATCAATTTCTTGATGTATTTTATTGTTAACATTTTGCAAATATTTATTGCAAACCTATTTCATGAAGTAATTAAGTAAAAGATTTTTTTTTTGCATGCAAATAGAAAGGCTTAGACTATTGAGATTTTTAATTTAAGGAGGAATAGTTGTTTTGTTTTTTTTGCATTCTAATACTTAATGATGTATACCATACTGTTGGCCACTGGCAATGTCTTTCTTCCATGTGGCCCTTACAAATTTTACAATGCAAACTGCTGTGTAAAGAGAGCCGAATAGGTCACACTTGACCTCAACAGACTAATAGTATTTGCAGTGTTTATGAGAACGTAGTAAAAATGTATGGTTAACACCATTTCTTTAGTGCCCGGTTTAATTTAAATAGTGCATATTATATAAAAAAAAGGTATATAATGAAATTCCTGCTTTTCTCATCATGGCTGATGGGTTAACTGATGATTACATAAATGTAACTATACAGAGAGTGAGAAACAATAAGAAAAATAAGTCTCTTTAAGACAGTTTTATGAATAGATGAAACAATTTTCAAATCAAATTGTCAAATGTAAAACAAATCATTGTTACTCATGGAATGGCATTAAAATAAAATTTACAGCAAACCATGTAAGCTTCAATGATGTTGAGGAATGTTCAAGGGTATATAACAATTGGTAAGATTGAAATACTCAAGCCGTGTCATTTGACATCACATTATCCCCTCCTACACATTGAAGAGTTTTAAAAGTTTCACTAATAATTTTCAGCTTTTTAACCTCCTCACTATAATCCCTGACAGAATTGAAGCTCTGGGTAAAATTTTGGTATTTGAGAATTTCAAAAACAATATGTTAATGTAATAATTTCTATTAGACAAAGAATTTAGGTTTCATCATTCAATAAAATTTTTTTTTTTTTGCTCTTTCATTTACAAAATATTTTATTGACAGGTTTTAAGGAAGTCATTAAACACACAAACAAAAAAATGGGATTAAAACTGAAACAAACACGTGACTAGTAGTTTGTTGATAATTAATATGTTAATATTTTTAAATAAATGATATTTAAATTGTGAATCCTGATTGGTCTTATTAATTGTATTGACTTAAATCATAAAATAAACCACAGCTGGTACTAAAATATTTTTTGTAACACTATTTTTCACCATTTCAGTTACTTTCAATTAACTAAGAAGATGAATGATGTCATGTCTTGTTAAAATATATTTAAAATATTTGATCAATGTGATGAGCGTCTAAGATAAAACTATAACTTTAAAATATGACAAGATGATATAAAACTATAACTTTAAAATATGACAAGATGATATAAAACTATAACTTTAAAATATGACAAGATGATATAAAACTATAACTTAAAAATATGACAAGATGATGCACCACTTCTTGTTTGCTGTGGAGTCATGCTGGTGGAATGTCTACCCAACATTTAAAAAAGAATTTCTTATTGACCTCAAACCTGTGACATTTTGATCACATCAATCATAAACCTATTTCATTGTGTCTTATTTTTTAGTCTAAATAATTAGCCTATACACTATATAACATTATGCCTTGTTACTCAATAAATCAGTGGCTATCATTAGCCTTTACACTATACATACATTATGCCTTGTTACTGAATAAATCAGTGGCTATCATTAGCCTATACACTATACATACATTATGCCTTGTTACTCAATAAATCAGTGGCTATCATTAGCCTATACACTATACATACATTATGCCTTGTTACTGAATAAATCAGTGGCTATCATTAGCCTATACACTATACATACATTATGCCTTGTTACTGAATAAACCAGTGGCTTTCAAACAGGCTTTAGATACAACACATTATCATTACTCTATGAAATGAGTTGCAACAGTACATTAATGTACATGTTTTTTTACAATGCATGAGGGGACTAGCAATAGAAATTTTCCTCATTTCTTACAAGATCACTAGTCCCAGTAGGGCACTTATGCAAAGAAAACAAAAGACCCTCCTACTCGTAACATCTAAACAGGACAATGTTTGTGTTTGTTGTTAAGATGCCAAGTAAGGGCATTCGGGCATTTGTATAAGAGGCAACAAGATCACTTTTCTCATGATTTAAAACGTTTTTGTTAAAAAGTTTAAGTCAACAAATCCACTGTTAAAATTTTTAAGCATTTGGTTTATGTATTTTTAGTTTTAAAAACAGCAATTCAGTGATAAGGCTAATTAAACTGTGTAACAATAGCACATCTCAGAAGTTTCCTTACACATAGTTACCTCAAAGCACACCAAATTTATAATAAACAAATTATTATATTATAGAAGACAAAAGTAAAAAATAGATCAATCTGTATAGTATAAACACAAATATACTATGAAGTAAAGAGAAAAAAAATGATAAAAGTTTAATCACAGATCAAAATGTATAATTGATTTTAAATATAACAACATATGAATAATTTATTTTTTAAAATTAATTTTCACCATAAAAGCTACAGAGGCTATAGTTGTTAGTCATCTGTAAAAACTTATTTATATTTGATCTTCTCTAACTAGTGGGAAAATAAGACTAAAACTAAGGTGAGTTTTACCAACTAAACTCGTTTTAATCTGATCATCTGTGAGTATGAGACAAAACTTTAACAATGTATAATTTCACATTGATATAATCATAATTGCAAAAAATAAAATATTATGGCTTTTATGAAAGATGGAATTCTAAGTATTGTTAGGCTTTTATGCCAAATACTTTAACAAATATAAACAAATTGGCATTATTTATACATTAAAAATCAATAATATGGTAAAATTTGGTATTTCATATTCAGCAGCAACAAATTGTAGATAAATACTTTAAAAATGTGCTCCTTACCTGTATAAAGATATCAAATAAATATAAATTCTTACAAGCAGCCAAGATATACATCAACAAATAAACAAATTCTTACAAGCAGCCAAGATATACATCAAAAAATAATAAGGCTTAATTTCTTTCAAGAAGAATTCTGGTGTTGATTTTCAGCAGTTATAGTTATAGCATAATGTCAACAAAAAATGAGCATTTTCATTGAATATTTAAATACACACTCAAAACCTTTCAAATCATTTTAGTGTAAAATATGGACAATCCAAAAGTGCATTAAGATTAGAGATGGAATTACTTGGGAAAAACTGAAATTTTTAAAATTCGCACAAAGTTCATTGGGATGTTTTCGTGTTTTAACTACAAAGAAATGTGATTAATATTCTAATAGTTGGGCCATATCAAAGAGAGCTACAATACCAACCAAGTTTATTAAGCACCATATTTACGATACAAGACAATGCTTATGAAGTATTTTGTATAATCAATTAATCTCATCTTCTCAGCAATATAAATAATATGATTATCCATAATGACAAACCATTAAATTAGTCCCTTATTCTTATAAAGGAATACACATAAAATTGACTGAATTTAAAAGACCTCAGCAGTTTATATAAGAAATATGAAAATAAAATTAATGGTCACTTCTTTAATTTTGATCAAATAAATAATCTTGTTTAAGTGAGTTGTCTCTAGGCACAGCTGCCATTAGTTTTTAACAAGAACTCTAAAATACTGGAATCTCATCAAGGATAATAGAAAGACAAAAACCTGGGGAAAAAATCAATTTTAATGATAGTTAATACTTCAACTTTATTGCTCTTACACAAGTTAATAACAATCATTTTAGTAAGTAAATGCATTTGAAAATTGAATGCAAGCTTTTCTCCTTCAACTCAAATGTATAAGTTTAGATAAACCTTTAACTCTTTCCCTGCCAGGGAGTTTCGGGGGTTTCTTACACGTTCGTGCCAGACCATTTTTTTAGTTTGGTAATTTTTTAAGGGTGACCTTAACTATCGTACAATGTTTAATAAATGTCTAAAGCAACATTGGTGTATCTTATATCAAAAGAAAGGAAATTGAATAGAGAATTCAATTATGTAGAAGAAAAGAAAATATTACCAAACCAAAAATAATTTTCACTATAAGATTTTGTGATAAATTTTTGTGTCTTAAATTTTCTTTGTAAAAAATCTGAACTTACCAAACTAAAAGAAAGTCTGCATAGCTGTAATCCTTTTCTCCTTTAATTATCACAATGTAAATTCCATTTATGAAATAAATGCTTTTTAAATTTTGAAAATATCCCATGTAGTTTTAAAGTTATGACATTTTTTGTATTGATGATAACCATGGCAGAAAACCTTTTCCTATTATTTCCTTATATAGAAACCGAACTGTCACCACTGCTCTTTTTCCATATAATGCCGTATCATACGGATGAAAATCTTAACTAAATCCTAAAACTAATGTTTTATTATTGTTTTAAAATGTTTCTGCATCAATAATTCACATTTAAATTTAATAAGATAGCAATAAATACTAAAATAAATCACTAAGTTCGTTGAGTAGGCGTGGCCATATCTTTGTTTACAAAAATAAATCGAAACAAGCTGCTAATTTTAACACTACTGAATGTAAACACATGCTATTTCTAAACAGAAAGGAAGTAGAAAAGAGTTACCTCTCATTTTAAAACTTAAAAAGTCTAATGGGACACTCTAAGCAACGAAATAAATTCAAAAACTCAAATCGCCTATATATCGACGATTGGCACAAACGTGACCAGGCGAGATCGCCTATATATCGACGATTGGCAGGGAAAGAGTTAAAAAAAAAGTATCATTTTTTCTACATAAAAGCTACTAACTAAAACTAATCAAGTTCTGGAACTCACCACCACAGAGAGACATCTTGTGAGTGATCCTCCATAAAAACATTCATGTCAGGTGGGGGACTGCCAATATCAACCAAGACTCTAGTGAACAATGGTGTTGCTTCTAACTTTAACACTGTGTAGTTCATGCCTACTGGATCATTTAACCCATCTGTTTGCCATCGTCTCCTCCAGCCAAAAAACATGCCATTCCTACCATATACAAACAGGATTTTTCTCTAAAACATGCACAGCCATCACAACACGCCCATCAAAACACAACTATCAAAACATAGTAACTTAAATAGTCATAGAAAGTAAATAAACTTTTTAGTAGTCCTTTAAAACTGATTATTGAATTCGTTGTATGTCATTGTAGTCCTTTAAAACTGATTATCAAATTTGTTGTATGTCATTGTATCAATCTGAAAACTACAGATCTCACCCTGATGATGATCTGGAATTTTTCTTATGTGGTACCATCTGGTATCTACCGATGGACTCCGGAGGCCGAGTGAGTAGCAAGCCTGACTCCGTGATTCTGAATACAATACAATGAACCCCACAGTGAAAACAGAATATGTATGAAAGATAAAAAAAATTGAAATTAATTTTTAAAAGAACTGTTTTGCAACATGAAAAAAGATATGTGAATATATACTGCAGAAATCAGTTGTCATGCTGTCCTAATATAAGAACCAAATTGTTAGGAGTTGATAAAAAAATTTCTTAACTTGTAAAATATTTGTAGTGCTTACCTGGCAGAGAAGTCATCGTCCTCGTTCCCCCAACCCCAATAAGAGTTGGCAAAACCATTAATGCGCTGAAAATTCTGGCTGTTTATAGCAATCACTCCACCAGCATAGTTATAGTATTTCAAACTGAAAAAAAGAAGAATGAAGAAATTAATTATAAGTAACACAATCATTGAGGTATCAAAGAAAAAGATTTTTGCACAAAATAACACTTCAACTTCAATAGTTATTGAGGCACACAAAAAAACAACAATCCAAAATCAATTTCATTAAATAAAATTGGCTTTGATTTCTTAAGTGATTGTAAATTGCAAAGCTTCTTTATAACATAGTTCAAGAACATTGATTTTACTTTGCTTAATCCATTATACATTTATTTTAGAGCTGTTATCTATTAATTTAAATTTAATCATTAACTTTTGAAAAATTACCGAATAATTAATCGATAATTTTGATTAAGCTAAAATAAGATGTGTGACGTCATTAAACTAAAAATTTCAAGGGAAGTAACAAAAACAGGCAATTAAAATATTTTAAATTTAAATATAAGAGCTTATTTTAAAGTTTACACTTATAAAATCTTTTTTTTTTTTTTTAAATGGAGAAGTTTGTGTGTAATTAATCATTTATTAATAAATCCGAAAAATTATTTAAAACAACCTCTTCAATTTAATCACTATTTTATCGGTTAAAATAACTTTAATAGATAAAACTTTTTACCGATTAATTGAGAAATTAAACGTTAATTTCCGCAGCCCTAATTTATTTATTTTTAAAATTGATTTCTCCTCTCAGCATAAAACAATAAATTATATCTGCTTTATTACTAGCCAGAATTGCCTCTTTTAACTTTAATCAAAATGAAATAGATCACTTTTTATTACTAGCCAGAATTGCCTCCTTTAACTTTAATCAAAATGAAATAGATCACTTTTTATTACTTTTCTGAAAATCTCTCCACAAGATATAAAAGATTGTGTCTTACTGATATCTCAGATCATCTGTAGCTGTCTCCAAGTGTCTTCCGTGTCCATCACACAGATAAAGATTTCTGTCATCTTCGGGGAGTAGGTCTACGTCATGAAAGATCATGCAGTCAAAATTGCTTTGTTTAACAGCCTCGATGTAGCCAACATTGAACAATTTACCTCGGTTAAACTGGCCAGTGCCTGCCTTAACGGAGAAATTAAACATCTCAACATTGGTGAGAAACATTAACATCTGCTATAAAAGAGTGTGTGTTTTGTTGTTTCTTTAAGTATTTCCACATTGATTTTTAAGATGAATTAAATTCATTAAAGATAGTTACTAAGCATTTTAAAATGTTACCGAGCAATTTGTTATATAAAGTTCAAATTATTTATATTTCAAAGGCACAGACATTCTACATGGTTACTACATTTTTTTCAAAAGAAAATCTACATTTTTCTAACAGAAAAACAGTATTTATGACAAAACAAACATTTTGCAAAATTTTTATAAGTTTTTTTTTTTGGTCACACTAGGGGAGTCTTTAAAAAACCTATTAAAACAAGGAATCACTACAATGCCCTTCACAGCAAAAAAATGAAGAAGAAAAACAACTTTAAATTGATAACAGCTTTGTTGTGTAATCCAAGTGAACATCAATCTAAAGTAATAGAGCAACCAGACAATAGGTTTTTAATGTAGTGTGAGGAGACAAGTGTCTAGGTGTGACATAAGGCGCAACAATCTGAAAGTAATAGAGCAACCAGACAGTGAGTTTTAGTGTAGCGTGACATCGGACACAACAATCTGAAAGTAATAGAGCAACCAGGCAGTAGGTTTTTAGTGTAGTGTGACATCGGACACAACAATCTGAAAGTAATAAGAGCAACCAGGCAAAATTTTAAAATACAATTATTCTCTATGTTGAATCTGGAGTGTGTGTTTGTACAGGACTGACTTGAGGTCATAGGAGATCTTTCACACCCTTATTGTTACTTCTATCAAAATATCAAGGCATAGAACATAGTTTGCCCTTTATAACTGTCCAAATATGTTAGGAATTTTTTTCACACAGGCATCATTTAATCTCTCCAAAATACTTAATATATGCAAATGTTGTAGATACCTGAAGGGAACAATACTAAATGTGAAAGCTTTAATTCATGCCACTCTACCTGTTCAACCAGAAAAATTTGGCACCCTACCTATTCAACCAAAAATTTGATACCCCATCTGTTCAACCAAAAATTTGATACCCTACCTGTTCAACCAGAAAACTTTGATACCCTACCTATTCAACAAGAAAAATTTGGTTCCCTACTTGTTCAACAAGAAATATTTGATACCCTACCTGCTCAACTAGAAAAATTTGGTAGTCTATTTTCTGTGCCTGGAGCATGGGGTGAAGGCGCCGCAGTAAGATTCTTAAAGGATGTATTCTGTCTCTGTATGGTAGAACTATGGCCACTTTTTGCCAGGGCGTACAATCTGAAGGGGACCACTTGCCTCCCATCTTAACTTGGGGGTTTGAAGCAATGATGCTTTCCTCTGTTGGCTCATTGTATTTGTTAACATCCTGCACACCTGACAATGATTAGAATGTGTGTAAAAACAGACTTTTTAAAAAAATATTATTTTAAAAATATATATGTTATAATAAATAGAAGTATTTGGATTAAGGTTGTTGTCTGTAAAGGGTTAATATTAGTGTTTTACCCTGTGTTCATTTCTTGTGTCAAATCTTAAAACAATCATTAAATTTACATTTTAAATATAATCCCTGCAAGTTGACATCTGAAATATAATAAGCCATTTTAATATATGTATATTGTTATATACTGTTACTCCTTTCTTTAATTAAATCACAAGTTTGGTTAGGTTATTTTTAAAAAAAGAAGTAGTGAGTAGCAAATATTGAAAGCTGAACACAAGTGTCAAAGCACCTTTCAAAAGACACAGGCAAGTGCTGCTAGGTTTGTTACATTCTCTTGTTGGTTCTCAGAAAAATAAACCACTAACAGATGATTAATCTTTATTTTTTTAATAATGGTTAACTTGTCCTAAAAAGATAGCAGCCATAACAACCTTAATTTGGATTGATATTAGCAGTCATTCACAATACAATTATATATCATGATTAGTATGCAAATAAAAAAACTTGTGGGTGATTTTCATTTATGTAATTTAATTGATTTTAAATTTAACTTTTATAAGTTGTATTCCCCGTTTTTTTTTTGAATTTTTTGTTGTTGTTTTTTGTGTGGTATTTATTAAATTTGTAATGAGCACATTTTATGGTGAAATGACAAGTCAAAAATCTATTCAATAATTTAAAAACAATAATTTTACCAAGTTTGTCAAAGTCCAGTTGACAATCTCCTGGTAGTGAGCCTTGAATGTTGGATTCATCCATGAGACTGCTAGGGGAGGTCACCACACAGTGATTACAGTAGTTAAATAAGGCAAATGCCACTAAAAACAAATAAATTGCTGCTGCTAGCTGGAGGAGACAGATTTTTACTCTGCCCCCACAACAAAGAATCCTCAACATTTTATGTGTTGCTTTGATAGTTGAGTTATATACCAACTGAAAATTGACAGAAAAAAAGGTTAAAAATAGTTGACTTACTTAAAAGTTATTTCTTAAGGTAGCATTAATATTTTGTTGTTTCACTGATGTCTATTTGAAAATAAATTGTTAAAAATCAAAATAATGCTCCTGTTATTTGAATGGTTTTTCATTTAAGAATGTGATTTTTCATTTCCAACATAAGTATAAGTAGATTAAGTGCCATTTAAACAAAACATGTTTCTATGGACTATGACTATGGGGTCATTGGGGCAGTGATTGTGAACCTATGGCACATGACTAAAATTTTACTTCCTAAATCAAAGAGCTAAGCCAAACCCCCATATTCATTTTTTTATTAATTTTTTTATATTTATAGAAGCTTGGCGCTTAGAAAATGCCTTAAAGTAGCAATTAATAAGACTTACAAAATAGTGCTATAACTTAACAGCTAAAACTAAAACACGACATTAATGACATTAACATGACATAATAATAAAATAATGCATTTCATAAATTATATTCCCAAGTCCTAAGTTCTCATGACCATGACCATGAGAAAATTAAATTTTGCTGTGAAATAATGTTGACTTATTGTAGAGTAGAAACTGCAGGATTATAATTATTGTATTTCTAATACTATAAATATAACTATAGTCTATAGTCAACAGTTAATATTCATTGTCAATAGTTTAAGTACTAACCAAGTACTAAGTCTAAGTATGTAAAAATACTAGTACTAGTACTTACTAACTTGGCTAAAGTAACCTACTTTAAATTACATAGCTAGCCTAGCCTAATAATAAAATAACTAGTAAATTAATTAGGGGGTGGGGGACATATGGCGGATTAAGGGGGGGCTGAGCGGGCTAAAGCCAGGGGCCCCCGAGGGTTTTGGGGCCCCCAAACTTTTTATAAATTATAATAAAAGTGTACAAATGTTTGCACAAAGCCTTGAAAATATAATAAATTTATAAATATTATCCATACAACTGATCGTATTCAGTCTTAATAATTGATAAAAACGTGATTTAATTGGCTCACTTAGAAAACATAGTATAAAATATAGTTTATATTTTTAAAATTTCTCTTTCTAGGCAAGCTCCGCTGGCCGTGGCCGTGTGGAGAGAGCACTGGCGCGTGATGCAACCGGTGTTGGGTTCGATTCCCAGTCAGTAGTGGAAAGTTAGATTTTTCTTTTCACACCCAATTGTAACATACCGTAAACACTTTAAACAGTTATTACTTCGTGTTCGTTTATAGTTTTTTCATTATTAATATTTAGTTACCGTCATATGTTAGCTGGGTAAAAACCTATATCTCCGACCGGGCCGACCTTATCGGCGGCCATCTTGTTGCTGTGGCACGTCACCGGCCCGGAAAAATAGTGCGAGCCCCGTGAATTTTCCGAAAATTCTAAAGCTATACCTAACCCAAACCCTAAAATTAAAATAACAACTATCCTTCATAGCAACGGGAAGAGACGCGACGCTCCGGTCGGAGATATAGGTTTTAGCCGTTAGCTGTTAACAATCATTTTATTTTAGGGGACGCTGGCTGGATAGGGCCCCTGTTTGATTGCAGCCGGGGCCCCGTGCAGTCTTAATCCGCCCCTGGGGACATTAATACTATTAATAGTAATAGTCTTTACGAGGCTATAGGGGAAAAGGCACATTATAACTAATTAAGAAATGGCAAGGCAATTTTATTTCAATAACTTTAATTAACTGTGTTCTTTTAATTTGTAATTTCTACCCTTTCAATGACAATGTAGGATTGAAGTTCTAGTTTGAGCAGAGTTCCAAAAGTTCCATTGTTTATATTGTATTTCGATCGTGACAAGGCCAGGTACCACTAACAAAAATGCTAAATTAAATTCTAATGGCAAATTAATTAAGTTAACTCCGCTTTTACCAAAATAATAATTTTCTTTTATCTTTTTTAAACTGGCTTTTATGTGTTTTTTACAATTATAATGAATATTATTGAAAAATTTTGCGATTTCTTTTTCTTATAAATTTACAATTAAAATTACACAGAAGAATGAGTAAAATTGTAGTTCAGGTGCGGGTGTGTAAACTATATGTCCTGACAAATTATGGCATAAACTTTATTATATTTTTACCACGTTTATATTAGTTTGCCGTCTTGTCTGGATTTCCGGGGCAAAAATTGAATTCCTTATTTGAACCACTTCTGATCTGGATGTTTTGATGAAATTTTGCATGCATACTTGATTCACATGACAATTTAATATTTCATTAATTATAGTACTCAATTCTACTTAAATGAAAACTAAAAAGTATAAAATAAAAATATTTAAAAACAAGTTTTAAAGATACCACGTTTTGTGAACTAAAAAGAAGAAAATAAACTAAAAACGTGGGGCGCATTCGGCTGAAATTAAATGAAGTATCATATATAGACTGTGGAGGAATTTGAAACTGAAAAGTTTAATGTAAAAGCATTAATAGACCAAATTTCAGCCGAATGCGCCCCACGTTTTTAGTTTATTTTCTTCTTTTTAGTTCACAAAACGTGGTATCTTTAAAACTTGTTTTTAAATATTTTTATTTTATAAAAATCACTTTCCCGGTGCATATATTGTTTCTATGAAAACTTTAATGATCTCGAACTTAACCCGTATAAAAGAAGGCTTATTCTTAATTAAATTAACTTTAGGGAGTAATGTCAACCTATAACTTATGACAGTGCTAAATCTTGAGATACAAAAATCATATGCCGGTGTCACAAAATAAAGTCTCCACAAATATAAAGTCTCTCTGGGAGGTTTATTATAAAAAGAAATTCGCCCCCGGAGCCTTTGTTTAAAATAAAAACTCCGGGGTTAAAATAAATACTGCCCTTATTTATTTAAAATGATAAATTAGTGTTTATTAACGTTTATGACAAACATTAAATTTTGTATTTAGTCTACATGCATTAGTGTATGATTATTTTGAGTTCTAAGGTGACTAAGGGGCAGTGCAACTACATGTACAAGTTATCAAGCAATAGCCTATAGCAGACTATAGACTATAGCTTAGGGACCATACTTATCCGTTATCCGTTACAGACGCTCCTTCTATACAGAAGATTATTTTATCGGAGTTTAAGATAAAATTATTTGACTGATTAATCTTCATATACACTTAAATTTTATGTGATTTAATAATACCTACTTTATATCAAAGTCAAGAGAATTCTGTAAACCATGCCATAGAACAGCTTCGGTAACATATCGTAAAAGCATAGTCGGCTTAACAATTAACTACTGACTGGGCCACGCAGTTGTCTGACCGACGCCACGCAACAGATTAGAATAATCACGCAGCAATTTTAGTAAAATTTTGCACCAAAAATGGATGTTATGCCTGTTATTTAACTTTGCAGGGCGGTGGTGGTCGAGTGGCAAGCGCGCTCGACTGTCGTTCCGATGGTCACGAGTTCGAATCCTAGGGCGTCCCCGAGTCCCACCCAGCTCCAAATGGGTGAAAAGCGGCGGGGTAATGCGTGGAACCCTTAGCATGTGAACGCTGCATCACTTGCAAAAAAAAAAACAAAAACAAAAACAAATACTGCTGCCTTGCAGATGGTCTTGGCTGACCAAAGGCTATGGAAGCGAATCCAGAAAATACAGCAGGCTGAAGTCGGAGACCACGGGCCAATTGGCGCAAAACTCGTGGCACGCAAAACTCAATATTCAATATTGAGAACGAAGAAGAAGAAGATTTAACTTTGCACACGAGTTGACGCCTGAGTTGATGTGTTTTTGTTTTTCTTTAACTTTGAACTCGGACCAATGCATTTTAGAGTAAATATTGATTGTGTTGTATGTTTTACCCGATGATGGGCTCCCTATTAAACGTTTTCTAACTTTACTAGAGATGGATAGCCACACAAGGGAATGTATTGCTAATAAGATGGTGCACAGCTACCTTATACAGATATAGATTTTATTAATTGTCTAGGCATGCTTTATGAAAATGTTGCTGATATGTCTAGCAGATACAAGGGTATGCAAGAAATAATTTTGAAGTTTAGCAAGTATGCTATGCAGGGCCGGCCTTAGGGCAAGGCGAACGAGGCAACCGCATTGTGCCCCGCGCTTTTCAGGGCCTCGCGCTTGGACTTTATTTTTTTTATCATTTATTTTAACTATACTATAACTATAACGCAATATTGTTTTAATAACAATGGTATCGAGAAAACTTTATATTTATTTTTTAAAGAATTAAATAACTTTCTTTAAATAGAGTATTAAAATAATTCAAAAAATATTTTCTCTAGAGGACAGAAGCATTTATTGATTTATGAGAACATTTAAATGTTAAAAAGACATGGTTTTGCTTTAACTTGCTATTTAAGGACCAATTGCGATTTAAAGACACCTTACCATCAACCAAATAGGCTTCTACATTTAGCAGATAATAACAAAATGTTTTGTTTTTGTTGCAAACATTTTGGCAACACTTTGTCTGCTTTTGGATATGGCGAAATTCATGACTGTACTGTAAAAATGACAGTGTGAAACTGTCTGATCATGAGAAATCACAGGGACATATGACAGTGTGAAACTTTCTGA
>MUZC01000833.1:130137-163133 GCA_002072015.1 Radix auricularia | reverse complement strand
GTCTGAGTGTTAGAATTGTCTGTAAGTAAAAGTTGACTTCTTATTACTGTTGTCTGTTCTGTATGTAAGAGTTGTTTAACTGAAAACGATGTTTTTGATATCCCTAGATAGAGTTTTCTGTTAGTTTGATAGAGTTGTAAATTAGTTTGATAGAGTTGTAAATTAGTTTTATTGAGGTGTATGTTAGTTTGATAGAGTTGTAAATTAGTTGAATAGAGATGTCTGCTAATTTGAAAGAGTTGTCTGTTAGTTTGATAGAGGTGTCTGTTAGTTTGATAGATTATCTGTTAGTTTGATAAAGTTGTAAATTAGTTTGATTAAGGTGTATGTTGATTTGATAGAGGTGTCTGCTAATTTGAAAGAGTTGTCTGTTAGTTTGATAGAAGTGTCTGTTAGTCTGTTAGTTTGATAGAGGTGTCTGTAAGTTTGATAGATTATCTGTTAGTTTGATAGAGTTGTAAATTAGTTTGATTGAGTTGTATGTTGGTTTGATAGAGGTGTCTGCTAATTTGAAAGAGTTTTCTGTTAATTTGATAGAGGTGTCTGTTAGTCTGTTAATTTGATATATGTGTCTGTTAGTTTGATATATGTGTCTGTTAGTTTGATATATGTGTCTTCTAGTTTTATTGATGTGTTTATATTTAATTATTAATGTCGTAATGTCAGTAAATTGTATGATACACATTTTATAATTCCTTTCAGCTTAGAAATCTAAATAATCTAATTAAATGCCCCGGGTGGCATTTTTCCAGGGGCGGCAATTCGTGGTCATTAATTAGTTTCTTAGAAAAACAATTATAAGTAAGTCGAAATTTTTATCAATATAAAAAAACCACCAAATAAATTATTAATAACTGAAATAAATAAAGTATCCTAAGGTAATTGAACTTTCCAAACGTCAAAACATCAAACTCCTAATTGGATATAACTTCTTCTGATACTAATGCTATTATATTGAAAAGAACTTAAGTAGTATGATAATGTAACACTAAAGTAGTGGTAGCTGAAACAATTCTTAAAATTTGACAGCCGCTCCTATTGTAACAGAAAAACTTAATGCACATGAAAAATGAGCCAGGCTCGGGGCGGCACATTGTGTGTAAAAGAGGAGGGGGTATCGGCTGATTCCTTGTTAATTAGTTTCTAAAATAAAAAGCGTTAAAATAAAGTTTATTAAAAGAAAATAAAAGCAAAGGAAAAAATACAAATAAAATAAAGAAACTATATTATATACGTGAACATATCAAATGTCAGAATTTCAACTCCCTTATGAAAGCTAAGTTTCTTATACTAATGTTATTGAAGGGGAAAAAAGAGGTCGGATTAGTGTACGAATATGAAAACATGGTTCTGGTATGGATACTTGATTCAAGTTACATTTTAACATAAATATGCTAATGAACGAAATTGTTGCCGTACTAACTTAAATAAACGAATGAAAGAAATTGTTGGTGTACTAACTTATATAAACTACTGAAAGAAATTGATGCCGTACTAACCTAGGTAAACTACTGAAAGATATTGTTGGCGTACTAACTTAAACAAACTAATGAAAGAAATTGTTGGCGTACTAACTTAAATAATCTACTGCAAGATATTGTTGCCGTTCTAACGTGGTTTATTCTATCAAAACATTTTTTGTTAAATTTTTTATTTCAGTGTCTTCTGATTTGAAGCATCAACAAAAATAATGAACAAAATAGCTTATATAATGATATTAAAACTTTGCACGCATAAATCCAAACGTATCCACCCAGAAACAACTGTTAAACATTTCCAAAGTTTTTGTAAAGTGTATATGATAAGGAATCGCATAAAAAGAATTGACTAAGAACAACACTAGGTTGTAAAAGGCAACAAATAAACAAAGTGCAGGCCGTGTTTCTTATAATTTTTGACATTATTTAATACTGGCACAGAGAAGACAATACAGTTGCAAATAGAGGAAATATTCCGGAATCAATTCATTTGCTTGTAATGCGTGATCAAGCACTCCCAGAACATTGTATGAATACAAGGTTTTAAAACAGGAGCATCTAAAACTAAAACTGTGCTCATAAGCCATTTTAAGAGATAGACTATAGATCGCGAATAACCTTTCTTTTTCTGGAAAAAGAAACCCAATATTATTTTATTGTATTCGATAGCTATTTAAATTATTCTTTTTCAGGAACAAGATACCCAAAATTATTTTCTTGTATTCGATAGCTATTTAAATTATTCTTTTTCAGGAACAAGATACCCTATATTATTTTTATTGTATTTGAGATATTCATATATTTTACATCACAAAACAAGCCCAGTTGTGAAACGATTGTAAATAAAGAAGTAGACATTGGTGAATCCTTAAAATATTTCATTAAATTAAATTTTAACCTGCTTACATTTCAGAAATTTCTAGAAGATCACGACTTGTTGACTGATAGCAGTCACCTGTACTCTAGGAGATCATGACTTGTTGACAGATAGCAGTCACCTCTACTCTAGGAGATCATGACTTGTTGACTGATAGCAGTCAACTCTACTCTAGAAGATTATGACTTGTTGACTGATAGCAGTCAACTCCACTATAGGACATCATGACTTGATGACTGATAGCAGTCACCTCTACTCTAGGAGATCATGACTTGTTGACTGATAGCAGTCACCTGTACTCTAGGAGATCAAAACTTGTTGACTGATAGCAGTCACCTGTACTCTAGGAGATCATGACCTGTTGACTGATAGCAGTCACCTGTACTCTATGAGATCATGACTTGTTGACTGATAGCAGTCACCTCTACTCTAGGAGATCATGACTTGTTGACTGATAGCAGTCACCTCTACTCTAGGAGATCATGACTTGTTGACTGATAGCAGTCAACTCTACTCAAGAAGATCATGACTTGTTGACTGATAGCAGTCACCTGTACTCTAGGAGATCATGACTTGTTGACTGATAGCAGTCACCTGTACTCTAGGAGATCATGACTTGTTGACTGATAGCAGTCAACTCCACTCTAGGAGATCATGACTTGATGACTGATAGCCGTCACCTCTACTCTAGGAGATCATGACTTGTTGACTGATAGCAGTCACCTGTACTCTAGGAGATCATGACCTGTTGACTGATAGCAGTCACCTGTACTCTAGGAGATCATGACTTGTTGACTAATAGCAGTCACCTCTACTCTAGGAGATCATAACTTGTTGACTGATAGCAGTCACCTCTACTCTAGAAGATCATGACTTGTTGACTGATAGCAGTCACCTCTACTCTAGGAGATCATGACTTGTTAACTGATAGCAGTCACTCCTACTCTAGGAGATCATGACTTGTTGACTGATAGCAGTCACCTCTACTCTAGGAGATCATGACTTGTTGACTGATAGCACTCACCTCTACTCTAGAAGATCATGACTTGTTGACTGATAGCAGTCATCTCTAGTCTTTAACATTTGTTCCAAAAGGTAGTTCACAAACCATTAGTTGGGATGTCCTCAGTGGTCAGGGAAAATGTCCTCAATGGTCAGGGAAGATGTCCTAGTAGGTCAGGGAAGATGTCTTTTGTGGTCAGGGAAGATGTCCTTGGTGGTAAGGGAAGATGTCCTTAGTTGTCAGGGAAGATGTCTTTGGTGGTCAGGGAAGATGTCCTCAGTTGTCAAGGAAGATGTCCTTGGTGGTCAGGGAAGATGTCTTTAGTGGTCAAGGAAGATGTCCTTGGTGGTTTGGGAAGATGTCCTCAGTGGTCAGGGAAGATGTCCTTAGTGGTAAGGGAAGATGTCCTTAGTGGTCAAGGAAGATGTCCTTGGTGGTCAGGGAAGATGTCTTTAGTGGTCAAGGAAGACGACCTTGGTGGTTTGGGAAGATGTCCTCAGTGGTCTGGGAAGATGTCCTCGGTGGTCAGTGAAAATGTCCTCGTTGGTCAGGGAAGATGTCCTTGGTGGTCAGGGAAGATGTCCTTGGTGGTCAGGGAAGATGTCCTTAGTGGGTCAGAGAGGGGGGTTTGGAGGTACACAGAGACCGGCCGTTGTAACGAGGTCTTTGTCTGGATTATAGTGCACAGGGTGAGAGATATATAGAGGTACATAGGCTACATGTATGTGTATGGTAAGGTAATGACCAACAGTGTCATCCACGACAATAAAGAGTATATAAGGGCAGTGTTATGTGGCACTAGGTAAGGGCAGTGTTATGTGACACCAATTAAGGGCAGTGTTATGTGGCACCAGCTAAGGGCAGTGTTATGTGACACCAGGTAAGGGCAGTGTTATATGACACCAATTAAGGGCAGTGTTATGTGACACCAGGTAAGGGAAGTCTTATGTGGCACCAGGTAAGGGCAGTGTTATGTGACACCAGGTAAGGGCAGTGTTATGTAGCACCAATTAAGGGCAGTGGTATGTGACACCAGGTAAGGGCAGTGTTATGTGACACCAGGTAAGGGCAGTGTTATGTGACACCAAATAAGGGCAGTGTTATGTAACACCAGGTAAGGGCAGTGTTATGTGACACCAATTAAGGGCAGTGTTATGTGACACCAGGTAAGGGCAGTGTTATGTGACACCAGGTAAGGACAGTGTTATGTGGCACCAGGTAAGGGCAGTGTTATGTGACACCAGGTAAGGGCAGTGTTATGTGACACCAATTAAGGGCAGTGTTATGTGACACCAGGTTAGGGCAGTGTTATGTGACACCAGGTAAGGGCAGTGTTATGTGACACCAGGTTAGGGCAGTGTTATGTGGCGGCAGGTAAGGGCAGTGGTATGTGGCACTGACCAGCAGGTTGTGCAGGTTAGGGCAGTGTTATGTGACACCAGGTTAGGGCAGTGTTATGTGACACCAGGTAAGGGCAGTGTTATGTGACACCAGGTTAGGGCAGTGTTATGTGGCGGCAGGTAAGGGCAGTGGTATGTGGCACTGACCAGCAGGTTGTCCAGGTTAGGACAGTGTTATGTGGCACTGACGAGCAGGTTAAGCAGGATGTCCAGGTTAGGGCAGTGTTATGTGGCACTGACCAGCCGATGTAGCAGGTTGTCCAGGTTAATGCCTTTAGGGACTAAGTCTCAGGCAAAAAGATAATGTAGAAGAAAAAGAAGCTGAAGTATAAACATAATATGTGACGTATTAAATATCCACTCTTTTAGACTACAAATGAACGTTTATTATACAGTATTTATGAACTATAAATTAGTAATTTTAATAAGTATTTTATAAACAAGGAATTGAACTGAGGTTTTATCTGATGTAGGATAATCCACACATTTCATTGACATTGTATCCCTATTTATAGGGATCGAGATCAAGTGAAATAGCACATGAATAAAATTGACTGGTTGTCTGTTCAACTATTAGTAATACAAACGTACATTACTAAAACAGTAAATTAAGCTATCATGCTAAATAAAAAATATACATTTTATTGTTTGCATTAAACTACAGATAAATCCTATTTTAAAATCTAATTTGCACCTAGTATTTTATATTCTTACACAATTTTTCTTCTTCGTTAATGCAAAGAACCACGACACACAAGTCATTAACATTAAGAGTCTTTAAAATATAAATAACATACATAAAGAAGCATATTTACATGTATCGCTAAAAGTAATCGTTCAAAATTAGTTTGTATTGTAAAAATTGAATTTTATTTTCAAAACAAAAGCACCGGTGCTTGGTGGTGCATCGCTAATGTGACACACTTTCCATTACCATCATTTTGTAACAAAGAAAGTAAATTGAAATAAACCTAAAAAGCTTAGTCTATTACATTGATGACATTATCTGTACTAGATTGTGCCAGGCGCCGTGGCGCCTGCGGCGCCCCCGTTTTTTGGGCGCCTACGGCGCCAACCTTTTTTTAAAAGACCAACTAACTTGTCCTTTTTTGATAGATTGTGCCGGGCGCCGTGGCGCCTGCGGCGCCCCCTTTTTTTTAAAGACCAACTAACTTGTCCTTTTTTGATAAATACGAATTATTAAACTTTATGAAATGTACGCAAAGTATTTATTTAATAATAATAATAGGGGTTGTATTTTGCGCACCGTATTTTGCGCACCGATGCACACCAAACAATGACGTCATCCTATTAAATATTTTTACAGTGCTCATCAAAACACGATTTTTCAACTAAACTAACTGCTGTAGACTGTGGTACATCTCTTGAGCGTTACGTTACAAACATACCCACACCACTGGGCTATTATATATATAATTAAACTAAGAATCAAATCAATTTAACCCATTTATTATGATACGCACCAATGTGATGAGTTTTTTTATAGAGTAGTAAAAAGTGAGTGTGTGAATCAATAATGAGAAAATATATAACAAGCTCCCCTTTAAAATCAAACCCTTTTATCTCACATCAGACGTTAGTAATATCATAACTTGGGCTGGGCTGTGGGGCGTATTTCCTGTGTGTAAAAAAAAATTGACGTCCGCCTTGATACTCTAGAATAGAGGTGACTGCTATCAGTCAACAAGTCAAGATCTCCTAGAAAAGAGGTGACTGCTATCAGTCAACAAGTCATGATCTCCTAGAGTAGAGGTGACTGCTATCAGTCAACAAGTCATGATCTCCTAGAGTAGAGGTGACTGCTATCAGTCAACAAGTCTTAATCTCCTAGAGTAGAGGTGACTGCTATCAGTCAACAATTCATGATCACCTAGAATAGAGGTGACTGCTATCAGTCAACAAGTCAAGATCTCCTAGAAAAGAGGTGACTGCTATCAGTCAAGTCATGATCTCCTAGAGTAGAGGTGACTGCTATCAGTCAACAAGTCATGATCTCCTAGAGTAGAGGTGAATGCTATCAGTCAACAAGTCATGATGTCCTAGAGTAGATGTGACTGCTATCAGTCAACAAGTCATGATCTCCTAGAGTAGAGGTGACTGCTATCAGTCAAGTCAAGATCTCCTAGAAAAGAGGTGACTGCTATCAGACAAGTCATGATCTCCTAGAGTAGAGGTGACTGCTATCAGTCAACAAGTCATGATCTCCTAGAGTAGAGGTGACTGCTATCATTCAATAAAGCACACGGCAGAGGCGGATAATTAAATTTTAATAAACGAATATCTCAAAGAAAATTAATTGCATTTAATATGCTAAAATGGAAACTGTACTGCGAAGAATCTGGACCGTGATGTAACGGTACAACCAGTTGCAGGAAACGAGAGTTCTATAAATTCTAAAAAGATTTGGGAAGGATTTAGGATTTGGGTTACGTATAGCCTTAGAATATTCGGAAAATTGAAGGTTTTAGGTTAGGGCTAGTGTTGCTAATAAAATAAAATGTTGTAAGCTAAGTCGTACCAATGTTACATTTAATCAGCTCGGTTGCGCAGATATTTGACTGACGTCACGCAGGAGTTTTGAATTACCACGCAAAAATGGACGTTATGAAACTTTGCACACGTGTTGCTTTTTGTTGTTTTTTTAATTTTGCCCACGAACCAACGAAGCTTAGATATAGATGGAAGATTGCATGGAAGACAAACGATTTCTCTCTATGGACACAAAAACCTTTATCTACATTTTGAACAGTCTTGTCAGGCAAAAGTTTAAAACGAAATGTTCGTTTAATTTGTGAGGATATTAGTTTATATTTCTAGCCTGATATATTATACAATTTTACTTACAATACATGTATAAGCTGTGGATCGAATAATCATTGTTAAAAAACATTGTTAATCGTAAAAAAATAACGATAAATCGAGAAATTAATGGTAATTTTCATAGCTCTAAAAATATATTAACAAAAATAAATATTGTTGGCCCTTGGTCACAAAAAAATTGAAATTAGGAGTTCAATACTTAAATAAGGGATATCGAATTTGTATATACCACGTGGTACTTTAAAAAGGGCTATTGAATTTGTATATACCAAATCAGGGGCGGATAAGACTGCACGGGGTCCCGGCTACAATCAAACGGGGGCCCTATCCAGCCAGCATCCTTAAAATAAAATGATTGTTAACAGCTAATATAAGACTGTAACTAAATATTAATAAATTTAAAAAAACGAACACAAAGAAATAACTGTTTGATGTGTGTGGCGAGAAAGATGTTGATATATTTTTGACAAGTTGTCTAGGGGTATATTATTTAATTTATTCTCTCTCTGCCTACACGAGCATACATTAGTGATCTCTCACAATACGATGATCAACAAACAATTAGGTGAAATTGTAATAATAATTTATTTTACAATATTTACAAAGGGCGGAAACAAGTTCCGTTACTGGCAAATATCATCATAAGGCTTGTGCCAATCAATATCTCAATTATAGGGTTATACTTATATTTCATAAGGATGACTGCCCCGCTCTGTGACGGTTGGTTCTGCAATCTGTCCTATGGGCTGCTTCACCTGTGGCTCCAGGTGACTCCGGTAATCACAGCTGGTGTGAACCACCGGTTCCAACCACTCTGAGGTGTAAGCAACCTGAGTGGTTAGCTTCAGCGTTACACTTGGGAGTACGCTGGTGATGATGACTGGTCCTCCTCTGGTCCTGTCGATCAGTGCAGGGTGAGGTAGGGGTTGGATGCAGGTCGCTTGGATAGCGGTGAGTCCAGCTCCTGGTCCAATCGTTGGCTGTGGTTCGGATGCAAGTCGCGTGGATAGCGGTGAGTCCAGCTCCTGATCCGGGTGTTACGACGCTTCTTTAGGACGGTTGCTGCCTGGAGTTCATGTTATCTCTCAGCGCAGTCGGGTGCCTAAAAGCCAGACTGAGATAGAAATTATATATATGAGGATGGTTTCTATGCTCGTCTGTTTTGATCCACCTTTGGGCAGCCGAGCCTTCAGAGCCAGGGGCCAAACGGTGGTCAAATACATTTTTATGAATACATTGTCATCAATACATATATATATAAATATATATCATAAATTGGGAATAAAATTCCAGTATCATTGTGTAATAGGATGGTGGAATAAGCACAATGATACAATTGGTTACACCAATATAAATCTATCCATCTGCCTGATGGTTAATTAATATAATACCGAAATGAAATTTCATCCTGTGAGTGGATGGTAGAATAAATATAATGCGATTATTATTATTGGTTACACCAATATAATTAAGGCCATCTGCCTGACGGCTATTTAATATGTTCTATAATCTAATACGGAATAATAATACATTTCCATCATGTGAATGAAATAAATATAATTACAGTTATATTAAAGTTAATAATAGTATTAGTTATACTAACACAATTCAATCCATCTATCGGATGGTTCACGTGTTATCATATTTATTTAAGAAATGGGATACATGTAACCCGGCGTGCGAACAGCCGGCTTATGGCTAATTGGGTCAACACGTCTACAGTTTCAACATGACATTGTACGAATCTTAATATTTACATATCGGTGTGAAATATGCTCACAAATACCAGGGGAATAAGTTAGAGTTACAACTTACATAGATTCTGGTAATGATAATAAGCGTCGGCGTTTCTTGCTCAAATGGATGGTAAGCGATTTGGTCCAGTGGGTTGAACAATCAAATCGATAAGCTTACTGATCGTCTGAGCGGAAGAAAAGACCGGTGCTTCTAATTGCCGAGTTTATATATCATAGGGGACAGCCTCATTTCCAGGAAGTTCATTGCATATCTAATTATTAACCTCTGCTCCTTGACCTCTTGGAGAGTTATTGCCCTTTTGTTTTGATTCATTCTGGTGCAAATAACAGTGGCTTACAGAATTTCGCCACAATGTGTTCGCTGTATTTATAATTGAGTGTGAAACGAAAAAAAATATTTACCCTCCATGGGAATGGAACCCGACACGGGTAGCACCAAGAGCCTGTACTATCTCCACACAGCCATCGGAACTTCTCAAAAATTGGAAATTTAAAAAATTAAATTATATTTTATATCATGCTAAGTGAATCTATTAAGGTTTTTCAATTATTAAGTACAATCAATACAGTCATGTCTGAACGCGAAAAGTTGTATTGAAAGTATTTATTATTTATTATATTTTCAAGGGTTCGTGCAAACATTTGTAAACTTTTATTGTAAAATATAAAAAGTTTGGGGGCCCCATACCGTCGGGGGCCCCTGGCTTTAGCCCGTTCAACCCCCCTTAATCCGCCATAATACAGAATGGTACTTTAATAAGGAATATTTAAAATGTATTTTGTCAAGAGTTGTTTAATTTCTAAGTATACTCAACAAAGTCCTTCATGTTTCATAGTGATCGAATGAATGGTTTAGTCTGATATAATGGACAAACGTACATATCGTCGTCCATTTATAAATTATTTTCTAAAACTATTATTCTTTCAATAATGTGTAAATGCCCGAAGCATTAATTGTTAAAAATAATCTACTATTTTTAAAGAAATCTACCGATTAAATGGAAAATTAATCAGTAAAAGAAAACGTTGCTTTTTTTGGAGATTAGTTTTTTTTTTTAAAAAAACAATTAAAAAATTACATTAATGTAAAAAAGAAAATTATTTTTCGTTACACAAAAACATCTTCAAAATTAAAATGGGGTGTATTGTCATAACTTATACGCACTAACATTTTATTTCCTCTTAGCGTGCACAAAAAAGCACCACAACTGATCTTTTTAATAAGACGATGTACATGAGACGACTTTTTTTGAAAAAGAAATGAGAAGACCTGCATTTATCGTTCTCTTTTTTAAAAAAAAATTGGTTCATAAAATGTCCATGGATAATTTTTTTTTTTAAATTTGTGTTATGTAAATGTAAAGCATTATGTAACACAAAATTATACATTAAGAAATATTTAATTTGAGGGGGGAAAGTATTTTTAAGATCGAATATATTTGCGATTATTAAAACTTTTATTTGAAATTATTTACTGTCGTATGTTTGATGTCTAGTTGTCTAATGATGTACTGTTTTTGCGTAAAATATCCCCTTTATTATATCTAAAAAAAAAAAAAAAAAAAAAAAAAAAAATATTATATCTAGGTGGCTTGCCATCTAACTTCGTTCCCTTTAACAAGGAATACAGACTGTGTCAATGAATTGCTAGTTTTCTCTTAACCTTGTAAAGGACTTAGCTGAACGAAAGTAATGTAGCTTAGTGGAATTTGATACATTTTATGAATAGTTTAACCTTAGGATAATAAAATTTATTTATTTAAACTTGGGATTTTGTCTACACAATTATCTAAGTGTAAAGACTAAACTATTTCCATCTCTCATAAAAATGCTCAAGACCACAGTCAAACATTCCAATTTTAGAGGCAGGACTTCTGAACACAGGGGAGGTCAAAGTAGAACGACAGGTATCGATCCGTGGACATTACAGACAAACGTTCTTTACTATTATTTATTATTCGTTACTGTTCCTTATTGCTTTCTACGTTCTTGTATTAACTGTCTTTTTATCTAAGACTCTCTGTACGCCAGCTAAGTACACTAGCTGCCGTGCCACCTAATTTACATATCATAAACAAATATAAAGTAAATTGGCATTAAACAAATCGTTGTAAATAAAATGTGTTCAAGGGTTGTTATTTATGAATATTTATATTTTGTCATTTCAACTGTGGACTTTATTTAACTAGAAGAAATTAATGGTTAGAATCGGGTTAGGGAGGTAAGGACTACACCATAATCTAACGACACAAGGGAGGTAAGTACTACACCATAATCTAACGACACAAGGGAGGTAATGACTACACCATAATCTAACGACACAAGGGAGGTAAGGACTACACCATAATCTAAAGATACAAGGGAGGTAAGGACTACACCATAATCTAACGACACAAGGGAGGTAAGGACTACATTAAAATCTAACGACACAAGGGAGGCAAGGACTACTCCATAATCTAACGATACAAGGGAGGTAAGCACTACACCATAATCTAACGACACAAGGGAGGTAAGGACTACACCATATTCTAACGACACAAGGGAGGTAAAGAATACACCATAATCTAACGACACAAGGGAGGTAAGGACTACACCATAATCTAACGACACAAGGGAGATAAGGACTACACAATAATCTAACGACACAAGGGAGGTAAGGACTACACCATAATCTAACGATTCAAGGGAGGTAAGGAATACACCATAATCTAACGACACAAGGGAGGTAAGGACTACACATTAATCTAACGACACAAGGGAGGTAAGGACTACACATTAATCTAACGACACAAGGGAGGTAAGGACTACACATTAATCTAACGACAAAAGGGAGGTAAGGACTACACATTAATCTAACGACCCAAGGGAGGTAAGGACTACACCATAATCTAACGATTCAAGGGAGGTAAGGACTACACCATAATCTAACGACACAAGGGAGGTAAGGACTACACATTAATCTAACGACACAAGGGAGGTAAGGACTACACATTAATCTAACGACACAAGGGAGGTAATGACTACACATTAATCTAACGACACAAGGGAGGTAAGGACTACACCATAATCTAACGACACAAGGGAGGTAAGGACTACACCATAATCTAACGACACAAGGGAGGTAAGGACTACACATTAATCTAACGACACAAGGGAGGTAAGGAAAACACCATAATCTAACGACGCAATGGAGATAAGGATTACACCATAATCTAACGACACAAGGGAGGTAAGGACTACACCATAATCTAACGACACAAGGGAGGTAATGACTACACCATCATCTTACGACACAAGGGAGGTAATGACTACACCATCATCTAACGACACAAGGGAGGTAAGTACTACGATATATTCTAATGACACGGAGTAATATACACACTAGCTACGTCACTGATTTACGTCAAACATATTACAGATGAAAATAAAACACGTTTCTTATCTCGTGTATGATAAAATTCATATCATTTTTACATATAAATTTGAGATCCAGTCATTTATTACAATCATAAAGCTATTATCTGTACAACCAAACAATCAACTTAATTGAACCCATCTATTATAGTACGCACCAATATGATGAGTTTATTTATAGAGCGGTAGAAAGTGAGTGAATGAATCAATGATTAGAAAATATATAACATTATTCTAAACTACACTTTATGCTATCTCAGAGCTACAAGTTAAAGTCAAACAATTTTCTCACACATCGGACGTTAGCAATGTCATTATCTCCTAGAGTAGAGGTGACTGCTATCAGTCAACAAGTCATGATCTCCTAGAGTAGAGGTGACTGCTATCAGTCAACAAGTCATGATCTCCTAGAGTAGAGGTGATTGCTATCAGTCAACAAGTCATGATCTCATAGAGTAGAGGTGACTAATATCAGTCATGATCTCCTAGAGTAGAGGTGACTGCTATCAGTCAACAAGACATTATCTCCTAGAGCAGAGATGGCTGCTATCAGTCAACAAGTCATGATCTCCTAGAGCAGAGTTGACTGCTATCAGTCAACAAGTCATGATCTCCTAGAGTAGAGGTGACTGCTATCAGTCAACAAGTCATGATCTCCTAGAGTTGAGATGACTGCTATCAGTCAACCAGTCATGATCTCCTAGAGTAGAGATGACTGCTATCAGTCAACAAGTCATGATCTCCTTGAGTAGAGATGACTGCTATCTGTCAACAAGTCATGATCTCCTAGAGTAGAGGTGACTGCTATCAGTCAACAAGTCATGATCTCCTAGAGTAGAGGTGACTGCTATCAGTCAACAAGTCATGATCTCCTAGAGTAGATGTGACTGCTATCAGTCATCAAGTCATGATCTCCTAGAGTAGAGGTGACTGCTATCAGTCAACAAGTCATGATCTCCTAGAGTAGAGGTGATTGCTATCAGTCAACAAGTCATGATCTCCTAGAGCAGAGTTGACTGCTATCAGTCAACAAGTCATGATCTCCTAGAGTAGAGGTGACTGCTATCAGTCAACAAGTCATGATCTCCTAGAGTAGAGATGACTGCTATCAGTCAACAACTCATGATCTCCTAGAGTAGAGGTGACTGCTATCAGTCAACAAGTCATGATCTCCTATAGTAGAGGTGACTGCTATCATTCAACAAGTCATGATCTCCTATAGTAGAGGTGACTGCTATCAGTCAACAAGTCATGATCTCCTAGATTAGAGGTGACTGCTATCAGTCAAAAAGTCATGATCTCCTAGAATAGAGGTGACTACTATCAGTCAACAAGTCATGATCTCCTAGAGTAGAGGTGACTGCTATCAGTCAACAAGTCATGATCTCTTAGAGTAGAGGTGACTGCTATCAGTCAACAAGTTATGATCTCCTATAGTAGAGGTGACTGCTATCAGTCAACAAGTCATGATCTCCTAGAGTAGAGATGACTGCTATCAGTCAACAAGGCACAAGCTAGAGCGGTAATTAAATTTTAATGAACTAATGTCTCAAAGGATATTTATTGTATTTAATATGCTTTATTTGAGACTGTACATTTTTATAATTTTTCAGCTAATGCGAAGAATTTCGACCGTGACGTCACGACGCTACCGGTTGCTTGATCGAGAGTTCGATAAATTCTATACGCATTTTAAAAAATCGAAGGATTTTTGGAAAATTGACGGTTTTAAGGGTTTTGGTTAAGGATAGCTATATAATTTTAATTTTAGCTTTTTTAATGACGTGCCATAACAACAAAGATCGTCGCCGGTAATGGCCGTGACGTCACTGTCGAAATTCCTGCAATTAACCTATTTACCTTAGTTTATTTATCTAGTCCAAACCATGTTTGTTGCTAATAAAATATAACGTTGTAATCTAAGTGGTAACAATGTTCCATTTAATCAGCTCGGTTGTGTAAATATTTGACTGACGCCACGCAGGAGTTTAGAATTACCATGCAAAAAATGGACGTTGTGTAACTTTGCACACGAGTTGTTTTTTGTTGTTTTTTTACTTTGCCCACGAACCAACGAAGCTTAGACATAGATGGAAGATTGCATGGTAGACAAACGATTTCTCTCTATGGACACAATAACCTTAACAATATTTTGAACAGTCACGTCAGACAATAGTTTAAAACGAAAATGTTTGATCGTCAGGAAATTAGTTTATATTTCTCGCCCGATATATTTTACATTTTGAATTATAGTACATTTATAAGCTGTAGGTCGAATAATCACTAAAACATTTTAAGCGTTTAAAAACAAAAGATAAATCAAGAAATTAATCGTTAATTTTTCAGCCCTAAATATATATATATATACATTTATATATATATATATATATATATATTAGGCCTTCGGTCACGAAACAGTGGAAATTAGGAGTTCAATACTTAAATAAGGGCTATCGAATGTGTATATACGCGTGGTACTTTAATAAGGGCTATCGAAAGTGTATTTATTAAGAGGTACTTTAATAAAGGCTACTGAATGTGTATATACCACGTGGTACTTTAATAAGGGCTACCGAATGTGTATATACCTCGTGGTACTTTAATAAGGGATACTGAATGTGTATATACAACATGGTACAATAATAAGGGATACTGAATGTATATATACCACTTGGTACTTTAATAAGGGCTAGTGAAAATGTATTTACCAAATTTTGTCCAGATTTATACAATTTCTATGTAGATCTATACTCAAAAAAATTCTTCAAGTTTCATAGTGATCGAATGAATGCTTTAGTCTGCTGTAATGGACAAACGTAAATTACGTCGTAATTTTTAAAATTATTTTGTAAAACTATTATACTTTCAATAATAGACTATTTGAAAGAAATTTACCAATTAAACGAGAAATTAATCATTAAGTGATCACTTTGCTTTATTCTGAGATTATTATTGAAAAAAAAATTAAAGGCATGTAAAAACGAAAATTATTTTTCGTACTTAAAAAATACGGGAAAATGTTTTTGCTTAAAATGTTTGTGTATTGTCATATCTAACACGCACCAACTTTTTATTTCCTGTTAGCGTGCACAAAAAAGCACCACTACTGATCTTTTTAATATGACGCTGTACATAAAAAAACTTAGTTTGAAAATTAAGTCAGAAGAATCAAACTTATCGTCCTCTTTCATTTTTGTTAATTTGTTCATGAAATGTCCATGGAAAAGTTTTTTTTCTAAATTTGTGTTATGTAAATTTTATGTATTATGTAAGACAAAATTATACATTAAGAAATATTTAATTTGAGGAAAAAATTATCATTTAAAGATCGTAAGAATGTGCGATTATGAAAACATTTATTTTCAATTATTTTCTGTCGTATGTTTAATGTCTAGTTCTATAACGTGACGCCTACAGTGTATCTCACTGAACATGTTTATTATATCTAGGTGGCTTGCCATCTAACTTCGTTCCCTTTAACAAGGGATACTGACTGTATCAATAAATTGTTAGTTTTCTCTTAACCTTGTAAATGACATAACTGTAGCTTGGTGGAATTTGATACATTTAATGAATATTTTAACCTTAGGATAATACAATTATTTATTTAAACTTGGGAATTAGTCAACACAACTGTCTAAATATTCAATGATCATTTTATGATAAGTTTAAAGACTAAACTATTTCCATCTCTCATAAAAATGCTCAAGACCATAGTAAAACATTACAATTTTAGAGGCAAGACTTCTGAACACAGGGGAGGTCAAAGTAGAACGACAGGTATCGATCCGTGGACATTACAGACAAACGTTCTTTACTTTTATTTATTATTTGTTACTGTTCCTTATTGCTTTCTACGTTCTTGTATTAACTGTCTTTTTATCTAAGACTCTCTGTACGCCAGCTAAGCACACTTGCTGCCGTGCCACCTAATTTACATATCATAAAAAATATAAAGTAAATTGACATTATACAATTCGTTGTAAATGACATGTGTTCAAAATTGTTATTTATGAATATTTATATTTTGTCATTTCCACTGTGGACTTTATTTTACTAGAAGAAATTAATGGTTAGAATCGGGTGAGGGAGGTAAGTACTACACCATAATCTAACGACACAAGGGAGGTAAGGACTACACCATAATCTAACGTCACAAGGGAGGTAAGGACTACACCATAATCTAACGACACAAGGGAGGTGAGGACTACACCATAATCTAACGACACAAGGGAGGTAAGGACGACACCATAATCTAACGACACAAGGGAGGAAAGGACTACACCATAATCTAACGACACAAGGGAGGTAAGGACTACACCATAATCTAACGACACAAGGGAGGTAAGGACTACACCATAATCTAACGACACGGAGTAAAATACACACTGGCTACGTCACTGATTTACGTCATGCACAGTACTCACGAAAATAAAACACGTTTCTTCTCTCGTTTATGATATTATTCATTTCATTTTCACATATAAATTTGAGATCCAGTCATTTATTACATTTATAAAGCTACAGTCTATTGCTTACGTCTCATGTTGGTTTATGTCTGCTGATTATGTCATGATTCCACTTAATCTTTGGGAATCGAACTCATGACTCTCTGTTCGAGAGATGAAAGCGCATGTCACGTGACCCCAGTCAAACTCTAATAATCATTTTAGACCGACATCTTACTAGGGTATTGTTAACTATTTAATTTCATGGTAATAATTATTATTATTATTTCAGAACTTATATAGTGTGGTACCACAGTTCGGTTTTATCCGTGGCCATTTTGTTGGGTCTTGTCACAGACACATGCCCAGAGAAAAGATTACAAAACATGAATCTTGTTTTACTTAGAAAGATATAAAACGTCCGTCCTATTTTGTATGATTACAATACTACCCCATCTCACTATACCCTTCATGGAAGAATGTATAAATAATTTCACTAACATCCATTGTGTTACACAGCAAATTTGCTGGTTAGTTATAAAGTTAGTTATAAAGTTAGTTATAAAGCTAGTTATAAAGTTAGTTATAAAGTTAGTTGGTTATAAAGTTAGTTATAAAGTTAGTTATAATATTATTTATAAAGTTAGTTATAAAGTTAGTTATAAAGTTAGTTATAAAGTTAGTTGGTTATAAAGTTAGTTGGTTATAAAGTTAGTTATAAAATTAGTTATAATATTATTTATAAAGTTAGTTATAAAGTTAGTTATAAAGTGGTCGAGAGGAAATGACAGAATTGCTAATTATAACAAAAGAATTTATATAAACAGTTGTAATAACATAAAATGAGATAGTTGAGTAGACAGTTGTAATAACATAAAGTGTGATAGGAGAGTAAACAGTTGTAATAACATAAAGTGTGATAGGAGAGTAAAAAAGTTGTAATAACATAAAGTGTGATAGGAGAGTAAACAGTTGTAATAACATAAAGTGTGATAGGAGAGTAAACAAATGTCATAACATAAAGTGTGATAGGAGAGTAAACAGTTGTAATAACGTAAGTCAAAGGATCTTAATACTTAAGAACATTATGTTAAAAATGTGTTCACATAAACAAACAACATCAAAGAACTGATCACATCAAAACATGAGACAGTATCTAAGAATTATAAAAGTTATAAAATCTTTACAGTATTCAGTATCCTTTTTCTTAACATCTTTCAAATAAAACAAATGACGTCATTCTGTTTTTATCATATATTGATCCGTCTAAATATTAAGATATTTTTTTGTTTGATATTAGACAGTTCTATGAGGAGTCTAAAAACCTTGATTTAAAGTAAAAATAATATTATCACTCGGTAGCCTATGTAATCTTTGATATAACAAAGTCAATGCTAAGTTATTTGCAAGTAAATCTTTTTTTAAAGTAACTTTTAAGATTGAAGAAAGAGGGAAATTTGCAAGAAATTGTTTAAATGCGAACTCAGTATTTACTGGTGGTAGGAGAATCCTAGCAATTATTTTAAATGTTATCTCTTATTGAGGAGATCGAAGTCAAGTGGCATGCCACATACATAAATTACCGGAAAAAGAAGTTGTACCATTTCCATTTCAAAGACAATTACACAAAGAAATACATGAAGATAATAATATTAATTTTATAGTTTTCTGAATTGGAAATAACTAAGATACGAATCTATTATTTCAATCAACATAAAGTTTTCTATAAATTATATTTAGTAACATGCAATACAAAGTGTAAGCAATGCAAATAAGTAATGACGTGTTGTATTGAATTGTTACTAGCAATTTAATTATACCAATGTTAAAGATAATAATACGATCTTCTCATTAATATTTCCTATAAACTCGTTTCATTCACAATCTCATATACAGTATGTCGATAGCAGTGCTTTTTAGTGCGGCGTTCATGGCGAAAATTCAATTAAATTGTACGTTAAAGAGCGTGTTAAAAAGTTCTAAATTTTGTAAACTTTTCCCTAATAAGCGATTTCAAACGCGGGGCAATTCCTTCTCTGTTACTCTATCTCTTTCTCTCTCCGTCTCTTTCTCTCTCTCTCTCGCTTTCCCTCTCCTCTTACTCTATCTCTTTCTCTCTCATTCTCTTTCATCTCCATCTCTTTGTCATTATGTGTTTCTTTTCCTCTTTTTATCTCCTCTCTTTAACTTTCTTTCTCTCTATATCACTTACTCTCTCTTTCTCTCTCTCTCTCTCTTTCTATCTCTAACTCTTTCTCTCTAAGTATTTTTCTCACTCTCTCTATATCTTTTTCTCACTATCACTTATTACTATCTCTATTGCTCTTTTTCTCTCTCTATTGCTTTCTCTCGATATCTGTTTCCCTCTAACTCTTTTTACTGTATCATTCTCTTACAATTTCTCTCTCGATATATATATTTATCACTTTCTCTTTTTCTCATTCTTTCCCTCTCTCTCTCTCTTTCTCTATATATTCTCACACTCTCTCTCTATTTCTCTCAACCTCTCTTTCCCTCTCTCTCTTTCTCTATATATTCTCACACTCCTTACTCTATTTTTCTCTCTCTTTCTATCTTTCCTTATTTGTGTCTTCTTTTTCTCTCATTCTCTTTCTCTCTATCTCAATCTATTTCACCCTCGTTCTCTCCACATTACTCTCTTTATGTCTCTTTTCACTCTCTTTCTTTCTCTCTCTTTCTCACCCCACCACTCTTTTATTACTTTTCTGTCTCATTTTATCTCGCAATCTCTTTCGCACTATCTTTTCCTCTCTCTATTTCTTTCTCTAACTCTTTCACTATCTCTTACCTACTCCTTCCATTTCACTCTATCTCACGTTCCTTCTCTTTATCGCTGTATCTCTTTTTCATTATCTCTTTTTTTCTCTTCTTCTCTCTTTATCTCTCGCTCTTTCTCTCTCTTCTCTACCTCTTTCAAATTATTACATTATCTCACATTCTCTCAATGTTTTCTTTATCACTATAAATTTCTCTCTCTCTCTCTCTCGTTTTCTCTCTTTCTATTTCTCTCTCTTTCTCTCTATCCCATTGTCTCTATCTCTTTTTTACTATCTCTTTCCCTCTCTAATTCTTTCTCATTATTTCTTCCTCACTCTCTAACTCTTTCTCACTATTCCTTTCTCTCTCACTTTCTCGTTCTGTTTTTCTCTCAATCTCTATCAAATAAGTTCTTTCTTTTAGTCTCTCTCACATTCTCTTTCTCGCTCTCTCTCTATGTCTCTCTCACATTCTCTTTCCCACTCTCTCTCTCTCTATTTATCTCATTCTTTTTTTTAAATTTCTCATTTTATTTTTATTTTTTCTCTCTCTCACTCTCTTTTTTTTCTCTATATATCTCTCTATATCTCTATCTCTTTTTCCCTCTCCTTTCTTTTCTCTTTCGCTTTCCCTTTCTTTTTCTGTCTATCTCTATCCCTTTGTCATTTTATCTTTCTCTTTTTTTATCTTCTTCTCTTTCCTTCATTACTTCTTTATATCTCTCTATCAGTCTCTCATTCTCTCTATTTATATATCACTTTCTCTCTCTTTTTATACCTCTTTCTCACTACTACTTTCTCTTGTTTTCTCTCCATTTCGATTCCATTGTCTTGTTATCTCTATCTCTTTCTCTCCTTCTTTCTTTATTTCTTTCTTATTATCTCCCTCTTTATCACTAACGTTCTCTATATTTTTCTCTCTATGTGTGTCTCTCTCATTCTCTTTCTGTCTCTCTTTCTCTATTTTTATATCTCACTCTCTATATGTTTCTTTCCCTCTCACTCTTTCTCTCTTCCCTTCATTTTCACTATCTCTCTCATTCTTTTTCTTTCTCTTTCCCTTTCTATTTTATCTCTCACTTTCTCTATCTTTTTTTTCTCATTATCTCTGTCTTTCTCTCTTTGTCTCTTTCTCTCTCCTTTTCTTTCTGTTGTTTACCCACTCCTCTTTATTTCTGTTTTTCATTCTCTGTACCTCTCTCTATCTCTTTTATCAATACAAACTTTCTCACTCTATCTCCTTCTCACTATCTCTTTTTCTCTCTTTCCCTGTCTCTCTAACTCTTTCTCAATAACTCTTTTACTTTCTCTTTCTCTTTTTTTTCTCTTTCTCTCTCCTCTTTCTCTCTCCTTCTATTTCTCTCTATCTCTTTCATTCGCCTTCTCTTTTCTCTCGATCTCTTTCCCATTAACTCTTCTCTTTCTCTAATCCTCTGCTTCTCTTATTCTCTTTGTCTTTCTATCTCTTTCTCTCTACCTCTTTCTTAATATCTCCCTTTCACTCTTTCTCCCTCCTATTTTCTTTGTGCATATCTTTCGTTCTCTATATTTAAGTATTCCTTGTCTATATTTGTCTCTTTAAATATGACTTTATTTTTAAACAACGTTATTATTTTTGTGTTTTCAGCTTTTTGTAATAACTATAATTAAAGTCAGTAACTGCTATGTAACTTAAAAAATTGTTTCTTTTTTCCTTAAGATAATTTAGCGTACAATTATCATCTGTTAAAGTACTGTATAAAAATATAGAGAGATATGCTGAGGAAATAAAATACCTAATAATAATTATAGCATTTACTTTGAATAGATTTAGAATATATCTAATAATATAGCCATGAATTTAGACTGTTTCTATCAATGCAGCTATGAATATAGAATATCTCTATCAATATAGCAATGAATATAGAATATCTCTATCAATATAGCAATGAATATAGAATATCTCTATCAATATAGCAATGAATATAGAATATCTCTACCAATATACTCATGAATATAGAATATTTCTATAAATACAGCCATAAATATAGAGTAATTCTAGCAATACAGCCATAAATATAGAGTAATTCTAGCAATACAGCCATAAATATATAGTAATTCTAGCAATACATCCATAAATATAGAGTAATTCTAGCAATACAGCCATAAATATAGAGTAATTCTAGCAATATAGCCATAAATATAAAGTAATTCTAGCAATACAGCCATAAATATAGAGTAATTCTAGCAATACAGCCATAAATATAGAGTAATTCTAGCAATGCAGCCATAAATATAAAGTAATTCTAGCAATACAGCCATAAATCAAGAGTAATTCTAGCAATACAGCCATAAATATAGAGTAATTCTAGCAGTACAGCCATAAATATAGACTATTTTTGTGTTTGCTTTAATTTTTAAAGTTTTTTTGTGACGTCACTAATACCGTGATTCCCGCTTCGTATGAGCTGCTTTTATTATACCGAGAAATATTGAATTCCTTCTTTTTTTGTTATAAATCAAGATAGTCTACGGATAATGTAGGAAACAATAATGTTTAGGTATTGCACACAATTGACAATTTTGTGTTAACTCCGCAACTAGAACAATAATACGTTTTAGTTTTAAAAATGTATTTATTCCTTCAATAACAAAATAATTATTTATTAATCAGTAAAAGAAAAAAAGGAAATAAAGGGAATCTAAGATAACCAACTAATGTATAAGAATGAATAATTCATATTGGGGTTTAGTAATTTACATTTGAAAAGAGACTTGTTCCGTCTCGTAAATAAACCAACTTCTTTATGGTCATCTGGCAGTTCAAAAAAACGGCTTTATGCTTTATATAAATGACATCCACGATAAAGAGAGTAAAATAATGCAACGATAAAATCAGTTTTTCTTGTCTTTTAGGTATTAATTTAGAATTTTTTTATTTTTTTTTTTGTTGGTATTTATTTAATAATACACATGACAGAAGAAGACAGAGAAATTAATGCAGCTGGATTTTTAGCGTATTTTTGAGATGTCGAAATCGCTATTGCACCCGTTTTGTCCGTTCGTCATCACCCTTGATCACAGCATCCATAAGTCTTAGACCCATGATGTATATATGTTTTTTGTATGCCCTGACCTGCCATTTGAGCATCAACACTGAGTTACTCGATCCGTTAAAAAAAACCCCGTTAAAACTACCAAAAAATATTTCGAATCGAGAGGTAACACTAACGCAGGGAACGACCGCCATTGCCGGAAGCCGAATACATAATCCTTCAAGCATTGAAGAGTGGTGCGAAAGGGTGCAAACGAATTAGTTGTTTATTTTTAGTTGACGTCATTAGAATATGTGTAAAAGTTTAGAGAGTTTACGTCATCATTTGTGGTGACTTGTAGTTGGATTAAATTGAAAATAATTTTTTTTTTAATGTAAAGAAATGACTTTTAAATTTTAAAAAATGTCAGGTATATTCATTACACAAGAAAATTCATAAAAATATGTCTAAAATCTAAACACAATTACTGATAACTACATAATTCTGATATCTAACATAAGTACTGATACATAATACGAAAATGCGCTAACAAACACGTCCTGAATTCCAATAAGGACAAGGCTTAACATGATTTTTTTTTTAAATTTCAAGAACTAGAGAAAAACTTCGCAATACAAATATTTCTTTATCATATGCCTTAACTTTGTATTTCCTGTAAGTGCGCACTAAAAAGCACCATCACTGATCTATTTATTTTTGCCTTGGACGTAAAAGAAAATTATTAGTTTGCATATTAGTTAGAAGATCAAAACATATTTTCAAAAACTGATATGTTATTTTGCATGGAGTCGACGAGAAAAAAATATTTTTATTTTGCAAAACATATTTTTTATGTTTTATGAACACAAAATTAAACATTGATTTATTTTGAATAAGGAATTTAAAAAATCAGTTTTATTTAAAGTTATGTAAACCATGAATTGAATGTAATCAATAACACATATTTAATGTTTAGTTTTAGATCTACAAGACTGTGTTAATTATAATACACCGACAGCACATTTATCCATTTAAAATATAACAATCAACGGTAGATGAAACTCGTGATATATTGATCGGATATCAGACATCACTTTTAGAATCTGATTAAATCAACCTCGCTGTTAAATTTTAACTTCAACCCAAAAGTAGATTTCAATAACAACAATGGCCGCCATCACCACGCTTAACCTTAAAGTCCTGCCTTGGGCACCATTGTAATTGAATGTTCTGGCCCTAAAGCCTATAATGTATCCATATAGATCATTATACAAGAGCTAAATGCCGATTTCGGGGTTAATTAGAACCACGTTGAGGCCCTTTATAACCTAGAGATGGTATCTGACCCTAAAGGAGGAGGCAAGGGCGGAGTACCAAGCCCGCTTATATTATGAAAAAATATGAAATTTAGAGACCCAAGGATTCGTGGCGTTCCTCTCCTTTTTATTACCACGTTTTTATTAGTTTGCTTTCTTGTCTGTCCGGGGCAAAAATTGAATTCCTTTTTTGAACCACTTCTGATCATCCAATTTTGATGAAATTTTGCATGCATACTTGATTCACATGACAATTTAATATTTCATTAATTATAGTACTCAATTCTACTTAATTATAGTAATTATACTAAAAATAAAGATGTATGACGTCATTAACATGAAAATTTCAAGGGAAGTAACATAACCAGGGAATTTTCATTTTTTTAGTTATTTCCCATGTCTTAAAGAAAATCAGTATAAATTTTTAAAACACAGTAAGCAATAATAATATATATATAAAAAAAGCTTTTTAAAACACCACGTTTTTTATTTGAACTAAAAAGTATAAAATAAAAATATTTTTTAAAAAGTTTTTAAGATACCACGTTTTGTGAACTAAAAAGAAGAAAATAAATTTTTTCTTGGGCTATGTTGGAACTTCCCTTCCCCTGGGCTGAGCCAGAACTGTTTTGTTGGATGCACATTGTGGACATTTTGTACATACACACTCTTACACACCAAAATATTTTCGAACTGAAAACGTGGGGCGNCGCCCCACGTTTTCAGTTCGAAAATATTTTGGTGTGTAAGAGTGTGTATGTACAAAATGTCCACAATGTGCATCCAACAAAACAGTTCTGGCTCAGCCCAGGGGAAGGGAAGTTCCAACATAGCCCAAGAAAAAATTTATTTTCTTCTTTTTAGTTCACAAAACGTGGTATCTTAAAAACTTTTTAAAAAATATTTTTATTTTTGCTGCTCCCATTTGCTGAATCGAAACCGAATGTTTTAACTCGCAACTAAAATTTCTCCCAATTTACTCTCAGCAAGTGATTAGACCAGCCGCAAAAAAATGTCCATCAACGAAGCTCTAATCGCCGCAGTGCAAAAATGGCAAGCACTGTATGAAAAAACTGATGATAACTATTTGAACAGCGTTTTTATTGCCAAACAATGGCAAGAAATTGGCAAAGAAATTGGAACTGATGGTAGGTTTGTACATCCGAATATAGGAAACACATTTTTCTTCATCTCTTAAAACTTCATCCAGAAGATGATGATATTCTCCAAAATCACATCTTCGTAAAAAAAATTATGTGTGTCCAGTAACGTTTTGGGGTTCGACGTTTCCTTTTCATCCAAAACAGTAAGAGCAATTACAAAGCCTCCATTATTGTTCCACCTAGTTGAACCAAACAGAGAAAAATGGTCGCCGGTGACGTTACAAAAATGTAACGCATTCGTTTCTTTTCCATTTTCTTGCCGATCGTCAAAATGGAGACAAAAAAGACCATCACGAAGTGAAGAGGAAAACGAACGCACTCAGAATGCACACATGACACTTTTTTTCTAAATTTAATTTTGCTACATTAATGAAACATAGTTTCTTTTAATGATTACTATGGTTTTTTGTTTTATTTTATGTAATTAATGTGGTCAATAGTTGATGGGATACAGCGCTATATAAAGTATATATTTATTATTATTATTATTCTTTCAATACAAACATGTATAAATAATCTGTCATTCAATAATTTGCTTGTAATTGTGTTGATAACTTTATCTACTTATTGTAATTACTTGTGTAGGCGTCCATTTTAATTTTTTGCTAACTGGACCCTGGCAATAGAGTTTTATGTGAAAGTATTCGGTACCTCCTAAAGTGGCTTATCATTCGGTACCCCCTTTAGTGGCTTATCATTTGTTGCCCCTTCAGTGGCTTATCATGTGGTGCCCCTTTAGTGCCTTATCATTTGGTGCCCCTTTAGAGGCTTATCTTTCGGTACCCCCTTTAGTGGCTTATCATTCAGTACCCCTTAAGTGGCTTATCATTCAGTACCCCTTAAGTGGCTTATCATTCAGTACCCCTTAAGTGGCTTATCATTCGGTACCCACTTTAGTGGCTTATCATTCGGTATCCCTTTAGTGGCTTATCATTCGGTACCATTTTATTGGCTTATCATCGCAGGAGCACCATAAATGGCTACTGATAAGATTATACTCGTCTTTATTTAGTTTTATAAAAAAGAAGAAAATAAACCACCTGAATGTAATATGTTTTTATTATTTTTTAATGTTAGCCAATAGAACTTTAGATGTAAATTAAACCAGACGTAAACTAAAAGTAAATCTTTATTTCCTGGTAAAGTTGACTCATGACGTAGACAGAAAAGTGAGATGTCTTTATATTGTCACACAATGACTCTTTAAAAGTTACAACTATTTCTGGTGTTATTGTTGTATGTAAGTTTGTAAGAGTTGTTTGTTTAATTAAAAATGTCTTGCTTTAAGAGTTTGTTAGTTCTGTTTGTAAGAATTGTTTGTTTAATTGGAAATGTCTTGCTTTAAGAGTTTGTTAGTTCTGTTTGTAAGAGTTGTTTGTTTAATTGGAAATGTCTTGCTTTAAGAGTTTGTTAGTTCTGTTTGTAAGAGTTGTTTGTTTTATTGGAAATGTCTTGCTTTAAGAGTTTGTTAGTTCTGTTTGTAAGAATTGTTTGTTTAATTGGAAATATCTCGCTTTAAGAGTTTGTTAGTTCTGTTTGTAAGAGTTAACTGATTTGTAACGTCATCTGTCAGTTTGTAAGATATGTATGATTGATAAGTTTGTTTGTATGAGCTATCTGAATGTTTGTGTAGTTTGTCACTTTCTAAATTTTATCCAATTGTCAGTGTTGTCTATCTTTAAGATTGGTCGGATTGTTCAGGTTGTCTTTCTGTTGGAGATTGTTTGTTTTTCCCAAATGTTAAAGATGTCTAAGTTTTAGAATTGTCTGTAAGTAAAAGTTGTCTGCTTGTTAGTGTAGTCTGTATGTCTGTAAGGGTCTGTAATGTCAAACGATGTTTTTAATTTCCTCTGAGTTGTCTGTTATTTTGATAGAGGTGTATAATTGTTAGTGTCGTTTTGTAAGTAAAGTTAAAAATTTCATTCAGCATATTTAAGTGGAATTTAAATCATTGAACCAAGTTTGCAATAAAAAAATATGTTAACATTTACACATATTTGACGTGCATCAAATTGTATTTTAGAAGAAAGCCACCCTAAAAATTCACCGCTATTGACTACTTACTATGATGTTGTAATTAAGACAGACGCGGGTAAATGGAAAGATTTATGATTGTGTCCCATTTATTTCTATAACTTCAGTTAAATTGCAATCTACAAGTCTGCTCCACATGATATTATTTATCACAAGTCTGCTCCACATGATATTATCTATTACAAGTCTGTTTCACAAGATATATCTATTTGTGTTGTTGACACATTTTGTTGTAAATTGTAAGTAACTTGCATGTAAAATATTTAATGCATAAAAAGGAAAAATACATTTTTTATCGTAGTTATTTCAAAGTAATAAAACTATAAGTCTAAGACATTACACGTCATTTATTTCTTTTGCCTCGGTACGCTTTCATTTCCTCTTCGCTGTTTTGATTTTTCTATTTCCAAGTGGCACGCCGATTTACTTCGATCTCTTTTAAAAGATATAACATTTCAATGAATTCGTTAGGACTCTTCTACCCCCTGTATAAATTCGGTTTGATTATAACAAAATCTTTTCAATACTTCATTTATATATCAATAAAAATATTCAAGGATGTTGTTTGTGGCTTAGTACAGTGATTCTCAAAGTGGTCTCTAAACACTCCCTGGTGCATGCTACAGCGTTCAGAAAGAGGGGGGTTGATGACCACTGACGCATTGGTGTGGGGGGAGGGGTGTGAACAATCTTAAGAGGGCGATGAAAGCTTAAAAGAACTTAACTGATTTAGAAAATTTAATTTGTGATGTATGCGAGGCTATAAGTCTCCTAGACTACAATAACATTTATGATTAAGCTACAAAAACTTCTTCTAACTAAGTCCTTAACAAGGTTACCAGAAAACCAGCAATTGAAAAGAATCGACTTGGACAAATAAACGTTTCAAATGCAACCACACACGATTTACTTATTATTGTTGTATATGGACTAAAGATTGTGTACATAACTTAAATCGTATTTTTGACGGTGTATGCATGTTAGTGTTTAAAGAATTTTTGGAAATTGATATGAATTTTGCAGTTTTTAATAGATAAAATACATAAATATAATTTAAATTAAAAGAAAAGAAAAACAAATAAATTTTAAACTTGATTCTATATAAAAGTATTAATATAACTCGCCTCGAAAGTCAAGAACATGTGATCATTTCTACCTTAAAAGTTGTATTGTCATATGTAACATGAATTTACTTTAAATCTACTGATAGCGCGCACCAAAAAGCACCAGTGCTGATCAAGCAATGTCATGTACATAAAACAAATTAGTCCCCAAGATTAATTAGAATATCAAAACATTTATTCATTAACATTCATACAATTATTCTATATGGTCTGAGATAGTGTATTCTTGTTTTCTATTTAGTAAATGTTAATGTTATGTTTTATGAATACGAAGCTATAAATAGAGAAATATTAACTTTTGTCGAATAAAAGAGATATTCTTAACATCAGTTTATAAATAAGTATGGAAGCTATGGATATCAATAAATCTGTGTAATTTAATTGATGTCTAGGCGTTTAGCAATACCAGCCTATGTGTATTTAATAATCATAATCTATATTATATGTAAGTGGCTTGCCACTTAACTTCGTTCCCATTAACGAGGTATAGATCTACTGTGTCAATGAAATTTTTGTTTTCTCACACCACTTGTAAAAATTTACTTTGATTAAAACACGCTCATAAAACTACTTCAATTTATATTTAATAATAAATTTAAATGTATCATGAAAATTATAAACTTGCCAAAACAAATAAAAATAAATTAAAGTGTTATTTTTAATTTTTGTTTAATCTTAAAGGTTATGAACAACGCACTTGACAGGTGCTAAAACCATTACAAACCTGCGCCTTTTTAATCTCTTCTGTTTCTTGTGTTCCTTAACACTTGCAATAGAGACCTTCGTGGTCGAACCAACCGAAGTCGAAACATCCTGTGGTCAAACTGGTAGTGTCGAACCGACTGTGGTCGAGTCGTCCGGGGTCAATGTGTCCGTAATTCTTCCCAATTATAGGGAAGAAAATCTCAATAGAATCTTTTAACATCTTTGTTTAATTTATCGAATTTCAATTGCTCATTTCACTGATTCTTGCTCTAATAATTTCATTTGTTCATTTCACAGATTCTTGCTCTAATAATTTCATTTGCTCATTTCACTGATTCTTGCTCTAATAATTTCATTTGCTCATTTCACAGATTCTTGCTCTAAAAATTTAATTTGCTCATTTCACATATTCTTGCTCTAATAATTTCATTTGCTCATTTCACAGATTCTTGCTCTAAAAATTTAATTTGCTCACTTCACATATTCTTGCTCTACTAATTTCATTTGCACATTTCACTGATTCTTGCTCTAATAATTTCATTTGCTCATTTCACTGATTCTTGCTATAATAATTTCATTTGTTCATTTAACAGATTCTTGCTTTAATAATTTCATTTGTTAATTTCACTGATTCTTGCTATAATAATTTCATTTGCTCATTTCACTGATTCTTGCTCTAATAATTTCATTTGTTCATTTCACTGATTCTTGCTATAATAATTTCATTTGCTCATTTCAATGATTCTTGCTCTAATAATTTCATTTTGTTCATTTCACTGATTCTTGCTCTAATAATTTCATTTGCTCATTTCACAGATTCTTGCTATAATAATTTCATTTGTTCATTTCCCTGATTCTAGCTGTAATAATTTCATACATCTATGATAATTAGTAACTAAAGAGTCGAATAGCATAACAACAATCGTCAATATTGTCCATAACATTAGAATCCAAGAATCTTTGTGATGTGAACTTTATGTCAACAACTCCATGTGAGCCAGTGCTTAGTCCTTATCTGGATGTTAGTCGGGTTATTACAAGTAGTGTCCACTAGGGTCACTTTGTTGGTCTGGCTGTTACAAGTAGTGTCCACTAGGGTCACTTTGTTGGTCGGGTTGTTACAAGTAGTGTTAACTAGGGGTCACTTTGTGGGTCGGGTTGTTACAAGTAGTGTCCACTAGGGTCACTTTGTTGGTCGGGTTGTTACAAGTAGTGTCAACTAGGGGTCACTTTGTGGGTCGGGTTGTTACAAGTAGTGTCCACTAGGGGTCATTTTGTTGGTCGGGTTGTTACAAATAGTGTCCACTAGGGGTCATTTTGTTGGTCGGGTTGTTACAAGTAGTGTCCACTAGGGGTCACTTTGTTGGTCGGGTTGTAACAAGTAGTGTCCACTAGGGGTCACTTTGTTGGTCGGGCTGTTACAAGTAGTTACCACTAGGGGTAACTTTGTTAGTCGGGTTCTTACAAGAAGAATAATACATATTAAAAACTGAATACATTTTAAATAAATCCTCCTCCCTAAAGTTATGTCCTTGATATGTGGCTGAAATGTTTTTACACGGTAGAGAAATACAATAGAAACATTGAACACAATGGACTTATGAATGTATAGGAATGGCAGGCTTTAATCATTACATCATAAGAAATAGTGACAGGTGTTATAACTTTGTCACAGTCTCCAGTCTGTTATTTAGATCTGTATAAAAACATTTTATTAAGTCCGCATCTATGTAAAATTGACAAGGTGAATTTTTGTAAATGTTTTAGTTTGGGCAAGAGCAGTTTTATAAGGTGCCGAAATAGTTTAGTCTTTAAACTTGCCATAAAATTATCATTAAATATTTAGACAGTTGTGTAGCTAAAATCAAAGGTTTAAATAAAAAAAAATTATCCCGAAGTTAACATTTTCAAAAAGGTTTGAAATTCAATTATTTATGATTAAACTAAATGAACTTATATTAACTTTAACTAAGTCTTTGACAATGTTAAGAAAAACCTAGCATTTCATTTTCATATTATCCCTTGCTAAAGGGAACGAAGTTAAATGGCAAGCCACCTAGTTAAAGCAAAACTTTCTTGTCGGACACATATTACTGTATTGAGTATTGGACACCAAATATACATCATTACGGACATTAAAATAATAGTTTTAGTAATCATGAACGTTTATGATCTAACAAAATATTATTTTTCGGACAAATTAAATTTTTCTTAATGTATAATGTTGTGTTACAAAAAACAATAGATTTACATAACACAAATCAAGAAAACTGTATCCATAGATATATTATGAACAAATTGACAGACATAAAAGAGGAATATAAGTTTAGTTCTTTTCATTTATTTTTCAAACAAAGTCTTTTTTTATGTACATCGTCATATAATAAAGATCAGCAGTGGTGCTTTTTTGTGCACGCTAACAGGAAATAAAAAGTTAGTGCGTGTCAGATACAACAATAAACAGCGATTTTTAGGAAAAACATTTTCCCTATGAGGCTATTCATAATTTCTAATAGATTTTTTTTCCTTAAACAAATGTTCTCGAATGGATTAAGTGTTTTTTAAGCATCAGTTTGTGAATGTTGAGCAAAAATGTATTGTATTCCAATTTTTCTTCTACTCTTGTAAGCAACACAATAAATCTTCAATATCTTGGGCCATTTCATAAATTCTTTTAACTGTATTATTGCTAAGTGAGATTTCGTAGAACTACTTTCTTTTTATGAGAACTTTGATGAACTCGTTGACCTACTTTCTTTTTATGAGAACTTTGATGAACTCGTAGACCTACTTTCTTTTTATGAGAACTTTGATGAACTCAATTGACGTTTTAATAAACGATTTGATATTTTGAAAATGAACAAACCGTATTGAAAGTTTGATCCTATTTCAAGTGAAAACACTGAAGAATCTTGATATTGTAATCTATAGAAGTAATTACAAATGATCAATGATAACTGTCTACCAACCTTTCTGATTGTAAAAAGAGATGGCAACGTGTTATCATCAAACATCGATGGTATTACAAAAGCTATTAAGGATATTTCCTACATCATATACAGTTGAATGTGTGTGTATGTATGTTTATAAGTTTGTATATAGTGTCGGGAATTAAGGGCGGGGGACCGCGGGTTTTAGGCGCCAAGAGTCTGGTGAGAGAGTAGGTGCGAAATGTGACGATCAGATGTTACCTCAATTGAATTGGGAATCAAGGGACAGAGAAACTGTGAACGATTCTTTGAAGACGAGAACATGGCGGGAGCTTGGACTCTGGCGAAGGTAGATGAAAGGAGCCGACGAGGAAAAGTGGGGGGGGGGATTACTGACCATGACGGGTTACGTCAAACCACCCCTATCAAGGAGAGGTACACGTTGAGAGACATTTTGACTTTCGGACAGCGGGAGTCTGGGGGTGGAGTCTTAGAAAAGAAGAACGCTCAGACTCGAACACACACACGGAGGGACAGAACGAGCAGTTAGAAAGTTTGACGGATGGGGAGATAGACGCAAGTGTTAGAGACAAGTTAGAATAAAATAGTTAACGAAGTAAGGAAATAAAAAGAGATTTTGTTGTTCTAGAGTCGTTGAGTTGGTGTTTAAATAACAAGTAACCAAGTGTGTGAAGATTTGAGATATAGAGTGCAA
>MUZC01000833.1:112202-130103 GCA_002072015.1 Radix auricularia | reverse complement strand
TATATATATATATATATATATATATTTATATACACACACATACATATACACAAACACAAACACACAAATATATGTATATATATATTTTTTTTAAACACACAAACTCATATATATACACAAACACACACACACACACACACACACATATATATACCAAGATGAATTTGTGACATAAATTTTCAATAAATAAACACAAGTGGTATGTAAATCTTTAATTTATTACAATGATTTTCAATTATTAGGATTTCGAGGATAAACAAAATTTTCCATTTGTAAAAAAAAGAAAACTCGCTAAATCTTAATATATCAATTATACAAGAGGATACGTGTCAGTAAATGAATTACACAATTAGTTTTCTTTGTTTGAAAGGATTCTTTAAATGACATTTTCTATTAAATAACCATTTCTATACATAATATTTATTTACATTCAATACAAAGTTCCAGCAATACAAAGAAGAAATACTATGTCGCATAAACTTGTAGACTGCAATGAAACCGAACATAAATAAATTAATATTGTGATCTACTCATTAATATTACTGCTCATGTTGTCTCAATTACAACTCAATATTGCGTAAGTCGATTGCGGTGCTTTTCAGTGCGGCGTTCATCGACAATACAATTTAATTGCGTGTCATCAATTGAAAAAGAAAATGAAAAAGTTAATTTCTAAATTGTTCCTTTTATGTAGATCTAGAAATCTATATCTGATTACAATCTTGGATTAATAAATGATTGTATTTTCATTTAAATATACTAAAAGTTATTTTTCTCCTATTATTATTAATTTTACTTGTCAAGCAACACTAAAAATAATCGATCACTATCAAAATGACAGACAACACTAACAGACAAACTCTTACTGACAGTCAGACAACACAAACAGACAAACTCTTACTTGCAACTAGACAACACAAACAGACAAACTCTTACTGGCAGTCAGACAACACAAACAGACAAACTCTTACTGGCAGTCAGACAACACAAACAGACAAACTCTTACTTGCAACTAGACAACACAAACAGACAAACTCTTACTGGCAGTCAGACAACACACACAGACAAACTCTTACTTGCAACTAGAGAACACAAACAGACAAACTCTTACTGGCAGACAGACAACACAAACAGACAAACTCTTACTGGCAGACAGACAACACAAACAGACAAACTATTACTGGCAGACAGACAACACAAAGAGACAAACTCTTACTTGCAATTAGACAACACAAACAGACAAACTCTTACTGGCAGTCAGACAACACAAACAGACAAACTCTTACTTGCAACTACACAACACAAACTGACAAACTTTTACTGGCAGCCAGACAACAAAAACAGACAAACTCTTACTTGCAACTAGAGAACACAAACAGACAAACTCTTACTTGCAACTAGACAACACAAACAGACAAACTCATACTGGCAGCCAGACAACACAAACAGACAAACTCTTACTTGCAACTAGACAACACAAACAGACAAACTCACACGGGCAGCCAGACAACACAAACAGACAAACTCATACTGGCAGCCAAACAACACAAACAGACAAACTCATACTGGCAGCCAGACAACACAAACAGACAAACTCTTACATGCAACTAGACAACACAAACAGACAAACTCACACGGGCAGCCAGACAACACAAACAGACAAACTCATACTGGCAGCAAAAAAACACAAACAGACAAACTCTTACTTGCAACTAGACAACACAAACAGACAAACTCATATTGGCAGCCAGTCAACACAAACAGACAAACTTTTACTGGCAGCCACACAACACAAACAGACAAACTTTTACTTGCAACTAGACAACACAAACAGACAAACCTTTACTGGCAACTAGACAACACAAACAGACAAATCTTTATACAGAAAAGTCTTTATACAGACAACACTAACACTAAGACACTGTGATAATTAATGATACTTGCTTGTGTATTACAGTACGCATTACTTTATTATAACCAATATAATTAGTTCCTAATCAATAGTTTTAGGTGTTCCATATTTGGAAATCATAAACGTAATTTTTTTTTTTTTTTTTATAAAAGCTAAATATGGGAATCTTGTGTTGTTGTGGTTGAAAAGTATTGTTTTGTTAAAGTCGGTTGTAGGGACATTTCATATTTTTGATAAGAAGATCATTCCAATTTTTAAATATTTTTTCTTTACATCCATTAATTTCTATTAAAATGTTATTATAGTCTGGAAGATTTTATAGCTCTTTTAATAGCTTCATTGACAACATAAATGTAATTTTCTAAATCATTGTGTGTCTTTGAAGCTATCACTGCCCCTTTTAAAGTATTCTCCACACCATGCCACAGTTGTAATCATCCCCCCTCTCTTTGAACACTGCAGTGTGCACAACGTAAAGGTAGAGATCTCTTAGGGAATCACTGTACTTGGTCATAAACAACAGACTTGAATATTTTTATTGATATATCAATAAAGTATTGACAATATATTGTTATAATCCAACTCAATTTTTACTGGGGCTAGGAGAATCCTAACAAATTCATTGAAATATTATCTCTTATTAAAGAGATCGAGGTCAAGTGGCGTGCCACTTGGATAAAGACAATTTGATCCCATCAATGAAGTAGATCTGATTCATTTAGGCAATTTAATAAATAACGTTAAATGTATTAAATTTGTAGTTTTCTTACACTGACATAATTATAATATTAAAATGCTTTTTCCTATAAATAAAACAATTCTGTTCAACAACATGTGATATATGCAATACAATCTATAACTAATACAAATGGATATAAACATGTACACCAACATGTAGATTGCAATTTAACCGAAGTAAAAGAAAATAATGATACGATATAGTCATAAACTTTGCCACTTAATTAAAGTTTTCTTAAATACAAACTCATATTAAGTAGGTCGATATAGGCGCTTTTTAGAGGGGCGTTTAGTGAAAATACAATGTGATGCGCGTCAAATGTAACAATAGATAATAATTTATGTGTACAATTTTCTATGTATTGGATTTAAAACTTGGGTCAATGATTTTATTGCACCTTAAATATGATAGTTAGCGAAGTGAATATTCATTCTCTATGAGTCGAGCTGTTCGGCTCTTGATACCTGCTTCAATTTATCCTCAGCGAGTCTCATCAAGCGGGCATCACTATAAAGGTAATCCTCAGCGAGTCTCATCAAGCGGGCATTACTATAAAGGTAATCCTCAGCGGGTCTCATCAAACGGGCATCACTATAAAGGTAATCCTCAGTGAGTCTCATCAAACGGGCATCACTATAAAGGTAATCCTCAGTGAGTCTCATCAGGCGGGCATCACTATAAAGGTAATCCTCAGCAGGTATCGACACTTCTCCCTGCAAGACCCGCACAACTGGGGGCACTCTTATAATACGTTTGTAACACTTCTAGTACTTGGGTCACTCTTCCATATTAAGTGGGCCACTCTTCTAGTACGTGGGCAACTATTCTAGTACGTGGGCCACTATTCTAGTACGTGGGCCACTCTTCTAGTACGTGGGCCACTCTTCTAGTACATGGGCCACACTTCCAGTACGTTGACCGCTCTTAAAGTACGTGGGTCACTCTTCCATACTAAGTGGGCAACTCTTCTAGTATAAGTGTCCATATTTTACGCTTTGCAGAGCTGTTTCTATTTTAGTGTTTCCAAATCAGCTTACACCACATATAAGAATTATGTTTTTTCTTTAATTGAAATAAAATCAGATTGTGGGAATATGCTGGAGTGTATCAGATTATTTATCACATCAGATATTGGGAATGTGTATGTAACTAAGAAATTATTGATACAATCAGATTGTGGGAATGTGTATGTAACTAAGAAATTATTGATACAATCAGATAGTTGGAATGTGTATGTAACTAAGAAATTATTGATACAATCAGATTGTATCATCAGATTAATTTAAAATTTGATGATGTGTTAAGTCCAAAAAAGAAAACAAAACAAAAATTTCTTAGACAACATAAGCCAGCAATAAAAAAAAAAGTAAAAAAAAGAAACACTGAAACTAAGGAAGTTCATTATAAAACGCCGCGAACGACAATACCTATAGATCTACACAAAAGTTTAGTTAGAGTCAGGCTACACGCACACTCGCATGTTCGATACATGTGTGGCTCCATCGATCAAACGCACTATTTTATTAGCGAATGCAGATTTTAAAGGGGTAAACAAAAATCACGTGACTTGACTTTGCAGCTGATCAAAATGTTAATGGCCGCCACTTTCTTCTAGTCTAGTCGAATTAGTATACATCAGTTCCTCTCAATGGGCCCGAAAACAGATATGAAACTGGATTATTCACAATGAAAACAAATCATCAGCTTACCAAATAGTCTTTCAAATCTATTAATACCTACGCGACGGCTTCACTTTAGAGGACAAAATTTGAATCGGACAGATACTCTGATCATACTTGTGAACATAGTGCTCAGCAGACTACTACTACTACTACTACTTACTACTAGAAAAAGAAATACTTTATTACAGATCACTGATTAAAAAAACAAGTTATCAAGACACTGCACAATTATAAAGGTAAGTTAATAATTATTATATTATTTAAAATTATAATTTAATTTGTAAAGAATATATTTAAATTATTATATATATGTTATGATTTCATGTGTAATTAATTATAAATGAATGGTAATTCTGCAGTTTTGAGACGTATAGTAATTGAAAGTCGTCGGATAAGTGTATACATTATAGTATAGTATATAATTATTATTTAACAGCAAGCAAAATTTAATATTCTCTTGAGAAATTACGTTTTGAATTTATTAATAATTGCATTATTGTATCTTGTATGTTAGCTCTTACAAATTACAGCGCTTTTTTGTAAGTGTTATTAATGTTTAAGGCGCTTTTTAAAAAAAGAAATAAATATAATAGGACCAAAGTTAGGTTAGAAAAATTAAAGTTAGAACAAAATTTTTCAAAAATACTTAGATGAATTAAATAAAATGGGACACTAACGGGAGTATGTCTTTCCATCCAGAAAAGTCTCAACTGCTAAGAGTAACAAAGAAAAATAAAACAAATAAATTCAAAATATTTCATTTATATGATTCTTGGAAAAGATTTAACCCAAACTAAAGAATCAAACTACTTTAGAAATCATAATAAATGAGAAGAGATCTTGGAATCTCCATGTCAATGAAGTTATTAAAAAATCAAACAAAATCTTAGGTTTCATAAAAAGAAACTTTTTACAAATGTAAAATGTAATGAAGATATAAAACTAAAATGCTACCTCACCCTGGTGAGACCTATACTAGAATATGCATCTTCTGTATGGGACCCATTTACCAAAGAAAATATTAATAGGCTAAAACAAATTAAAAAATGAGCTGCCATATTCATTAATGGAGAATATTCAAAACTGGCAAGAGTACACCATTAGTTAAATCATTAAACCTTGAAACACGAGAGGATAGAAGAACCAAGAGTAAATTAGTAATTACAAAATTAATTCTAATTTAGAAATACTACACAAAGATAACTAAATACAACCCTCATAAAGATAAAAACACCTTTCTTATTCCGTATGCAAGAACAAACACATACAATTACAAGTTTTTGTTCTTCCCATCAGGAATTCGGGCGTGAAAAGGGTTGCCTGAGGAAACCAGGAAAGCCAACACTTTATCATCATTTAAAACTCTAGTAAGAATACAGGACTAAACACAAACCATAGAAATACATAGGACGCAATAATCTTTTTTACAGAAGGAGCGTCTGTAACATATAAGATAAGATAATAGTAAAAGCTAATATGGTAACTGTAATTGTAATGCAGCCATTGTGTTTATTTATTACCCTAATTACAGGGTTGTCAAAGTAAGATGCCAAATGAAATTTGTCTCACTAACAAACAAACAAAAGAAGAATCTAAGATCTAGTAACGAAATAAAAAGTGAAATTTTCTTTTAAATTTCTAAGAATATTAAAATAGATAAATAATATATTTTTCAAAATACCTCCATTCAGTAAACTTATTTTAGCAAGGCTAAAAAATATAGCTAGCAGAGTGTTTTATAAACAAAATTAATGTATTTGCCCAGATTAAAGAGCTGAAAAAGTACCTTAGACTATAATAAGCCTTTAAAATTAGCATTGTTTCACTCTAATTGCAAAAATACAAAATATAATATAATAAAGTATTTCATTAATTAAAAACCTAAGTTATCCCCAGAAAATTAAACTTTGTTATGAAATAATATACATTCATGCAGAAAATGCAAGATTAACATATTAATTATTATTATTTAAATAAAATATTATCAATATGGAATGTATGAATTAATAATAATAACAACAAATAATTGTCTTGTTATTAATATTAAAACTGAAATTAATATGGTGATTTATATTAAAATACAAATAGCTCTTCTGAAAATATTTATGTCAATGATAATGCTGTGGAAATTAACAATAAATAGCTCATTTAAAATTTGATCAAATAAAATTAATTTAAATTAAAGAAAATATTTAAATTGTTTTTGTCCAATTTATTAATAATTTATATTATTTGTAACTAGCACACTTTCCCTTGTATTATTATTGATTATTCAAATGTGCATACATAAACCTAAAGGTATTTTTAACATTACTTGCATAGTAAAACGAATTTTTTGTTTTATTCCACAAAATTTGGGAGTCATAGAATAAGCACAACTTCACAGATTTTGCAAAGTAATGAATTGGAACTTAGTGTTATCTATATCTGCCTTATAAGAAATTATTAATATAAAGTAATAGATTCATCTATTAATTTTCCCTTGGTTAATCAAAACAATTTTTTTTAAAAATTAGAACCTGTCCTAATTAAAAATGATGTTAATATAACAATTTTCCAATATTTTGAATTATTGCATTAGAGCTGAATTACTGCTGTTTTGTTTTTAAAGATGAAACACATAAAGTATTTTTTTATTATAACTTACTTTGTTAACATCAACAAAAATGAATTTTTAAAATTATATTTAGGTATAGAGGAGTGGAGATGGAAGGTGTTCTTTTTTCAAAGTGGAGATTCTTTGACATAATAGAATATGGTTGAAACCTGCCATCTGTGAATGTTGTACTGTGGCTTGTGCAAAAGAAATTCTTAATACCTTGGTAAGTAAGTAATGTAATTTAATAACAATACATTTGATCTGTAAAATATGGTAAATGTTTAACACCTTGCTTTTGCAGTGTCCTAATATAATTGTGAGTGTATATTATCCCTTTATAGTCAGTAAAATAATTGAGGGGTGAATAATAATTTAAGTAAGGTGACCAGACGTTCTAATTTAGGCGGGACAGTCTTGATTTCAGACCTCATGTTCTAGTCCAGATGGGATGCCCGTTTGTCCCGCATTTTTCAATACTTTATTTACTAAAATAAATACAATTAAGTTTATTGTGATTTGGGGTAAGAATGTCTTAATATTTTTTAACTTAATTAAATATTCAAAATAGTGATAGTTTTATATAAATTTTAATTGCTTTATTGTTAGCTAAGCCGTTTGGTGAATCCATTTCTATGGTTATTGTTAGCTAAGCCGGTTGGTGCATCCATGTCTGTGGTTATTTATATTTTCCTCCTTGATACGGCTTTCAGGTGACTTGTTAAGAGCGATACGTAATGTGACCAGATGTCCTGATTCCAGACTTCATGTCCAGCTAAAGTCACCAGACTTCATGTCCTTCTAAAGTGACCAGACTTCATTTCCCACTAAAGTGATTAGACTTCATGTCCCACAAAAGTGACCAGACTTCATGTCTTGCTTAAGTGACCAGACGTCCCGATTTTTTGCTCCAGAAACTTTTGGAAGGGGGACTCCCGGTTCCCATCCCGCTTCACCCCATGGAAAATATGGTCACCTTAATCTAAGTGAGAACAGCAATAAAATAGTAAAATATAATATAAATTACTAAAACAATGTGTAAATTTCCACATATTTTTAAATTAGTAGCAACATGTCCTTTTTCAGTACTTAGTATTAAATTTTTTTTTCTTAAAGATAGTTAACAATATGCAAATTGCTTTTCAGAAAGAAAATACTACATCCAACAGCACTGGCTGTCATTTAGATGATGACAGCATGTTCCTATTTGATAACAAGTCACTCTACTAAATTATCGGAGCAAGAGATTTTTTAAAATTAATTACATTATTTATAAAGAAAAAAATTCCTTACTACTATTCTTACTCATTTTTGTCCCTCTTTCTTATATTACATATCTAAGAGACTTTAATAAATTTTAGCTACAATACTACCACAAGACTGGTAAAATAAATTAAACTATTTTTAAGTCATGGAACATCAAGAGATCATTTTAGTAGTTACCATGACTAGAAACTAGTTACCAACCATATTAAATTTATATCAATTAATGTTTTTTCTCCAATTTGTAGTGAATTAATTAGACCAAATAAAAGATGAATATCTAATAAATAAGCATTTTAACAAAAACTAAGCAGTTTGAAAGAAAAAACTGTAATCAATAATTTAAAGTATTGTTGAAAAATTTGCAGATTTCAAAATGATTTTTTTGCTGTTTATAAAAGTTATAACTAATAATTAAATTTACACAATACTTGTTCACCTGTAAATTCTGTATACATGTTAAATATTTTTATATAATATTTAAATAGATATACATAATCATAATTACTTAAATTGAGCATCTTTATCTATACACAAATGCAGTTGTAAAATGTATTCAATAATAAAGTTATGTGTCTTTCATTTAAATAATAATATCATGCATTTTTTTTTCAAATAAATATAATATGGTTTTTTTANAAAAAATATTAAAACCTACCCTCATCTATTTTCAACGATCATTTTTATTAGTTCTACCAGGGCCGGCTTTAGGCATAGGCAAACTAGGCAGCCGCCTAATGCCACTGATTAGTCTCATCATTAGCGGGGTCCTAGCACAAGAATCTTTCCATATTCGTTTTTAATTGTTCTATTACATTTAGGGCCACCAAATTCACTTCGTCTAGGGCCTCTCATTCACTTCGCCTAAGGCCTCCAATTCACTTAGGCCGGCCCTGGTTCTACATTGATTCGGAATAACGAGATTTTTCGATTAATTTCTACAAACAAGGACACATGGGCATGTGGCACGGTGGTTGAGAGGCAGCGCGCTGGCGTACCTATGGTTTCTGGTTCGAATCCATGTGAAGGCAATAGTTTATTCCCGTGGCCTATTGTGTCCCTGAGTCACCTAACCCCGAATGGGTAGCTAACAATAGTTAGGCGGTTGGGTAATGCGTGGAACCCTGGAATGCCGTGGCCTGTGAACGCTGCATCACTTTGCAACAGATCATTCGTCATGGTCTGTTGAAGCAATATCTTCTGCATTGGAGGAGCTTCTGTATAGATATGAATTTATGATAAGACTCCATAGGCACTATAATGTATAAAATTTAGGCTATATTTAAGCAGTGAATCTTTTCAATGTATTTTTCCACGATAATGATTCAGGTTAATTTAGTTTTAAAATCTAAACATAAATTATATTCATACTTTTGCTACACACTACACATTCTCTTTCATTTCCATCTAATATTTAACATAAAATTTAACTCTTTAAATTTATTTAACCATATTTTATTTGTTTTAGTTTATTTTTAAAATTCATCTTTTAAACCTAATTTATACAATGTTTGTTTTACAAAATGTTTATAATGCAGGTTTACTTAGTAATTAATGGTATTGTTGTAGATTTTTCATGTTTTTTAATAACAATATGTTGAAATATTGGTTGATTACGAGAAATTTTATCAATTAATAACACATCGTAGTCAATTTAAACAATTCTCTATTGATGAACTTTGAACTGTAATTTGTAATAATTTACCATGTGACATGGAGGAAGCGTAATAATACAAAAATAGTGCATTTGTTTGATGGAATGCTTGCCAGCATTTGACGTGTGGCCTGACTCTTACAATGTTCAGAGAAAACTAACAATTAATTGACACAGTCGGTATTCCTTGTTAAAAGGAACGAAGTTAGATGGCAAGCCACCTAGATAAAATCAAGAATCTTTGGATTGACTATGCTACTGTCTGTTAGAGAAGTAGACATAAAACATCTGAGAGTAAATAAATAAAAATAAAAGTTTTAATAATCGCAAATATTTACCATCTGAAAAATATACTTTTTTCCTAAATTTTTGTTAGATAATACAATAGATTTACAAAACACAAATTAAAAAAAAAAAAATTTCCATGAACATTTTATGAACAAATTAACAAAAATTAAAGAGGACGATGAGTTTAGTTATTCTCATTTATTTTTCAAACAAAGTTGTTTTATGTTCATCGATATATCAAAAAGATCTGTAATGGTGCTTTTTTGTGCACGCTAATAGGAAATAAAATTTTAGTGCGTGTCAGATATGACAATACACAACCATTAAAAGGAAAATAATATTTCCTATATTATTTGACCTTGTCTGTTTTTGTCTTTCTTTTCTTTTCATTTTTATCATATAGACTCTAATATGTTTTAAGATATATTTGATGTAAGTAATTATTTATAAAATTGTACTTTGTACTGATGAAGGCATGAGCAGAAACGTTTAATATTATTTGTATTAGTTGAAAAATAAAGCTTAAATTTATTGTTTTCTTACAATTATATTTTGTGTACTTAGTTTTTTATTAAAAAGCTTTATGCAGTCCCATTCTCTATGAGTATACTTAGAAATTAAATAGATCTCGACAAAATCTGGTAAATACATTTTCAATATTAAAGTACCGCGAGGTATAAACACATTCGATAGACCTTATTAGAGTACCACTTGGTATAAACACATTCGGTAGCCTTTTTTAGAGTATCACGTGGTATAAACACATTCGGTAGTCCTTATTAAAGTACTGCGTGGTATAAACACATTCGGTAGCCCTTATTAGAGTACCACGTGGTATAAACACATTCGGTAGCCCTTATTAGAGTACCACGTGGTATAAACACATTCGGTAGCCCTTATTTGAGTACCACGTGGTATATACACATTCGGTAGCCCTTATTAGAGTATCACGTGGTATAAACACATTCGGTAGCCCTTATTAGAGTATCACGTGGTATAAACACATTCGGTAGCCCTGATTAGAGTACCACGTGGTATAAACACATTCGGTAGCCCTTATTAGAGTACCACGTTGTATAAACACATTCGGTAGCCCTTATTAGAGTATAACGTGGTATAAACACATTCGGTAGTCCTTATTAAAGTAGCACGTGGTATAAACACATTCTTTAGTACTTATAAGAGTACCACGTGGTATAAACACATTAGGTAGTCGTTATAAGAGTATCACGTGGTATATACACATTAGGTAGTCCTTATTAGAGTACCACGTGGTATATACACATTCGGTAGCCCTTATTAGAGTACCACGTGGTATAAACACATTCTTTAGTACTTATTAGAGTACCACGTGGTATAAACACATTCGGTAGTACTTACTAAAGTACCACGTGGTATAAACACATTCTTTAGTACTTATTAGAGTACCACGAGGTATAAACACATTAGGGAGTCCTTATCAGAGTACCACGTGGTATAAACACATTCGGTAGTCATTATTAGAGTACCACGTGGTATAAACACATTCGATAGTCTTATTAGAGTACCACGCGGTATAAACACATTCGGTAGCTCTTATTAGTGTATTACGTGTTATAAACACATTCGGTAGTCCTTATTAGAGTACCACGTGGTATAAACACATTCGGTAGTCCTTATTAGAGTACCATGTGGTATAAACACATTCGGTAGCCCTTATTTGAGTACCACGTGGTATAAACACATTCGGTAGTCCTTATTAGAGTACCACGTGGTATAAACACATTCGGTAGCCCTTATTAGAGTATTACGTTGTATATACAAATGCTATCTCACCCTGGTGAGACCTATACTAGAATATGCATCTTTAGTATGGGACCCATCCACCAAAGAAAATATTGATAAGTTAGAACAAATACAAAAAAGAGCTTCCAGATTCATTACTGGAGAATATTCAAAACTGACAAGAGTAACACCGTTAGTTAAATTATTAAACCTTGAAACACTAGAGGATAGATGAACCAAGAGTAAATTAGTAATTATACATAAGGCAATTAATTCTAATTTAGAAATACAACACAAAGATAACCTAATACAACCCTCAAATAGACATAAAGATAAAAACACCTTTCTTATTCCATATGCAAGAACAAAAACATACACGTTTTCTTTCTTTCCGTCCGGTATTCGGGCGTGGAATGGGTTGCCTGAAGAAACCAGGAAAACCATCACTTTATCATCTTTTAAAACTCTAATAAGAATACAGGACCAAACACAAACCATAGAAATACGTAGGACGCAATAATCTTCTGTACAGAAGGAGCGTCTGAAACATATAAGATAAGATAAGATAAGATAGCTCTTATTAAAGTACCACTTGGTATATACAAATTCGATAGACCTTATTTAAGCATTGAACTTCTAATATCCATTTTTTCGTGACCGGGGGCCCAAAATATATTTTTTTTGTTAATATATTTTTTAGGGCTTTGAAAATTAACGATTAATTTCTCGATTTATTGTTTTTTTTTTTTAAAACCATTAAAATGTTTTAGTGATTAATCGACTTACAGCTTATAAATGTACTGTAAGTAAAAATGTAAAATATATCGGGCGAGAAATATAAACTGATTTCCTGACGATCAAACATTGTCATTTTAAACAATTGTCTGACATGACTGGTCAAAATGTTGTTAAGGTTATTGTGTCCATAGAGAGAAATCGTTTGTCTACCATGCTATCTTCCATCTATGTCTAAGATTCGTTAGTTCATGGGCAAATTTAAGAAAAACAAACAAAAAACAACTCGTGTGCAAAGTTTCACAACATACATTTTTTGCGTCGTAATTCTAAACTCCTGTGTGACGTCAGTCAAATATCTGCGCAACCGAGCTGATTAAATGGAACATTGTTACCACTTAGCTCGCAACATAATATTTTATTAGCATCAAACATGGTTTGAACTAGATAAATGAACAAATGTAAATGGGTTCATTCCAGGAATTTCGACAGTGACGTCACGGCCATTACTTGCGACCATTTTTGTTGTTATGACACGTCATTAAAAAAGCTTAAATTAAAATTATGTAACTATACCCAAACATATGACCTTTAATTTTCCGAAAAATCTAATGTTATACCTAACCCTAACCCTAAATCCTTCCATTGTTTGAAAGTCGTTTTAAAATTCATAGAACTCTCGTTTCCAGCTACCGGCAGCGTCGTGACGTCACGGTCGAGATTCTTCGCATTAGCCGGAAAATTATAAAAATATACCGTTTCCATTATTGCATATTATATGCAATGAATATCCTTTGAGATATTAGTTCATTAAAATTAGTTATTCACCCCTAGCGTGTGCCTCGTTGACTGATAGCAGTCATCTCTACTCTAGAAGATCATGACTTGTTGACTGATAGCAGTCACCTTTACTCTAGGATATAATGACTTGTTGACTGATAGCAGTCACATCTACTCTAGGATATCATGACTTGTTGACTGATAGCAGTCACCTCTACTCTAGGAGATTATGCACTGAGGAAATACCCCCCCCCCACAGCCCAGTCCAAGAATTGACATTTCTAACGTCCGATTTGTAAGAAAAAGTTTTTTATTTTAAAGTGTAACTCTCAGATAACAGTGTATCGTTTACAATTAGACTATGTGTTATATATTTCCTCATCATTTATTCATACACACACTTTTTTCCAATATATAAATGAATACATTACATTGTTGCGTTATAATAGATATGGGTTCAATTACGTTTTTTTTTTTTTTTTTTGTTTTGTTGTACAAATAATGTTTTTAAAAGGCAGTAAGATGTGAGGAGTTTATTTCAATGTTCTTTTCATATTGCTAAATGTTGTAATGGAAATTATTTGACGTTTCCTATGCACCGCCAAGCACCGGTGCCTTGTGTTTAATGTGAAATTTAAATTTATCTTTACATAAGTTAATTTTGATAATTTATTATAAAACTTTTTTCTCTAAATACATATGTATTAATATTTTATTTAAATTTGTATGACTCTTAATATTAACGTCTTGTGATTCATTTTTATTTGTAAGAAAGTTTCAATAAAGTTTGTATAGAAAAAAAGACTTCCAAGGACAAAATAGATTTCAAAATAGTTTTTATTTCTAATTGAAAACAAACTATAAAATGTGTATTTATCTTTTAACATATTTGATTCCTTTTCGTTTTTGAGAAGTATTAAATCAGATGCATCGTAGTGAAAAGACATTCAGTCTATTTTATTCAAGTGCTATTTCACTAAATCTCGATCCCTATAAATAGGGATACAATGTCAACGAAATGTAAAAATACTCTTACCCAAGGTAAAAATCACTAGTCCAATTCAATCAAACATATTTATTTGATTTATATAATATTTATTAAATTATAGTCTCTATATATTGTATAATAAGCTTATCTTGGTCGTCTACAATAGTAGATACTTAATATGTTAGAAAGAATAATTATACGTCAGCTTTAAAGGACGATACTAAATAACGTACGTGTCTTAAATGATAGGCAAGAAATTACATTAACGGCCCCAGGGCATTTTCAGGTCAAGATATAAAATTGAAAACACCTGTTGGTTTCTGAATTGAAAATAATGGATAAATTTATAATAATTATGTTAAGATCTTTAATGTTTGAATTGGACAATTGAATCTTAAACTTTTACGACAAAAATGTAGTTTAGTGCCCAATCTCCGAAATAGTGGCTATTAGGAGTTCAGTTCCATTTAGTACTTTAATATTGGCTATCATGTATTTAAACTCTTATGGTGTGATGATTAAAGCCTGTTATTTATGTAAACTCTTATGGTGTGATGATTAAAGCCTGTTATTTATGTCAACTTTTATGGTATGATGATTAAAGCCTGTTATTTATGTCGACTCTTATGGTGTGATGACTAAAGCCTGTTATTTATGTCAATTCATATGGTGGGATGATTAAAGCCTGTTATTTATGTCAATTCATATGGTGGGATGATTAAAGCCTGTTATTTATGTCAATTCATATGGTGTGATGATTAAAGCCTGTTATTTATGTCAATTCATATGGTGTGATGATTAAAGCCTGTTATTTATGTGGTGTGATAATTAAAGTCTGTTATTTATGTCAACACTTATGGTGTGATGATTAAAGCCTGTTATTTATGCCAATTCTTATGGTGTGATGATTAAAGCCAGTTATTTATGTCAACTCTTTTGGTGTGATGATTAAAGCCTGTTATTTATGTCAATTCTTATGGTGTGATGATTAAAGCCTGTTATTTATTTGGTGTGATGATTAAAGCTTGTCATTTATGTCAATTCTTATGGTGTGATGATTAAAGCCTGTTATTTATGTGGTGTGATGATTAAAGCCTGTTATTTATGTGGTGTGATGATTAAAGCCTGTTATTTATGTGGTGTGATGATTAAAGCCTGTTATTTATGTCAATTCTTATGGTGTGATGATTAAAGCCTGTTATTTATGTCAATTCTTATGGTGTGATGATTAAAGCCTGTTATTTATGTGGTGTGATGATTAAAGCCTGTCATTTATGCCAACTCTTATGGTGTGATGATAAAAGCCTGTTATTTATGTGGTGTGATGATTAAAGCCTTTTATTTATGTCAACTCTTATGGTGTGATGATAAAAGCCTGTTATTTATGTCAACTCTTATGGTGTGATGATTAAAGCCTGTTATTATGTCAACTCTTATGGTGTGATGATTAAATCCTGTTATTTATGGGGTGTGATGATTAAAGCCTGTTATTTATGTGGTGTGATGATTAAAGCCTGTTATTTATGTCAACTCTTATGGTGTGATGATAAAAGCCTGTTATTAATGTCAACTCTTATGGTGGGATGATTAAAGCCTGTTATTTATGTCAATTCTTATGGTGTGATGATTAAAGCCTGTCATTTATGTCAACACTTATGGTGTGATGATTAAAGCCTGTTATTTATGTCAACACTTATGGTATGATGATTAAAGCCTGTTATTTATGTCAACTCTTATGGTGTGATGATTAAAGCCTGTTATTTATGTCAACTCTTATGGTGTGATGATTAAAGCCTGTTATTTATGGCAACTCTTATGGTGTGATGATTAAAGCTTGTTATTTATGTAAATTCTAAAATTCATTTTCTGCCTTATATTGGGTAGGATGTTTTTAAAAAAGAATAATTGTATCAATAATTTCTTAGTTACTTACACCTTCCCACTATCTGATGTGATACATATTCTGGTACTGTACATCATATTCCAAAAATCTGATATGAAAATTGTTCTGGTACCGTACATCATATTCCAACAATCTGATTTGATACATATTCTGGTAGAGTACATCATATTCCAACAATCTGATTTGATACATATTCTGGTACCGAACATCATATTCCAACAATCTGATGTGATGTAATATTCTGGTACCGTACATAAAAAATATTCCCACAATCTGATGTGATACATATTCTGGTACCGTACATCATATTCCAACAATCTGATGTGATACATATTCTGGTACTGTACATCATATTCCAACAATATGATGTGATACATATTCTGGTACTGTACATCGTATTCCAACAATCTGATGTGATACATATTCTGGTACTGTACATCATATTCCAACAATATGATGTGATACATATTCTAGTACCGTACATCATATTCCAACAATCTGATGTGATACATATTCTGGTACTGTACATCATATTCCAACAATCTGATTTGATACATATTCTGGTACCGTACATCATATTCTAACAATCTGATGTGATAAATATTCTGGTACTGTATTTCATATTCCAACAATATGATGTGATACATATTCTGGTACTGTATATCATATTACAACAATCTGATGTGAAAATTATTCTGGTACCGTACATTATATTCCAACAATCTGATTTGATACATATTCTGGTACCGTACATCATATTCTAACAATATGATGTGATACATATTCTGGTACTGTACATCATATTCCAACAATATGATGTGATACATATTCTGGTACCGTACATCATATTCCAACAATATGATGTGATACATATTCTGGTACCGTACATCATATTCCAACAATCTGATGTGATACATATTCTGGTACCGTACATCATATTCCAACAATCTGAGTTTATTTAAGTTAAAAATGTAACATAATTTTTGTGTTTGTGGTGTAAGCTGATTTGAGAACATTGAAATATAAATAGATTTAGGGCCGTGAAGAAGGTGAGAAAATTCTAAACGAATATATGAGAAGACAAAAGAAAACCTAGCCACTTTATTTGTATTCTTTGTTTTATCCTAGCTACTTTATTTGTATTATTTTTTTTATCCTAGCAACATTATTTTTATTCATTGTTTCAACAAGGTGAAAGGTTTTATTCAGTAGACGTTTTCAATATTTTAAATACTTTCAAGAGCATCGAGAAATAATTAAAATAATTGAAAGTTATGTTATTGTATCGCACATACATAAATTAAATAGCTGACAATACCTCAGTTGAATATTTAAATTATTGTATCTCACCTACATTAAAGTATAGTTTACTTCAGCGCTGCTATAGTACTATATTATTTTATCACACCTACATTAAAGTGTAGTTTACTTCAGCGCTGCTCCATAAATTCATAGTCATGATGTCTTAAATTTGATATTAAACTTTAGAAAACCTAAGTAATGAGGTACATGAACACAACGTCAATAAGAAGTCAATAATATTTTTTTTTGTTAAACATTGATGCACAAAAACTTAATATTTTATGTTGTTTCTGTC
>MUZC01000833.1:82726-104546 GCA_002072015.1 Radix auricularia | reverse complement strand
ATATGACTCACGGCGACAGCACACGGAATGTGTACTTCACTGTCCACGTTGTGATGACTCACGGCGACAGCACACGGAATGTTTACTTCACTGTCCACGTTGTGATGACTCAAGGCGACGGGCCCCCATGTCGTGTACCGTTGTCTAGGGTTTTAGGTCCCGAGGCTTACACTCCAACACTGTTGTACAAGTAATGCAACACAAGTCCTTTTTCTCATCAGCAATCTTTATTTACATTCCAAGACACTTGTCAACTATGTACACTTCTGGTCATCTCACTAACACCTATCTCCGTGTCTCTGAGTTACCATCTAGCCCCGCTGTACCGTCCTACCGACTAACACGGCAGCTCTAACAGTTGCGGTAATCTCGTGTTCTGACACTGGTCACTTGTCTACACCCCACTGCTCTCTACAACATAACATCTTGTCCGTCTCCGTGTTACACACCGAGACCCACGAGTTATATACCCGGGGTCTCTGGACAGCCCTTGCGTGGCCTGAGCAAACGCTCCCCTCGTGACATGAACTCGAGTGGACTCGTTCAGAGTTCAAATCATGAGCCCGTGACCAGGCAATATTCCAAATGAAAACCGCAGTAGTTCTCATACCCCTGACAATTACTATTAAACGAAATTATAGTAATCTGTAATGTGCTTTAAAATTGCATTTCCGTGCCGCACAAAACAGCATTGAAAATTATTTATTTATAAGCCGATTTACTGAAAAAATCATATCAGATTAAATTACACTTTTCATAGGGCAGTACAGAAATGGCGTCACGCTATTTTGTCCCATTTTCCACATATCCCCCCCCCAATCTTCAATCGTCGTCACAAAAACTAACTCTCTCCTCTAAAATGACGTTACAAATCATTACCCCCTTCCCCGCTCGTACCTTAATTTAGCAACAATATTTACATAATTAATATCTGGCCGATTTAAAAAATCCTATTAATTTGACTAAGGCCATGCTTAGCCTAGAAATAGAAATAATGTTTTGGGGAGATTTTCCCATTAAAAAAGTAATCTTAAAACATGTATTTTACTCTAAGATCTAACGAATGATAAACCATCCATTTTGAAAAATTGGGTACATTTTTCGAACAATGCGTTTGCTTAACATACGCTTTGGGATAAAAACTGTTCTTTAAGGTGTAAGTATATCAAGTGTAAAAAAATATCACGTGTATTACGACTTACACATAGGATCTAGCATAAGAAAGTGCGTGTTATGTCGAAAAAATCACACTGACAATAACGTATTTGTTCCAAGCTGCTTTGAGTTTATTTGTTGAATAGTATACAACGGGAATAAAGATTGATATAAAGTGAATTTTTACTTTTAGAAAAAAAGTGCGGGAATATATAATGATTGACATTACATTTATAAGTAGATCAATTTTTCACCAAGCAGCATTGTTCTTATGCTTTTATTTACGTTAAAGGAAAATGTGCCTTGATAACATATAAACCATATTTTCCACTTTCCCCGAGCCACAATATTCACAAATATTATCTGGCTAAAAATATCCTATTCGTCTCTTTCTAATTTCATGCTTAGACTATAAATGAAATGGGTGTTTAGCGAGCTATTTCTAAGAACCAAAGTAATCATGCGGAAAGATATTGTTTTCATGTTTTGATTCACGTGAAAAGAAAGTGAGCCTTGCCCGTTAGATTTTTTAAACTGTTTACATTTGTTATTCTGGTAGAGTATATAGCATGCGTTATTAAAGGGATTCGAGCATGGTGAAAGAAAGTCATCAATCGATCTGAATGGAAGGATGAGGTTGAGCAGTCCAGGGCCCTACATGGGCTTTAGAGCCAATGATTTTAATGATAATGCTATATTAAAGCAGAAATACCAATATTGATGGCTAATATTTAAATTAATAATATTTTTATTTTTCTCGACACACATATCGTTGTTTTTAATGAGAAGGGGTTTGATTTATCACTTCCCTAATTTCCAGATGCGTTTATATTAATTTTTAAGGAGAATTTGAGACACACTACCAAACAAAGTTATTCTTTTTGGGCCTAACCCGTAGCGTAGCATGGGTATTTTGCTCGTTATATTCTATTTGGAAAAGGGAACAATTTTTAATGTGCTCGAGTGTGTTCATTTGTGTGTGTGTTTTTCTGTGTGTACGTCTGTGTGCGTGTGAGTGTGGTTGTATTAGCTGTGAAATAACGATTGCTTTTATAGACTGCTAAAAGTAACATTAAAGATTGAAAAGAACTTACCAGGTTTTTCTAAGAAGAAAATGGTTTATGTATAGTTAAAATTGTGCACTGGACTACTAAATATTCCTTTAATTTTATGAACACAACATTTCACCAATGCGTGCTTCGTTTTAAGCCTTTTAAGGGCTTAAATAAATGTCAGTTTTCTTTTAAAGTCTATAGACCTACTTTTTAAAAATCAAATCCCTTCAGGGGCCGTCTATAAAGTACGTAACGTTTCAGAGGGGGTGAGGGGGTGTAAGAAAGTGAGACAGTTTGTGACAGGGGGGAGAAGGTGTATGAAAGTGTGACAGTTTGTGACAAGGGGAGGGGGTGTAAGATATAGTGACAGTTTGTGACAGGGGGAGGGGTTGTCCGGCCATTTGCGATGTCACAGCGTTTTATGTTAAATTTTAATTATTTTGCTAATTAAAAATATATTTTTGTACGAAAGTTTGAAATACTTTAGTGGGGTTCCGAGATTTTTTACAGTTTGTGACAGCGGGGAGGGGGGGTAAAATGGTAAAAAAATAGCGTTACGTACTTTATTAACGGCCCCGACTTAGTAAAATGTTATGTATTAAGACAAAAAAGTAATAAGTTATTTTATAAGTTGAAAAAACTTACAATGCAAAATAATAATAAAAATTATTATTATTATTTTTAAATCTTAAATCTAAATACGAAGAAAAATAATCCGTATTGCGTCCTACACGGAAGACATTTAATTCAGAGATATTTATGTGTGGTAGTTTCTTGGAAAAAAAAAAAATCAGAATTGTACACAGATGTAAATGAAACTATTTCACACAATTAAGCCTTACAGTAATTAACTGAATGGAATATCAAATAAAAATTCAAAGTTTAGAGTTAGGAGTTCCGAACGTTGGGAAAGTTTAAGTAGAACGAGATGCAGCGACCTGTGGTCATTACAGAAGACCGTACTTTACAGAGGATTATCGCTTTCTACACTCTTGTATTACATAGGATTATTGCTTTCAACACTTTTATATTACAGAGGATTATTGCTTTCAACTCTCTTGTATTAATTTTCTTCTCCATATTTTTTATCACCAACACTTTTTACGCTAGCTGAGCTCGCATGTCGCTCCACTACCATGCCCCCCCAACTTACATATCATAAACAAATATAAAGTAAATTAACAGTATATAAGACGTTGTAAGTGAAATCTTTTCGGGAACAGCAGTAAAATGTTTTCAATATTTTGTCCTTTTTATTATTGAATCAATTTGATTAGAACAAGTACACAATAATATAACGACATAAACAAATATAAAGTAAATTAACAGTATATAAGACGTTGTAAGTGAAATCTTTTCAAAAGCGTTTATTTTTTAATTAAAATATTTTGTCATTTTTATTATTGACTCAATTTGACTAGAATTAAAAAATTGTTTTAATAGGGCAAAGGGAGGTAACAAGTACACACTAATATAACGACAACATGTAAAAATACACACTGGCTACGTCCCTTTTTAACGTAAACTGGTGAATGATTACACCTGTAGCCTAATATTTTAGACAAAAATTACACTCACAATAAATGTGTGTTTTTATAAAAAAGTATTATCATTATAGCAGTCACCTCTACTATTGCCCAGCCCAAGTTATGACATTACTAACGTCCGATGTTTGAGAAAAGTGTTGGATTTTATAGGAGAGCTTGGAGATATCATAAAGTATAGTTTACAAATATTAGGTTAGACTAATATATTTTTTCTTCATTGATTCATACACTCACTTTCTACCGCTCTATAAATAAACCCATCACATTGGTGCGTACTATAATAGATGGGTTTAATTAAGTTTATTCTTAGGTTGGTACAGAAAATGTTAATAATGTTGTAGGCTGCTTGGGTTTATTTCAATTTACTTTCTATGTTACTGAACGATGAAATTGTTTTTCACGATAGCGATGCACAATCAAGCACCGGTGCTTTTTAAAAAATATTTTTTTAAAAAAACAGATTTATTATGCTCCTTACAAAACTTACTTTTGACATTAAAAGATAAGAATCTTTTTTCTTTAAAAAACATATTTATCAATGATTATTTTATATTTTTACTACTATTAATATTAATGACCTGTGTTTCCCAGATCTTTTGTATAACCGAAAAATTAAAATTTTATAGACACAATTACAAAGACAAAAAAATGTGTAACCTAATATTTATTTCGACTTGAAAACAAACTATAAAATATTTACAATTGATTAAGCATATCCGCTAACTATACTGTCTACATACGATATCTTCTGTGTCTCTCTGTACGGAATAAGAGCCAGTCTATTTTATTCAAGTGCTATTTCACTTGATCTCGATCCCTATATAAAGGGATACAATGTCAATGAAATATTAAAATTCTCCTACCCCAGTTAAAGCCCTAGTCCCACTCACAACAAATACGTGTCTTTGGTATATGGAGTAATTTGTAAAAATTACTAACTTATAGACAATGTTTATTGTATAATGAACTTTCCTCTCTTGTCTACAAGAGTAGATACTTATTGCCAAGTATGGTTTCCCAAGCAAATTCATTTCCTTGGTTCAACTATTCCACGAAAGCAAGCAGGCCAGGGTCCAGAACAGAGGAGAGTTATCTGACCCTTTTCCTGTCACAAACGGTGTCAAGCAAAGATGCGTTCTGGAACCAATGCTATTTAGCATCATGTTTTCTGCCATGCTGACAGAGGCCTTCAGAAACGAGGATGTTGGTGTTAAGCTGAGATACCGTACGGATGACAAACTGTTCAACCTTCGGAGGCTTCAGGCAAGGTCAGGACAGACACAATCAGGGACCTGCTTTTTGTAGACGATTGTGCCCTCAATGCTGCCTCAGATGATGACATAAAACGCAGTGTTAGCCTGTTCTCCAGCGCCTGCACTAACTTTGGTCTGACAATTAACATAAAGAAGACTTAAATCCTTTATCAATCCGTGCTTGGAAAGCCTTATGTTGAGCCCAACATCACTGTCAACAACCAGAAACTCAACGCAGTGAAACGCTTCACATACCTAAGCAGCACATTGTCACAAAATGTCTTCATCGATGATGAAGTGAATGTCATAATTACCAGGGCCAGCTCCAGTTTTAACAGGTTTTACCCGAATGTCTGGAACAGAAGAGGCATTATCACCCAGACCAAAGTAAAAGTATATAGGGCAGTGGTTATTTCTACACTGCTTTATGCATGCGAAACATGGACCGTATATAAACACCATGCTAAAAAGCTGAACCACTTTCTCACAACAAGCCTCAGGAAGATTCTGGGTATAAAGAGGCAGGACAAAACTCCAGACACCATGGTACTAACCAAAGCTGGCCTCCACAGCATCTTCACCCTTCTGATGCTTGGCAGGGCACCTAACCTGAATGCCAAATGAGAGACTACCAAAGAGAATATTCTATGGCGAGCTCCAGCATGTAAAGCGGTCCCACGCAATAAGCCCAGACACGTGGGAGGAAGCTGCATTGGACAGGTCCACCTGTCGCCAATCCATCCACGAAGGTGCTAGGACATGCGAGGCAAAAAGGATTTACGCCGCAGAAAAGAAGAGGCAAGCCCTAAAGGCCGTACTGTCAACCCTCCAGGAGACAACCCACTCATCCCATGTCCCTTCTGTTCCCGAACTTTCCGTGCCAGGATCAGTCTTGTCAGCCATCTGCGCACACATAGGGAAACCCAGTTTCATCAACCCTCGGATGACTAGAGTGGTCCTCGTCGATTCGATGGATGAACAAAAACAACAGATACTTAATATGTTAATTAAAATGGTTTCTCTTTGTTGTCTACAAGAATATATACTTAATATGTTACTAAACATTTCCTGCCAGTTTTTTAGATAAAGACAAGAAAGATGACACTGGAGGTTAAAGAACGATTTTAATGTCAGCTATATGTAATACAAGATTATTGTTATTGTAGATGTTTATGTCAGCTATATGTAATACAAGTTTATTGTTATTGTAGATGTTTATGTCAGCTGTATGTAATACAAGTTTATTGTTATTGTAGATGTTTATGTTAGCTATATGTAATACAAGTTTATTGTTATTGTAGATATTTATGTCAGCTGTATGTAATACAAGTTTATTGTTATTGTAGATGTTTATGCCAGCTATATGTAATACAAGTTTATTGTAGATGTTTATGTCAGCTATATGTAATACAGGGTTATTGTTATTGTAGTTTTGTTATTGTGAAAAACAAATCAAGCAAGCAAGAGCAAGCGGATATATATTTTTATAAGAAAAAACGAAGTAAACCATGATGTCTTATAGTTTTACCTTCGTTGATCAAAGTAAACCATAATGTCTTGGTGTTTTACCTTCGTTGATCAAAGTAAACCATAATGTCTTGGTGTTTACCTTCGTTGATCAAAGAAATCGTTTCAAGTTTTGTATTTCTATTTGAAGGGATTTAATATAAAGAGATTTTTTTAAAATAAAGAGAACAATTAGGTAGCAGAGGAAACGATACACTTCTGTCCTTGACCTCAGCCGTTGTCTCTATGTCAGACAATAAACTTCTGTCCTTGACCTCAGCCGTTGTCTCTATAGCCGTTGTCTCTATGTCAGACAATAAACTTCTGTCCTTGACCTCAGCCGTTGTCTCTATGTCAGACAATAAACTTCTGTCCTTGACGTCAGTCTCTCTGTCAGACAATAAACTTCTGTCCTTGACGTCAGTCTCTCTGTCAGAGAATAAACTTCTGTCCTTGACCTCAGCCGTTGTCTCTCTATCGGACGCAGGGTTCATTTTCCTAACATTTGTACGTAAGATTTTCTCAACAAGAAGGACAATTTGAAACAAACAAAAATTACAATGAATAGCATGCGAGTAAAGCCAGACTGAATTGTCAAGTAAACAAAAATGTAAACAATAACGTCTTCCTTGTAACAGATAACAACAGATCATGTTAGCAGATGTCTTTACAAACCTTACACCTCATAATAATCATATCAATGAAAAATAGAATTTTACACTCTGTAAAAGAAAGACAAATATTTTAATCACGTCATGTTGTCATATAAGGCGTGAATTAAAATAATATTTCTTGTCAGCGACGCACTATACAGCACCGATTTTAATGTGAATTTGTAAGAAAATTGAAATGCAATATTATTAAAAAGTATAGATTTTTAAAAATCTTATAGATCTATATCTTTAACTACCTCAATATTAAAAGTTATTTGAGACATTTTACTCGTTAGCTGTGTTACCAAAATGTCACGTTTTATGATTTTAAAATTAATGTATACAAATTATGTACTTTTGTTTTTTAAAGCAGTTTTCAGATTGCATTTACGTGGATTCAAAGAAAACTTGGATATTGAAAATTTCTTTGTCAAATAGTTAAGATCCTACGTTAGTCAGATATATGTCTCCATTTGGCTGATGTTTTTCTCCACGTGCGTCATGCGCTTGTTTCGATCTCTATATTTAGAGATACAATTTCAAGGGTATGTTAAATTGAATTCACCACTTACATTTAAAATAATTTAGTCAAATTTAATTCAAATATCTCTAGCGATGTCTTATAGAAAAGCCAGGGAATATTATATCTACCTTCTAATGGACTCATCTTGGGATATTTTTATCTTATCTTACTTTATCTGTTAAAGATCATCATTCTATACGTAAGATTATAACGTCCTACGCTTATGTATTGTGTTGATTATTGTGAGGTGGGGGTAGGGAATAGTTGATAGAAATAAGCCAGAAAACTATGATATCAAAAATATGTAAACTTTTCTCAATCAGCTGATGTTACCGTCTTGACGATAATTTTTCAGTTTTAAAAATGAAAACTTAAACATAATTCACGATAAACTAATTCAAATAAAATAATGTTTAAAAAACTCCTACAGATATGTGTATTTTATACAAAGTCTGTACCACTGCTTTGCTAGGCGGTAAACACAACAAAACAAAACATAACTTTCTGATGGGCTGGAGTTTTATCTTCTTGTTAGAAAAATTAGTGATGAATATAAAGACATGACGAAGTTAAGACAACGAGACAGTGACCGTCTTCATCATAAAATAATGTAACGGTTTGTTGAGAAAATAGGAAACATGACAAAGTTTTAATTAGACATATCAACTTTTGTTTTCTTGCTTTAATACCACGTGACTTTCTCTCTAACTGATGTGCTTTAATACCACGTGACTTTCTCTCTAACTGATGTCCTTTAATACCACGTGATTTTCTCTCTAACTGATGTGTTTTAATACCACGTGACTTTCTCTCTAGCTGATGTCCTTTAATACCACGTGACTTTCTCTCTAACTGAAGTCCTTTAATACCACGTGACTTTCTCTTTAACTGATGTCCTTTAATACCACGTGACTTTCTCTCTAACTGATGTCCTTTAATACCACGTGACTTTCTATTTAACTGATGTCTTTTAATACCACGTGACTTTCTCTCTAACTGATGTCCTTTAATACCACGTGACTTTCTCTCTAACTGATGTATTTTAATACCACGTGACTTTCTCTCTAACTTATGTACTTTAAAACCACGTGACTTTCTCTCTAACTGATGTCCTTTAATACCACATGACTTTCTCTCTAACTGATGTGCTTTAATACCACGTGACTTTCTCTCTAACTGATGTCCTTTAATACCACGTGACTTTCTCTCTAACTGATGTCCTTTAATACCACTTGACTTTCTCTCTAACTGATGTGTTTGAATAGAAAAGGTCCGCTACAGATTTATAATTTATTTTAACATAAAAAAAAACACAAAAAATTAATTACAAACATCAATAACATTTTTAAAATTTACAGTACACATTCACAAACACTCAGCCATACAAATATGTATATTCCCAATGTGGGTTATCATTAAATAAACATACACACTCACACACAAATACTTAATTATGCACAACTACTGGGATATCAACATAAAAACATACACTCTCACATACACAGACTTAGATGCACACAAAGCGAGATACGAACATAAAAACATACCATCTCACATACACATACTTACATACACACAAAGTGAGATATCAACATAAAAATATAATGACATAAAATAAACCACATATATTTTTTACGTCATTGACTTTTCAACAAAAACAATAATCTCAAATAAATTCACGTCATAATGTTCACCAACCCCACCCCACAAAGCGTACACAGTTATACTGACGTCATAATGTGAATCATCCCACCCCACCCCACATAGCGTACACAGATATACTGACGTAATAATGTTCACCATCCCACCCCACAAAGCGTACACAGATATATTGACGTCATAATGTTCACCAACCCCACCCAACAAAGCGTACGCAGTTATACTGACGTCATAATGTTCACCACCCCACCCCACCCCACATAGCGTACACAGATATACTGACGTCATAATGTTCACCACCCCACCCCACCCCACATAGCGTACACAGATATACTGACGTCATAATGTTCACCGACCCCACCCCACATAGCGTACACAGATATGACGACTAGATCACAAAGAGCACATTTATTTTTGTATTTTTTAAATTTAAAAAAAAATAAATAACATTATGTGCTTAGTAAAATAAACTCAATATTCACAATTAAATTTAAACACTTGTTAACAATAAATGTAAGTAGTTACGACGCAAGGCCTAGCACATGTCGCAGACATGCTAGCAGATAGTGCAAAGAACATTAGGAAAGAACGGACACAACAGAACAAAGAAATTAGACGAACTTGAATGAACGTCGGGGGTGGTGGCGGAGATGGCTGTCATATTGCTGGTCTCGAGACATGCGCACTGTGGTTAGCTACATGCCCCACCCTGCTCCAACTTAGCTAGCCAACCATAAACTGTGATTGGTCGACTCTAGCGAGGGTCAGATATGTTCACCAACTTAGCTTGCCAACCATAAACTGTTATTGGTCGACTCTAGCGAGGGTCAGATATGTTCACCAACTTAGCTTGCCAACCATAAACTGTGATTGGTCGACTCTAGCGAGGGTCAAATATGCTTGCACAAATGGTGTAAAAGAACTTACACAAACAACTATTTTAAAAAATTAAAACAAATAATTTCTCCGTTGAGGCTTAAACCAAGTACCTATCACGTGTAAGGCAGACGTGAAAACCACTGCCCTACGAACATCATGGTATTCTTTGAAGGAGCAACGCAAGTGAACGCAAGAAACATTGTTATCTCGAAATATTCCCACCCACTTTTGAACCTGCTTCGCTTGATTTGTCGACCCTAACAAGGGTCATTCGTCATGTTTATTTGCCCACTTCTCGATAATGATCTTGTTCTGGTGATATATAGATATCAATATTTCTATTGAAAACTCTATGAATTATATAGCGCTGTGCTCCATCAATTAACTGGGCACAGAGCGCTTCACATAACAATAAATATACACGTGGAATGCTCTAAGCTTTCAATGTAAATCATATTCATCATAACCACAATATATAAAGATAGTACAATGGATACGGATTACTCTTATCATTTAATGAAATGTGTTTATGTTTTTACATTATTAGTTAAACTAATGTTGGAGAAGAATTCGGTTTAAAGTAAATAATGTATCAACTATGTAGCCAGTAAATAATCATTTATACTTAGAAATTATTGTGTGAACCTGAAACAACTTGAACTGTATAAAGGAGCGCACAAGAAAATGTCCCAACTCATCAAATGGTTTCACCATAAAAAGCCCCAACTCATCAAATGTTTCACCATAAAAAGCCCCAACTCATCAAATGGTTTCACCATAAAAAGCCCCAACCCATCAAATAGTTTCACCAGAAAAAGCCATAATTCATCAAATGGTTTCACCAGAAAAAGCCCAAACTCTACAAAGGACGCCCAATGCTCATCTCATCTCGTTATCACCGACTCGTGCTCACTCACATCAAAACATTCACGGTAACCGACCCTAACATTCTTGCTTACAAGTAACTTTTGTTAAACTTTCTTAGGAATTATAATAATTACTTGTCAGGTGCATTTAAATGGACAAGTTAGCGTTTTAAAATAATTATATTTAGATATACTCTTCCAATAAACATAATTTTCAACTTCAATTGAAGAAAAAGTTGAAGTGGGACGTGGTGGTCGAGAGGTAGCGCTCTCGACTGTCATACCGATGGTCACGGGTTCGAATCCACACGAAGGTGAGGATTTGTTCTCGCGGCCTGAGGAGTCCCCGAGTCACCCAGCTCCGAATGGGTACCTAACTAGACAATAGTTAGGCGGCTGGGGTAATGCGTGGAACCCCTATAACCGTGGCCTGTGACCGCTGCATCACTTGCCAACAGATCATCTCTCATGGTCTGTGGACGCAATTATCTTCTGCATAGAAGGAGCGTCTGTATATCTAAGATAAGATAAGATAAGTTATATTTTATGTAGCGCGTTGTTATTACGAATTAGTTTAACATTTTGGACGTGCATTAAAAAAGTGTATTTCCCGTCAATGTCGCACCACAATTCGACTTTATGTTGACAAAACTGAGACACCAAAAATGTAAAAATAATCTAAATTAAAAGTAAAAAAACAACAATAAATAACGAATTTAAATATATAAGACATAATGTCCATAACTTCTGTGTGTCACTATTGTTTTCAGGCCTGTAGATTTAAAAAATGTGCATTGAAATACAACATTAAAATAATTGTTCGTCTTTTACAGTGGTATTTTTTTATGGATATGAAACACTTTAAAATTACTTCAATAGCTAAAATGTATATGTATGCATTGATGTTGTAGTGTCACATTTACGACGGCAGGGACTCTTTTATACAAGTGGCACGCCATTTGACCTCGATCCCTTTCATTAGGGATACAATATCGATAAATCGATAAAATTCCCCCACACCCTAGTCATTAGCTCAAACTATATACAATAGAACATTTATACAATAAGTCCATTTGTGAACAAAACTAAAAGAGCGTGTTAACCTTGTCATTGTTGTTCGCATAGCTACATAAATTCTTCTATCTGTAGAATACATCCATGGTGACAACAACATAGCTACATAAATTCTTCTAACCGTAGAATACATTCATGGTGACAACAACATAGCTACATAAATTCTTGTAACTGTAGAATACATTAATGGTGACAAGAAGATTTAGCTCGTTAGTACTTTTGTTATATGGATATTTTGTTTACGTTTAGCTGTCAACTTTTTAAACTTATTTTTTTTCCGTTTTAAAATTTATTATATATTTTTAAAAATGTGTTTCGTAATTTACAAATAAATTTGGAATTAAAATCATTCCCCACCATTCTCTCGGCATTACCCGTAATTAAAATCATTCCCCACCATTCTCTCGGCATTACCCGCAATTAAAATCATTCCCCACCATTCTCTCGGCATTACCCGTCATTAAAATCATTCCAACCCTTCTCTCGGCATTACCCGTCATTAAAATCATTCCAACCCTTCTCTCGGCATTACCCGCAATTAAAATCACTCCCCACCATTCTCTCGGCATTACCCGCTATTAAAATTATTCCCCACCATTATCCCGTCATAAAATGTCTTGAAAATCGGTGCATCAAATTATTCATGATACACCAACACACGTCCTAACTAATCATTAAAACAGTATTTTCAAAATTGTTAAATAAACATTTGTTTTATATGCACTTAGCTAAACATTTTATTTATTATTAAGTGCTTTGTTCTTTTAAAAAAAAAGAATACATTGAAAAGATGATGTGACTAGATTTCATTGACCAACAACACGTCAAATAAAAGAAAATTGTAAAAATGATGTGATTAGTTAAATGGAAGACGTACTTGTGTAGACGAAAACAGGGCCCCCATCTTGGGAAGAACTTGGAAATTAACAAACAACATATTTGAGCGGGCCAGATCAGCTCTAAATCACTAGTCTGTCGAGACCATAAGTCCTGAATAAACTAACGTCATTCGGCATATCCATGATATATTAACCAATGGTGGTATGCTGGTCATATGGACCAAGTTTAATACCATCGAGAGTAAGATTGTATGATAAAAGTGGTACGTTGGTCACATGGACCAAGTTTAATACCATCGAGAGTAAGAGTGTATGATAACAGTGGTACGCTGGTCACATGGACCAAGTCTAATACCATCGAGAGTAAGAGTGTATGATAACAGTGGTACGCTTGTCATATGGACTAAGTTTAATAACATCGAGAGTAAGAGTGTATGATAACAATGGGACGTTGGTCATATGGACTAAGTTTAATAACATCGAGAGTAAGAGTGTATGATAACAATGGGACGTTGGTCATATGGGCCAAGTTTAATACCATCGAGATTATAGTGTATGATAACAGTGGTACGTTAGTCATATGGACCAAGTTTAATACCATCGAGAGTAAGAGTGTATGATAACAATTGTACGTTGGTCACATGGACCAAGTTTAATACCATCGAAAGTAAGAGTGTATGATAACAATGGGACGTTTGTTACATGGACCAAGTTTAATACCATCGAAAGTAAGAGTGTATGATAACAATGGGACGTTTGTTACATGGACCAGGTTTAATACCATCGAGAGTAAGAGTGTATGATAACAATTGTACGTTGGTCACATGGACCAAGTTTAATACCATCGAGAGTAAGAGTGTATGATAACAGTGGTACGTTGGTCATATGGACCAAGTTTAATACCATAGAGAGTAAGAGTGTATGATAACAGTGGTACGTTGGTCATATGGACCAAGTTTAATACCATCGAGAGTAAGAGTGTATAATAATAGTGGTACGTGGGTCATATGGACCAAGTTTAATACCATCGAAAGTAAGAGTGTATGATAACAGTGGTACGCTGGTCATATGGACCAAGTTTAATACCATCGAGAGTAAGAGTGTATGATGATAGTGGTACGTGGGTCATATGGACCAAGTTTAATACCATCGAAAGTAAGAGTGTATGATAACAATGGGACGTTTGTTACATGGACCAAGTTTAATACCATCGAGAGTAAGAGTGTATGATAACAATGGGACGTTTGTTACATGGACCAAGTTTAATACCATCGAGAATAAGAGTGTATGATAACTATTGTACGTTGGTCACATGGACCAAGTTTAATACCATCGAGAGTAAGAGTGTATGATAACAGTGCTACGTTGGTCATATGGACCAAGTTTAATACCATAGAGAGTAAGAGTGTATGATAACAGTGGTACGTTGGTCATATGGACCAAGTTTAATACCATCGAGAGTAAGAGTGTATAATAATAGTGGGACGTTGGTCATATGGACCAAGTTTAATACCATCGAGAGTAAGAGTGTATGATAACAGTGGTAAGTTGGTCACATGGACCAAGTTTAATACCATCGAGAGTAAGAGTGTATGATAACAGTGGTACGTTGGTCACATGGACCAAGGTTAATACCATCGAGAGTAAGAGTGTATGATAACAGTGGGACGTTGGTCACATGGACCAAGTTTAATACCATCGAGAGTAAGTGTGTATGATAACAGTGGGACGTTGGTCATATGGACTAAGGTTAATACCATCGAGAGTAAAAGTGTAAGATACCAATTAATACCATCGACAGTAAGAGTGTATGATAACAATTAATACCATCGAGAGTAAGAGTGTATGATAACAATTAATACCATCGAGAGTAAGAGTGTATGATAACAATTAATACCATCGAGAGTAAGAGTTTATGATAACAAATAATACCATCGAGAGTAAGAGTGTATGATAACAATTAATATCATCGAGAGTAAGAGTGTATGATAACAATTAATACCATCGAGAGTAAGAGTGTATGATAACAATTAATACCATCGAGAGTAAGAGTGTATGATAACAATTAATACCATTGAGAGTAAGAGTGTATGATAACAATTAAAACCATCGAGAGTAAGAGTGTATGATAACAATTAATACCAGCGAGAGTAAGAGTGTATGATAACAATTATAACCATCGAGAGTAAGAGTGTATGATAACAATTAAAACCATCGAGAGTAAGAGTGTATGATAACAATTAATATCATCGAGAGTAAGAGTGTATGATAACAGTGGTACGCTGTTAACATGGACCGAATGGGTAAAAATTAAATTTCTTCAATGGAGAAGTTTGTAAAACCCAAAATATTATTAATTATTAATTAATAAATCAAAATAACTTTTTCAAAAATTATTAAACTTAAAAGGCTATTTTATCGATTAAAATTATTTTATTCGGTATTTTTTTTTGCTGATTAATTAAGAAATTAATTGTTAATTTCCGCAGCCCTATCGAAAACGGCTGCTCTACAAATTGGCATAATATTTGTTCCACTATGAACAAAAGTTTTTGCACTTTACATCTGAAAGAAAGAACATTATAGTAGAGTAAATTACCACTAGAGAAACGCTATGTCGTACGAAACACTATTTCATTAAGCGTTCTCTGTATGTTTATTTGCTTGTCTAACACAAAAACGAACATGCATAAGTCGAAATAGTCCATTTTTCAATATAATTTCATCGTTTCGTTTTCCGGGAAATACTATTTTGTGTGTAAATTTGTGTCAACATCTTGAACCTTGCGCCTTGTATGCTGTCAACTTCCCTAGGAAGAACGATGGTGATATCCGGGTTAAGACTACCTTTCCTGTTTGATTTGGAAAACTCTCTTTTTGGGATTGCATAATCACTTACTAATAGGTCAGTAACCATTCTGTTAAACTTTGCAATGCTTTTTAATAGTAATGTTCTTTTTAAAGTGGTGCTTACGACGAAGTAAGCTTAACGTTGGTTTTTACTTCGTACGAAACGGTTTTATTTCTGCAGAAAAAAAAATAGATATGGGACTGGACTAACTCTTGGCCACTAGAGTTATTTGAAAATAGTAATGTTTGTTTTGAGGGCATGTTAACGTTGAAGTATATTTGTTTTATTGTAGAATATTAATTCGGGGCAAACACTTTTTCATGTAGGAAAATTAAGGTAAATATCTAAGTCTAGTCTATATCTAGACCTAAGTTTTTATTAGGATGAAAATTAAATAGAATATAATTATATTTCAGATTTAAAGCAATGTCTCGTCTAGCCTAAGAACAAAACAGAGCCCAGATGTAATCAATGCGGCATTTGCTAGTGTTAGGGAAAAGCAGCTCTCTATTAGAAAGGCTCCTAAGGACTTTGGCATTCCACTTGCTACTCTTTACCACAAATTGACAGGCAAGCGGCCTGTCATAGCCTATGCAAAGACCCTACTCACGCCTGAAGAGGAGGTCAAATTAGCAAAGAGGAAGAAGAGAAATTTATTAAGTTTCAAGCCTCAGCTGTGGGGCTAATAGAAACGTGCAGTGTAGCAGTAGAAGAACCCCAAAACTGCACAGTCAAAACTAACTTGACAGTAGATGACATTTTAAAGCTGCCAGCTTTTGTTACAAGGAATAAAAACAAGATAAAAACAGTAAATGCTCCAACCATGCCAAACTTGGTCAGTGGAGAAAAGTTTATAGAAGCATTGAAAATGAAAATCGCAGACAAAGAAGAAATAGAAAAAAAAATAAACTGAAAAGAAAGATCGAGAGGGAAGAAAGCAAAAAGAGAAAGGACGCACAAAAAGAGGCTAAAAAAAGGAAAAGAGAGCAAGAAAGGGAAGAAAAAAGACGAACAGAGAAGATGATAAGATAAAAAAAGGAAAATAGTGGAGTCCAAGAAAATAGAGAAGTATCCAGTAATAGATCTATCTGAACGCACAGTTAATTAAAAAAGTAGAACTTGACATCGCTGCAGACAATATTTTTAATATAGAAGAGGATCACTTGTTGGCAGGAATGTGTCAAGGGTGCAAAAAGGGGGAGGGGCAGAGGTTTGGGTCCAATGTGATGTGTGTGATGGCTGGTTGCATGCACAGTGCACGAAAAATTGTGCATCCTTAAAACAGGACACTTTTGTTTGCACTGTTTGCTGCCCTTACCAGTGACTGTAGACTATGTTATATTTTATGTTATGTTATTTTATTTCTAAACGTATTTTATCTACCTAAAGTTTATTTTGTAAAAAAAAAACAACTTATAGATCTACTGATATTGTTAGTCTACTATATTGTTCTTTGATTCTGTGTGCCTTTATTTAAATGTACATATCATACAGAACTAAGTTATTTGGGCTCTAATTTCTTTAATAAAAGTTTTTGCATTATTATTATTGACATCTCCAGTGTTATTTGTTAGACTCCCTTTACTTAAAAATGATTATCTAGTGATTTTGGTTATGTGTTTCTTAAGAGGTAAAAGTGTATCCTTTGAAAAAAAATACGCAAAAAAGTGTTTCTCAGGCGGTAGCTTACTGGGTCAGCTAATATTGCTTTTACACTCTAACCTCGCGTAGTATTACAAAAATGCTTTCACATTATAGTAGTCTTGTGGTCATACTACTTGTAGGTGCTTTCATTTTTACTCCATGTCGAGCGGTTTAGAAACTAAGCATTTAAAGCAAGAAGTCGTGCTAATTTTAGCGTAAAGCGTTTGCAAAGTGGTAATTTACTCTAAATATTGATGAATAGCTGTACAAGACAGTAAAGCCTGAGAAATAAAAGACAACGATTTTAGGAATTCATTCATAAGCCTTTTAATATCAACGAAATACTGATAAAACAATAAAGATATAGTGTAAGATGACACTTGAAGATACGCTTGGCATATTAAAATATGTTTGAATTATTTCTACTCATCAATGAGCTATGAAAAATGTCGCAAATGGGTCTTGTCATTTCTCAGACCGGAAAACGTCACAACTCATTGTATAATGTTACTATTTTTAGACAACATTTTAGTATAACGTTGTTTTTAACAATAAATAGATATGCAGAAGAATCAATAGGCCCTCAACATTGGTTGTATGGTAAAATTGCGAAATTGTTTTTTTCTCATTCAAGTCCGATAAGCTGTCTTCAATTAACGAAGTGTTAACAATTAGCTGATTTGATAATTCCTTCTCAATACACCAACATACTACATATCGACTCGTATCTTATATTACATTTGTCCACCTTAAAACCCAGATATTTCTATTAATAGATTTCCTCCATTGTATGGCAAGTCCTGAGTAGATTTTTCTCATTTAGGCCCTTGACCAAGTGGGGAATTTTGTATATCTACTGTTACAGAATAATTTTGTAAAGTAATTCTCTTTTTTTGTTTTATTGTCTTCAGTAGTTTCTTTGTTAATGAAAATTCTTTCTCCCTCTTCCCCGAAATTCGATTAACCGACAACATCCATAAATTTGAGATTGTAGTTTTTCTATGAAGACGTGTTACAAAGAAATACTACTTCAGGCCCGTGCTCTTAGTCCAAAGACGAGAAGTTGGGGGAAGAAAAGACCCCATACCCCACAAAAAAACAAAACCCAAAATTCTCCAAGTGTCTCTCCTAGGGCGCGATAGCTTCATGAGCTGACTATCAAGTTAATCATAGCCCATTTAAGCCCTGGTATAATTAACACTAGGCGGTGTTTGAACACGGTATCAGCTGGGGCCCCCCCACCCCTGGCTACCCGCGACCCCTCTTGTTCAGGCGGTGCGATGTTTTGGCTGCCCCCTTTCCTGATGTCACCAGGAGGGCCCTCGCCGTGACAACCTGGAGGGGCCACGCGCGGAAGTGCTAAGAGGAAAAGGGGGGATCAGCCAACACAGCGAGTACCCGTAGAACAATAGATGTTAAATGAGATGACAGAGGCAGCTATTATCTGGCCAGCGAGGCGTGTGAATTATGATTCATGCGACCATCCACGATCAGGGGTGCTTTTAAAATAGTTTTTTTTGGTGGGGTTTGTGGAAGCTGGAGTCGAGGCTATGTCCTGGTCAAAGTCGCCAGGGAAGTGACGTAATATTTTACTTATAAATTGTCTATACCAGAAAAATAACTGCGTTTGACTTCATTACTAAATTTTATCTAGCACAAAAAAGAACTCTGGCTTCTCAACTTCTGAAATCTATGGCGACTCTTGAACGAGCTCTTTTACCCGTTACTATTTTACTCGATAGCTGGACAAGTTCATGAAATTCTAAATCTAAAGGCTTCTGTTGATCAATATCATTTTAAAACCTGCCCTCCCTTCCCTCCCCACGTAAGGCTTCTAGATTCTAGACTCAGATCTCTTTGTTTGTGAATTTCAGCGAATATTTCGGGACAATATTCTTACAGAGCCGTTAGTAATTCTATAATTGGGTTGTTTCCCTTTCCACACGGGCGATGTTCTGTTCCGCTGATAATATCTTAATATGTCATGACCCTAACATTTCACTACCCTAGTATTTCACTGAGCAGTCTGAAAATGGATATCTCAAGATCTTACGTTTACGTTTAACACCATATTTTTCGTGTCAATCAGTAGATCAGTGTCTGAAAGTCGGAGAATCTTGTCCTCGTCAGTTGCTTTAAAGTTAATGACACAACTCTTGTGTGTCAGAGCCCATCACTAAATCCTACACGATTTTTTTTCTTTGTGTTGGATCATCGCTATTCTGTGAGATCATTACTATTCTTCCGAGATTCTTCATTACTAATCTGTCAAGTCTTTTAGACAATGAACGCACTGTACTCTCGTCAGCTCAGCTCTCTCTCCCCCCTCTCTCTCTCTCTTAATATTTGTTCACACGTACAAACCTGTTTAAATAGTACTAAATTGGAGTGTTAAGATTCCTAGACATGGAGATGATTCTTTCAGTTACCATATCATTTGTATATATATATATACAAATATTTCGTATATTTGATCTAGTAGCATTGCGAGGGGGGGGGGCAGGGATATGACCCTGACGCCAAGGTACAAGGCACCAAATGAGGCTTACAAGATCGCATTATGATGAGTGAACAAGGGTAAGATATTAACTAAACGTGGGGGGGGGGGGCAGAGGCATCGATTTTATAGTTTGTCTCCGGGCATAAAAATACTCTAGATACGCCCCTGACTTTACCCCAATAATGTTTTTTTTCTCGGTAGTTGTTATGATTGCAGGCTCCCTGCTATTGAAAGTATCTCCAACTAAACTCATTTGGCGGCTCAATCGGTATTAAACTCTGAAGGAAATAGTTGAAACTATCCCCTCCCCCACTTCCACTCCCCCATTCCCTTTACTTACTGGCTCAGGTTACCTGTCATTTGATTGGTTGGTTTTAATGAGTATTTACCTGCACCGATTTACCTGTGATCGACGGCTGCCACCGCCTCCCACGTATTCTCGACTTTTATGTACTCTCAACTCGTGGTGTCTGGTTTCGACTTGTTTTGTCTCACCACTTAAAATATTGGCCTGGTGTACAGGAATCAATTAGGTCACTTGCTTTTTTTTAAATTTAAAAATCTACTTGTACCAAGCGGAAAACAAATTCTGATTGTCGGTATCAAATCACTACGAGATATGGATTCCGATTGACGGAATCAAATCACTGTATGGATTCCGATTGACGGAATCAAATCACTACGACATATGGATTCCGATTGACGGAATCAAATCACTGTATGGATTCGATTCAATAGTGATTCTTGATAACCCATGCTTGTTTAAGCATTTCCTTTAAATACATTAAGAATTATCATCATCAACTTCATCATCATCATCATCATCATAATCCTCATGATCGTTTTATGTTATACATTTTTTAAATTGTTAACAAACATCATAAAAAAGTGGTAGTATATTGCGCTAATCTGCTGTCAACAACATTTCTTCTCTAACAATTAAATAACACTGGGCTTACAGTAACTTAATTGAGATTTCCATTTAAAAAAAAAACCAACTCTACTGCTGTTTCAAGTTTTATTTTATGCTAAATATAAACACGTAGATGGATTTTTTTACACATAAAAAATATATTCAAAGGAAATACATTAAAAAATTAAGTACTGACCTAATGGCGACACATAAAAACACAGTCGAAAAAAAGAAGAGGTTGTGGCTAATGTTTGATTAGAAAAACACAAAGTTCTTGTTGGTTGAAATATGCATTAATAGAGGCGGGCGGGATCTAAAATGGCATTCCTGCACGTAATCTGAATCATACAAAACTGAGAATGAACATTTTTTTATGTTAAGAAACCGACAGTTAATTGGTCCAAAACTAAAAAAAACAACAAAAACAAACAGGTGATCATTGTCGACTAGTGAACGTAATCTTTTCAAAATGAACAATCATCAGTCATTAAGGCACCCGCATAAACTAAAAAAAACACGCTTGACAAATATCTAATTTTGTTGATTTTTAGCTTTAATTGTTTTAACCCGAAACAAAAATAATTTAAATATTAATTGACCAAAGTGTGATCCTTCTTAAAACAAACACGATGTATGCAAGGAGTTTTAGAAAAACTAAGAAACCGTTTGTTAGAAGATGAAGTATAACAGTGATGTGAGGCCCACTTCCTTACATAACAGTACCATGCGGTCCACCTCACTACATAACAGTACCATGCGGTCCACCTCACTACATAACAGTACCATGCGGTCCACCTCACTACATAACAGTACTATGCTGTCCACCTCACTACGTAACAGTACCATGCGGTCCACCTCACTACATAACAGTACTATACTGTCCACCTCACTACATAACAGTAC